>OV170223.1:8612411-9015086 GCA_921882275.1 Brenthis ino | reverse complement strand
TCAATGTTCAATAAACTCACTTTTATAGAATTTAATATATTTTCTTAAAAGATAAAAAATTTATTAAATGTTGGGTTGCCAATGTCTTTTTTACTTTCAAAAAAAATATCCCAAGGAAGGACAAAATTTTTCAAACCAAACAAAAAAAATTCTAAAAAAACATGCTGTATATAATATACCTCGAATGCAAAAAGTTGGTGCGGGCACAGAGGACATGGTGGTTTTCCAAAGGGATGGGTGACACAAAAAACTCACCTTTTCCGACTGTCTGATCTGCTATAGCCGCTGTCTCGTGAGCCGGGGGAAATTCGTTGATGTGGATCGGATAGGTTTTTTTCTCCTATTTTTTAATTTTAACCTGGGGGTTCCTTTTGCTATCTGAATACGGGAGCTGGCGGTCTTGTCGCGGGGAAGCGCGAAAGGCGGCGGACCCGGTTTTACTGAGGGAGAGGCGTTCTTACGGACGGAAGGAAGAAAGGGGCGGGCCTTGGTTGACCCCTTGAAAAACCGTCCCCGCGGGAGTATGAAACGTTCCGGCGCGGGGCCCTTTTTACGCCCTCCATTCGGACCTGGTTGGTGCATTTTCATTGTGTTTAACATCTCCTTACTTGCTTAGGGGGACTAAAAATGTTTTAGTTTGTAATGTTGCTTGTTGAATTTGGGTTGAAAAGCTACGGGTTGTTGTTGTTGTGGTTTTTTTTGTCTGTCTGTATGTCAAGTTTCTTATGTGTAATTACAAAAAAGGGAGAAAATATAATGATTTGTTGAGGTTAAATTACCTATTTTTAAAAAAAAAAATCATGTTACCCCAAAAAAAAATCCAAAGGAATGTGCATCTCTTGACTTTAGTACCATTCGCTTCCGAAACCACCGTGTATAAAACTAGTACTAGAATAGGGGCTTAGGGTAAGGCAGTGCTAAGTATTTTCAGGATTAAAAATACCGAAACAAAAAAAAACCATGTGTGCAGGGCCGGTTGTTCGTTATAGCTGAGGGGGTGGGGGGGGGACTGCTGAGGCCGAAGGGGGTAAACGGAGGCAAGGTTTTTCCAACGTCTTCGAAATGATGTTTTACCGGGAAAAGTTTCGCGAAAGTGCGGACACGGTTGGTAGCCCGGTCGTGGCCTCGGTGGACGGAACGTAACGCATGGAATTGTATTTGCGCGGTTCATTAAAATAAAAAAAAACCCCAGGTGTTTTAGGGGAGGTTAGGTGATGGGGCCGTTAAGAAGGAAAATAGAGGGGCGGGAGGCTTTCAGCGCGTTGTTTTGGGGGGAAGAGGCCGAATCCCGTCTAGAGGCGGGTTGTTAGCGGGGACCTGTAGCGTTGGTCGCGGATCCCGACGCGTACCATTTAATTGGATTAAGAAAAAAGGACTTAGTGGAAAAGAGATGTGGGTGAGGTCGTTGGATGTGGGGTTGGTGGTTGGGGTTGGATAAAAATGGAACTCTGCCAAAAAACGTTCCAAACCACCCCCACCAACAATTTAATTCTCCATGTTTAAAAATAACTCTACATTTATTAAAAGCAAAAAAAAAACCCAATATAATCAAAAATTTATGAATTAATGGTTTATTGGATATTTTTTAACAAAAAAAATTTATATTTTCAATATTTATCTTGGACATATTAAAAAGGAACTCTGAAATCAAACTTTATAATTTAAAGGGGGAAAATCTAAAATAAAATAGCGCACAAAAAATAGTTTTAAAATTTACACATTATTGACCAAAAAAATTTAACTTATTAAAAAGGATTATAGAAGGATTTCATTTCCAAAAAAATTAACTATTTTATTTATTTCTAATTTTATTATCTAAAAATCCCAAAGAATTGTTTAATTATTTCATTATTGAATAAATGTAAATTAAAATTCTCTTGGGGGACAAAAAGGAAGACCTATCCTTGTTCCACTTTGCCCACTCATATTTTTATTGGGAAAAAATAATTTTCCTCTACACTAAAAAAATCAGGCTCAAACTAATTCTTTACTGTAGCAAAAAAACAAGGTTCAATTGCTATTTATATGCTATGGTTGAACAAAAAATATCTTACAAAAACATAGGGTATAAAAAAAAAAAAAAAGTGAAAATTGGGCAATTTAAAAAACTTGCAAAATTTCACGGTAGGGAGTTACCTGCGGGATCTTCTCCCTTGTTTTTCTGCCATTTGGGGGACCATTCTTTCCCACACAGAAAATTCCTTGTTCCACAGCCACCGCCTGGTAAATTTTTTTCAATTATTTAATTAAATTAAGAGTACCTCTTTATTGTCTCTACTTTTTTTTCCTTAAATTATAAAAAAGAAAAAAAAACAAAAAAATTTGTTGTATTTAATATGTTTCCCCATTCCAAGGGGGAACAAGTGGAAAGTCAAAATGGGGAAAAGGAAAATTAACCATGTTTTTTCAGTTCCTTAGTTTATGGGACAATGGTACTATGCTTTAGCACAAACTTTATGGGGACTCCAGCCATTTTCATATTTAAAAAGATGTGGAAAATGGGAAATCTAAAAAGGAGCGTTTGCATTTTTACATTACCAAATGAAAAATTATGAAAGCTTCAAAAAAATTTTTTCACAGTCGACAAAAAAAAAACGCATTGAAATTTTACAATTTGAAAAAAGAATTTAAACAAAAAAAAATATGGTCTACTGTATATTTTTTATAAATAAAAAAAACCAATTATATATAATTTACAGGGTATGATTTCGCCAATTGTTTGGCAGGATGCATGGTAGGGGGGGGAGGCGGTAGAGGTTGAGTCTCCCCATTTCCCCCCATACCACTTCCCCATTACTAAAAGGTAATTTACATTTTCCTTATCTTGAAGAAAAAAAAAAATTCAAAACAAAATTTTCATAGAGCTGACACCTCAAAATTAGTATTATTATAATAATTAAAAACATTTGAATTGAAACAAAAAAACTGCTCTGGCACCACAGGGAAGTTGGCCAGGTTTTTTTATGCCCTTGCATGGGAGAAAGGGCGCTGGGGGGACGAAAAAGAGGGGGGACGAAAGCGGAGGGGCAGAGTTTTCTCTGGAAAAACATTTGTTTTTGAAAATTTATAATATGGCTGAGGGGGGGGACTAATTTCGGCCACCACTAGCCGTGGGGGACTACAGCGGTTTAAATTTTAAGCGTGAACTGGACCACCAAATTATCTCCACAAAAATTTAGCGTTTAATAATTATTAATTTTTAATTTGAAAAAAAATTCACCATTATTTTTTGTTTTCAATTTTACATATTTTTGAGTGCAAAAATCGATTTTTCTATTTTTCTACTTAGTTTGTTGGCACTTCGGGCCAGGCCTGCTTTTTTACCGCGGGCGGGGCACGATCCCGGGCGCGGGCTCCGGAAAGTGCGTTGTGCGTAAACTGTTCTAGGGCAACAAAAAAATTTAGGAACAGAATTTGGGGGGAACTTGGCCCCTAGCGGATGTGGGTGGTATTTCTGGATAAGGGACGTGATGAGGGAGTCGAAAAATGTTAAAATAAAAACAAAAAAATTGGGACCGCGAAAAAAAGAGCGTATGGCGTTAAAAAAAAAAGTTATTGAGGACTTTAAAGTTTACAAAAACATTTTCCATTACATTTTTCACTATTATTTCTTTAAAGCCACCCATTCGGAGTGGGGTGCGTATTTTTAAAAAAGGGGAGGTTGGACAGAAGAGTCAAAAAAAAATATATTAAAAAAAATATTTGGAAGGAAAAAAACGTAACGAGAAAAAAAAAAGTTATGTGAGACTTAAAAAAGTTATAACATAAATTCTAAAACCCAAACCATTTCCCATACAATTTCTTTACCTAAATAAGTGATTACAACAGATAAACATACCTTTAAAAAACGGAAATGAGTAACGCAATCCCTTTTTTTTATGTTTACAAAATACATATTTTCACAACACAAATTACATTGCTTTATTGTATTTAATTATTTTTAATAATTTCAAAAAAAAAACACAAACAAAATGATCTTACATTTTTGGGACAAAAAAAGCGAAACCTGGACCACTTTGTTTTATTATTACCGGCTTAAATGGGACAATAAAACAAGGATTATTATTTGGGATTATTTTTGCTTTTTCTGTTGGTAAGTAAATATTACTATTAATAAATTAAAATAAATAAAAAGGGAAAAATATTATTTTTCCAACTTTATAAAATAACATTATGGGGGGGGGGACTTTTTAGAATTTTTGATTTTTTATGTAAAAATATATTGTTTTACAATTGATACATTTTTAGTAAAAAAAAAAAAAAAAATCATTTTTTTTTTATCTGTGAATATTTTTTAATTATTTATTTATTATTCGTCATTAATACTGGGTTTAGGTTAGGTTTAGCAACATGTAAGATTATGTTATTTATTATTCCTTCATATCTGGTAAACAATTAAGATTAAAAATTTATTTATTATTTCTCCCAAAATTTATTCCTTGGTTAGGTTAGGTTAGAAAAAAAAAAACCCAGGTTGCCACAAGCCACGATGCCGATAGCGGAGACGGAAAGCAGAGCGAGTGCCGCTGTTGGTAGGCGGGCCGGCGAGTGGACCATTAAATGACTAGAAAAAACTAGAAAAAAAATTTCGAATTTTCCACGTAAAGCTTTTACAAAAACTAAAGTACAATTCCATATTGGAGGATTCCATTTTTGACAATTGGATAACGTTGACGTTTTGACTCCAAGTGTCTAAATGGTTAGTTAAATGTCAAAAATAATGTATGGGAAAATGTGTGTTAACTTTAAAGTCTCAATAAAAACTTTTTTACTCATAAACGTTCGCGGAACCAATTTTTATTTAAACATTTTCGGGACTCCCTATCACGTTATTCCCCTTATCCAGGGGGACAAAAATTTTTACCCACCCCACCCGCTTAGGGGGGGCCAAGGCGTTTCCCCAATTCTAAAAACGGGCCAGCCCTGTCTAACCTTAAACCTGAAGGACAATAAACTTAAAGTTTTTTTGTTCACTAACCTAAAATTCACGGGGAAAGGGTTAAAACTAATTAAAAGGGTACGGGTGGGATTTATTACTAAATATTATAACTAGTGATAAACCACCCACGTTTAGGAAGGTTATAGTGGTTTTGTCTAAAAAATTTTATCCCAAAAAAAGAAATTAATTCTTGAGGTGTAAGTGATATTGTAATGATCCAGGGAATTAAAACAAAAAAACCTCTAACGGAATTACGAAAATTTTTGCCTACAAAAACCTTTCGCCAAAAAACGATTGGGGGCAAATCCAAAAACCTTATTGGTAAAATTTGTTATTGTTAAAGGGCAATTATTAGGGGAAGTTGTTACTAATCTATAAATTAATCAAAAAGAAACTATGTTTTTTTTTTCCCACCGAAGGTT
Source organism: Brenthis ino (assembly GCA_921882275.1). Lineage (NCBI taxonomy): Eukaryota > Metazoa > Arthropoda > Insecta > Lepidoptera > Nymphalidae > Brenthis > Brenthis ino. The sequence continues at coordinate 9,009,725 of OV170223.1, read as the reverse complement.
TCCAAGGTTGTGAAAGGCTAAAAACCAAAAAAATGGGCGAAAAAAAATTTCAAATATGGCGGGGCCCTAATTTGAATTGTACTTGGGGAATTTAATCCAAATACTAAACAAAACCTTATCGAAAAACCTACCAAAGAATTCTTTATTATTACACATGTTGTACTTTAACGTGCCATTCTAACCCACCGGAACAGGAATCTGCTAGACAAATTTTTCGCGTGGATCTTCGAATTCCACCCCCAAATGCGTGAACCCCGGGTTTGGATTCCTCGCAAACCCACCAACATTTTTCTTGATGCTGCCATTTTTTAACTTTGAAAACCCCACTTTTCATCTATTTCATTTATTGAGTAGATGCCGTTAGTTTTTACCAAGGTTTTACCGGGGACGTTTCGGGACCTTAACCAAGAACAGAATTCCCAATTCGCGCGACTATAAGCGAGGGGGGGACATCTGTTAAAAAATAAAAAAAAAATAACGTGGTAAGGCTTGTAGGTCGCCATAATTTTGAAATTCTTTAAAAACCGGGCCAAAACGCAAAATGAAAAAAATCTCATGCGGGAAAAAAAGTAAATCTATTAAACTGTTTATTTCTTTTAGTTACATGTACCTTGTTTGCCCAAACAAACTATATCCCAATTTCACTTAGGGAATCGATAAATTTAAATTTATTTTTTACACTTTTAACACTTTTAAAAATTTGAAATCCCTATTTCCCTCCAAAAAAAAAAAAAAATCTTTATCTGTTACTCCAAAAAAAAAAAAACCAACGTCTACAAAAGGAAAAAAAACAAACGAATGAGCACAATTGAACTTGATTGAAATTGTGAATGAACTAGATAAGGAAGAATGAGCGCATTGAGCGGATATATTGACAAGAATGAACAACAGTCAAACAAATCTTATTTAAGTTCATTCAATTTATTATGAATTTTATACACTCTCGTCTTGTATAGAAAATGACAAAATAAATACTAAGTATTTAAATTAAATTCTATGTTTCACAAGATAAAGTAATTTACTTTAGGTTTTTAAAGCTATTGCATAGCTTCTATCGCGGGGCCTTGAGCGTGGGGACCGAATCCAGAAATTCCGTAACGAAAAAAACTAACACCCCCCCCTCAGATTTGACATCTGACATCTGACGTTTCTGACGATCTGACATTTGACAATCTGTTTCGGTAAAGAAGTAACACATTTGCTTGCCTCGTAACTGAATCTTGTAAATCGTATTTGTGGACTATTTAGACTTTGGCAGTTGAAAGTAATTATTGACATGCCATTTCTATTACTAATGAAATCTAATACACTTTGAGCTATCGTCTGAACACTATTTAGAGACAGTCTTTTGAATTCTTGCAACAAAGATGCAGTCGATGCAGCTTGCTTACGAAAATATTGAATTTGAAAATGAATAAATCCACAACAAAATATGGAACCACCATTGACGCGGTTTTTTCCAGATATTTAGAGGATATCAAGTCTCAAACTTATGTTTCTTATTTCAGTTACCATAAACCTATAGTTTCCATGATAAATATTCCTGAAGAACCGACATGTATTGAAAGATAATAATTTTTTTATCGGTCACCAAACTCAAAGTGTAACATGAATTAATATCAAATAAAAAAAAACAAAGGAAAAAAAATACTGCATTAATAAAATAAATAAATAATTATAATTGCATAAGTTGATAAAAAATGCTATGCAATAGCTTTACCGCGGCAGTCTCCGAGTGCCACACGTCTTTTTGTTTTTATTTTAAGTGGAAGATTGATAAAGTGATTGATAGGTATGATAATTTTTGGAAAATATTTAACAATTTTTTAGTTGCATTACAACCAGTAGTAAATCGTAAAAAACACAGTGGAATACTTTTTACTAATAATATGACAAAAAAAATCATGAAAATTTTAGTTTTTTTATAGTTATATTATAAATTAGGTACAGGTAAAATTATATAAAACCATTTTCGTAGTAAAGACTACTTTTAAAAATTATAATTCAAGAAAATATTTTTTTTAAATTCAAGATCATATTATGATTTCATTATCTCGTGAAAAGAATCACCGATTAACTATTAACGATTTGCTAACTTATTAATACAATACAAATTATTTTGAATACGGGAAGAATTTTGCCTTTTTCTCCCGCCAGATGTAACGATCACTATAGCCCTTAGTATATTATAAAGTTTTATAGCGTAGATGTTTTTTTTTATTTTATTTAAAAAAAAAAATTTAATTTTAATAACAAATTGTGCGCTGCTAGGATTAAGGAAAAGGAAATGGATATTTTTTGTTTCCAAAAGACCAAAACTGAAGAAATGGTGTACTAAAGCAATACGATGACCAAAATTGGCGAAATCTCAATCTTTATATTTAAGACTACGTGGACATCATTATACAGAAAGTGATTTTAAAACTCTTATATCGTCTACAGGTGAATATCCTTTTTTTAATTTTTGGATTTTTTTACATATTAAATACACAGTTTTATACAAATTTTCATCCTTTCATTTTACCTCCTGATTAAAATTTCGAAAAAATGCTAAAACACATATATTTTATTGCATAAAAAAGCATTTATACCAAGTTTCAAGTAATTCTGATCATAAATAATTCTTTGCTCATATAAACATATACTTTATCAACCCATTTTACCCCTTTAAATCAAATAAATATATTTCTTGTTTTTTTATTTTAAAGCTAAACACCATTTTCTGCGTATTTCACATTAAAAATGACAGAGTTTAATACAATCTTTAATTCCCTATTTTACCCACCTAGAATATGAATTTCGAAAAATCCTTTTATCAGATGTCTACATCATAGAAGGAATACGTCCTCCAAATTTCACGTTTCTACGACCATCGGCTTAGATAGTGTGTTGTCTATCCGTCAGGACCACCGCAGGATGCACTTTTCCTTCTCAATTCTTCCTTCAGCTGGTCTAACTTTTAGGTACAATATATTTGCTCAGGTAAAATGCAAACACAATAAAATCAAAAAACCAGGTGTAAAAAGAGATATCACAATAAATTGCTTAGCTTCAGATTGAATGTAAATAGGCTAGGAAGGCTATACATGTGGCGCCCTCCTTTCGAGAAATGTTGCCCATTAAATTTATTTTAATAAAATTTTCTGTGCTTTGTTGGTGAAACGATACTCGAGAGTGTATTTTTCATAAATTATTTGTTTTATTGTTTCGAGTTTTTTCTTGTATGTCATTTTATGAAAACAGCTGATTGGTGGTTGAATGTGTCTGGTTATGGCGTATGTTTCTCGAATATATTGTGAATAAAAGTGAATTAAAACCAAAATGGATATGGTTGGGTTGCTCAATAACATAAAACGATAAATCGGGACATGTTTGCTTTAAAAACATGGACTTCCGAATGGACATATAGTTTTCAAGATAATCAAGTAAGTTATTGATTTTTACCATGTCTATTGTTTTAAATTTCTTAATTTACTTACATATATTGTTGTTAATATTTTCAATTAAAACTAACGCACTACTTCGTTACACGTAAAATATTTGATTCGGTATCAGTTAGATAAGATTTTGGCAAAACAAATCAATATCCTTGAAACCAACCAGGAAGTTTTATGAGTGTGTAGAATTCAATTCAACTCAATGAAAATAAGTTTTATACGTTAGACTAAGTTGCTTATTATTTAAAAGATTGATGTAATTTATTCAAATTTACTGAAACAATAAATGATAAAGTTATTTATATTAAGAGGATTATAAATAATACAACATCAATTAAGCTTTATTGTACAGTGTTTATGTTTATTAAAGTACTGAATACATAAGTAATCATTAAACATTCACATTTTGTTTTAAAGATATTTTTTAATGTTCTGTTTTTAATGTTTTTACATTAAAAATGTTGAAACATAATACTAAAGTAAAATTGAACTCAGTAAAAAAATTGAAATGGTTAAATGATTTATTATTTTTCTCTTGCCTTGAGATTTAGAAACTATTAACATTTATTTTAAAGATTGAATTAGCTCAAAAAAAATTGTTTTATGAATTATTTGGTATGGATGGATGGATGTACACTGCATATGTAACAAAGACTTATTAGTACGAATCTCAAACTTTTGTGTATCTTAAGAGTCTGTAGTATTAAATATTTTATTTTTGTACCCATTTCTTACTTCTGCTGATCTATGATATTTTGGCCAAGGTCATTTTAGTAATAGATTGTCAACAATTTTTTTTATGTTAGGAATATAAATAGTAACATTTATTTTATGTTTTATGCAATTTGCGATTTAACAATTAAATACTAATGATTATTTCGTAAGCGATCAACTAAAATCGTAGTTTAAAATCAGTTTTTTTATTGTATTCTAGAATCTATTTATAGACAAATAAGGTTTATATATTACATGCTAATAAAGACGATTTAAATTCTCGCTGCCGTACAAGGACAAAAGAGTAGAATTCGCAAACGATAGTTTTGCGCATATTTGAAAAACATTTGTATGTATTTTTATCCATTTTGGATATGCTCCTGATTGTATGCGTGGTATGTTTATTGATTGTTTTGAAAAGGACATTATAAAATAGGTTTTGGCAAATCGGGTTAATGATACTTTCTTTATGTGAGTTTTTTTATATAATTTATTAACAGCTTGATTCCCCATACAAACTTTCATCCCCATTTTCACCACCCTAAGGGATGATTTCAGGGATAAAAAGTATCCTATGTCCTTCCCAGGGTCTCAAACTATCTTCTTACCAAATTTCACCTAAATTTGTTCGGTAGATCCAGATATCACCTAAAACGTCACAAACTCACAAAACTTTACTTCTTTATAATAATATAATAGTATAGATTAAAAAATGTATAAAAATAAAGGTCGATTGACATTTTTTTAACTTTAATTGAAAGTAAGCGCAGGTAAAAGGCTAAGGGACTTCTTATGAAGGAATCTAATTAAAAGTTATTAATTGAAGCTTAGTTGGTGAAATAAACAATTCAATAAAAATGTATAGAAAAGTTGATTTACATAATGTCGTACAAAAATTGTTACGTTGTTTTCGCAAAACCAAGAAAATTTTAACAGAACGACATATTTTTTACAATTATGGCGTATGTGAAATAAATTCAAATCGTATAAGTTAACTTGAACGATAATCGAATTTGCGATCCCCGGGCCAAATATTGGTACTGCTACCGAAATGCGCAAACCAGTCAGGATTTGTGTTAATCTGTAACCGTCTATTAAAATAAACCATGTCAATTGTCAACACGTATATAATATCTAATACTAGTAACTAGCGACTCACCCTCACTTCGTTCGGGTTCGTCCCTAGGTACGTTTTGACGGTCAGTATTGAATACAAATCTTTGAATTTTCTCGGCTTTCTGTACTATGTGTAAGAAAGGTTTATATGTATAATATGCAAGTATTATACATAATATAAACCTTTCTCTTGAATCACTCTATCTATTGTTGAAAACTGCATTAAAATCCGTTGGGCAGTTTAAAAGATAAGCGAACAGACAGCGGAAGCGATTTCATTTTATACTATGTGAAGATGTAGGACAGCGCACACTATTTTTAAATAATTCATCTAATTTTAATGCTCTGAGGTGAGGCAATATTTCATTGAAGAAAACTGGTCCATATCGTTTTTATGTTGACATTTATATGTATAATACTTTTGCCAGCCTAAATACAAAAATAGAATTTGATTTATACTTATTTATTCCTTTACGGTCTCGTTAACACATTGTTATACTTCATTCTGATAATAACAATGGTATTGTAAATTATATTTCTTTTATAACAATATAAGTAACTTTTTTGCCTCTGGAACTTTATAAATTATAAAAAAAATACCTATTTACATTGAAATATGTATTTACGTACAAAGAAGTATTCATTCACATCATTGTCCTTCCATTTCCGCTGATGTTGTGGACATTATTATATGAGTAACCAATTGATACGACGAACGAACAGACGGTTCTGACGATATGTAAAAATATATTCATAGCTAGATCTGTTATAGGATAGTTATACCAATGTATGTCTATTTGTGTATACTCATAGGCCATGCCACATCGTGAACTGTTCACTGTCAAAGGTCAAAGGACAAGGACAACGGATGAGTCGTATTATGTTGCTAGCTACTAGATACTAGCAGAACCCGCGGCTTTGCTCGCGCTAAAACTACAAAAAAACTCTTAAGTTTTATGTAAAAATAATTTTTCAAATCTGATTAATAGTTCCCGAGATTAGCGCGTTCAAAAAAACAAACAAATAAACAAACTCTCCCTCTATATAATATTAGTATAGATATGTACATATAGAGCTAATTTAATTTATACTTCAACGCTACGAATAAATAGACTTATTATTTATTCTCAGCTTCAACGTCATTCTTTCTAACTAATAAAGGTATTTAATACAAATATGTACATTAGCAAGATAATCATAATGTTTAATTCCGCTGACGTCATCAAATATTATTCTAACACGGTATCAGCTGACGTGCAAAATAACAAATGTGTGTAGAGTACCTTCAAAACAAAGCAAGGTGCATTGAACTTTAACATTAAGTAAATATGTAGGTACACAATGTTATAATCGTATTATGACTTTATAGAATATCAGAATTAAGCAATAATCAATTATATTATTATACTTTACTAGCATTGCCTGCGGCGCCGCCCGCGTTCAGATGAACAAAAATCTATTTTTTTGGTTTTACATTGCAGTTTTTTGCATTTTTTCTCAGAAATGAGATATTTTCCCGTGCTAAAAAGTATCCTATATGTTGACCCGGATAACCAGCTATCACCATACCAAATTTCATCAAAATCCCTTCAGTGGTTTTTCTGTGATGCGGTAGCAGACAGACAGACAAAAATTCTTAAAACTATAGATTGGGCCTCTGTATCGATAATAATGTTTATTTTAATAAGATTTTCCAAAAAATATTTAATGTACAGATTCGGCTTAGTTAAAAATTTTATTATATGTATAGATTATTGTTCTGCATCTACTGCACCTAGGTTTTTTAAATATGTAGATGCGTGGAAGGTATTGATTTTTATACAAACTTACTTCTTTTCACCCCTTTAGACTTTAGTCCAGAAAAATATTATTTTTGGCAATTTTACCTGTATATGTTACTGTAGAAATAGTTATACTGGCGACTCACCCTCGCTTCACTCAGGTTCGTCCCTAAGTTGCTTCCACATAAAATTTTCACCCTTATTATCACCTCTTTAAGGGATGATTTCCTGATATCCGGGATAAAAACTATCCTATGTCCGTCCCAGGATCTCAAACTATCTTTTTAACAAATTTCATCTAAATCGGTTCAGTAGTTTTGGAGCCTATTCGATATAAACAAACAACAAAACAAATTTGTCCTCTTTATAATATTAGAATAGATTATAATTATAATGAGTTGACGACTCTTGAGTTTTTGCAATTAAAATGATACACGTGCACTACACATTCGTATAATGTAACTACACTACCAACATTTTTTTAATTACATTTTGTACTCGTTCTAATATCTTCATTCTTTACAGTTGCTGTATTCGTTCTGCGGCTGTTTATTAGTATCCCTTTTAGTAGTATTTTTCTATTACTATAGACGATGTCAAACCAAAGGTAACTATAACAAGTGATAACTATACTCAAGTAACATAAGATGTGTGATAAATTTACAAAACAATTGATTTTTCTAGAGTTATTAGGTTGTCCCGGAACAACGGCCTCCGGGGAACCAGCGAAGAGATTCAGAAAACGAGACAAAATGCTATTCTATGGTCGAAGGATGCTGAGAAAGGTTAAATCAATCTCAAACTCTGGACAAGGTAGGAAGAGGCGTGCGGTGATGAGGTTCGCCAGAAAGCTGCTACAGTTGAAGAAAGAATCTGCCCCTGAGCAATTAAAGGTAAAACTTCATTTAAAAAAAACTGCCTTGTTTTGTTCGCTAGATGTATAATTTTTTTGATATATAAAATACTAGAATCATAATCTACACATATAATAAAATTGTGAATAAGCAGAATCTGTACATTAGATACTTTTTGGCTAATCTAATTGAAATAAAAATTATTACTGAAAAAGAGGCCGAATCTATAGGTTTTAGAATTTTTGTCTGTTTGTCTGTCTATCTGTTACCGCATCACAGAAAAACCACTGGAGGGATTTTGATGAAATTTGGTATGGTGATAGCTCGTTATCCGGATTAACATATAGCCATATTTTACCATACTAATAAGGCACACAATAAGTACAGGTTGGCGGACTTCATACATCTTTTGAAAACTAGTTAGGCTGGTAGGTGGCAACGCTGCTGGTAATAATGTTAAAACTGTTCGCATAGGTACAAGACCAGGGTTTGAATCTGTTCCACTTGGTATTCCAAATGATATCGTGCTATCACTGAGCTAGCACTGAAATACATTATCCGGAGCGATTAATTTATTGCGTTTTTGCGTCGATGAGTTTATGTAATATTTATAATTATTTCCATTTAATAAGATAACAACATTGTTCTATTAAGTTGTATTTTGCATGTACATTGTACATATGCGTATAATTATTTGTCTATGAACAAATATATTACTGCCTTGCGATAACTGACATTTGATGCTTATGGACGTTGATTATTATTATTGAGAAGGTTACTTTATTCATATTTTATTTGTTTTACGTATACGTATTATTGACATTTAACGACAGTGGACGCTAAGCGGTAACGTGATTGCTGTAAAGCATTCGAAACGTCGCGAACTAAAAATAAATCCGCGAAAAAATCCGAAGAGATAGTTTTATTTAAATTGAATCTTATACTTATTAAAAAAACGATGCGAAATTATTTATAAGGTAACAAGCAATGTCCGTATTTAAAAAAAATTTACATTAAAAGTCAAATTGGAAAACCACGGTACTCATGCTCAAATGCCTTTATCAGGTCTTAGAACCGCCAGCGGAATATCTCGAAGAGGACCTAACAAGTGATGATCGTGTACCTCCAGACGCTCTATACATGTTACATAGTATAAGAGTGTTTGGACATTTCGAAAAACCTGTCTTCCTCATGCTCTGTAAACACACAGAGATACTTAACTTGCCCGCTGGATCATTTCTTTTTAAAGTTGGTAAGTTATTTATAACTAATATGTTTTATTAAAAGATTAGCTTATTTAGATTGAGATAACTTAGAAAAGTGCGATAAACGAAGTAAAGAGTTAAAGTATAGACTATTCGGGTATGATTGTGATTTTTTTATATTATGTATGACCTATTTATATTTAAAAAAATACAAAGTTTTTTTTTAATATACGCTCTATTTGTCTCATTTAAAATGTTATTATCATAATACAAAATGGAATTTTAGCACAATTTTTACCTTTATTTACCTATCATTTTAACATATGTACGTTATCACGTATATATTTAGGTATAATCGGTTTATAATGTTACATGAATGAATTTTATTTATTGTGACTGTTATAAATGTATATATTTTAATAGGTATGCTAAAGCTGAAGAATTTGTTTGTGTTTTTTTTTTGAACGCGCTAAGCTCTGGAACCACCTATCGGTTTTTTTGCATTTCATAGGCCAATTCTTGAAATATGTTACAGAGCATCTAACATCACGTTACTATGGACTATGCGAGCAAAGCCGCGGGAAACGCTAGTTGATAATAATTCTTATATTAAGTCATTTTATACGTGAAAATGTTCCTTGTCATCTGAAATTGAACTACATTCAATTAGACTTATACAAGCACTTTTGAATCACTGATCTTAGACGTTTACATTTTACTCACTCTATTCTAATGCCAATTAATATCACTAACCAGCTAGGTTTTCTGCATATAAAATATTTCTATACTGTTTTACTGTTATGTTTTTTTCCGAAATACCAGTAGATATTTAAAGAAAAATTAAACAGAACTAAATGTAATTTTATGTTATTTTTAAACAAGCCTCGAAATTTATTCATTTACTAACGACTCGCCCTCACTTCGCACGGGTTTGTCCCTAAGTAGCTTCTCCATACAAACTTTCACCCCATTTTCATTCCCTAACGGGATGATTTCCGGAATAACAACTATCCTATGTGCTTCCCAGGGTCTCAAACTGTCTTCTCATCAAATTTCATCTAAATCGGTTCAGTAGTTTCGGAGCCTATTCGATACAAAAAATTTTTCCTCTTTATGATATTAGAATAGATTTGTATGGTAAAAAATGTATTAATACATACACTTTGTATACATTATACTAATGCTGAACTAGTCTAGGTTAATTTTATAAATCGGAAATGGGGTCGGATATTCTTGGAACAGTATATAAAATGTTGCAACGTTTGATTATACTCGTAATTTACCTGCGCCTGGATTTTTCAAATTTTTATTTTCTACTTGCTACTTATTCTCATATAGTCCCTAGATACTTTTTGTGAATGTACCTTGAATAAAACATATTATGTAGCTCTACAAACTCTTCTATCTCTCAGTGAAAGTCCCATTATAATCGGTAAAGCCGTTCTAAAGATTATTCCGAACAAACAGAAAGACAGACAGGCAAAGATTTTAAAAAGAGTTGTTTAGGTATATGTAAATAACACTATGTACTTAAGAAAACATATTTATTTTGAAATCATACACGACACTTTATTTATATGTAAATGGATGTATACATAGATACATAATATACATAAATGTGTGTCATATTATTTATATTTATACGTACATATTATATTATAATCCATACTATCATAAGCAATATTGTACTATATGTTAAAGTATTTCTGTCTGTTTGTCCGTTGTGATCTTTTCACATAAAAATCGATGAACAGATTTTGAGGAAATTTGTCATATAATGCAATTCGTATCATGAGTTTTGTTCTGCTCCACTTTATATGCAGAGCCACAGAAAAATAATAAATTATTTCTTTTGTCACGCGAATATAATAAAACATTTCACGTGTATCATAATTTTAAATGCTCTTGCCAGAGGGACAATTATTACTACTAAATGTATAACAAGCATTGCCCGCGGCTCCGCCCGTACCGCCCGTTTTACATATTAGTATAGTACTCTTACATTGCAGTTTTTGTATTTTTCTCAGAAATGAGACATTTTTCCGCGGTAAAAAGTATCCTAAATGTTGACCCGGATAACCAGCTATCATCATACTAAATTTCATCAAAATCTATCCAGTGGTGTTCCCGTGCGCTAACAAACAGACAGACAGACAAAAATTCTAAAAACTATAGATTCGGCTTCTGTATCGATAATAATGTTTATTTCAATGATTAGATTAGCCAAAAAGTATCTTATTGAAGATTTTTCAAAAAATATTTAATGTCCACATTTGGCTTAGTTACAATTTTATTAAATGTATAGATAACAGATATTTATAGATTTTATATTGCATTCCCATTTTTGTTTATTTTTAGACAAGTCTGGTTTTCTTCAAGTGTACTTATAAATACGTAATTATAATACTTAGAGTGCCGGTCAGTTGTTTTGACGTAATATGTTTTGACGATTTGTATTTTTTTTTACTTTGCACTAGAAACGTTAATGCTATCGAGATCTTTGTTTAAGAGTAAATATAGGATGTTAGCTTTGTAAATTAGATATGTTAGGATTTATGTAAAATAACAGTTAAAAAATTGTATTTTCGCAATAACTAACAAATTTTTATTTTTAACGCAAACGCGTGTTAGATAATTGTGCTAATAAGAACTCACGGATATCAATATCAAGTAGGCAGAAGTTAGTAATAGATAAAATCACACTACTGTTATAAAAGCGGGTGTATGTATGTTTGTCTGTTTCGTCTTCACACGCTGAACCATTTTGACTGATTTGGATGAAATTTATTATACAGAATGACCTGACCTGGAGTAACACATACGCTACTATGAGAAATATAACTTGCCCAAAGGTGACGCTACCTGTATTGTATTCAGCCCTTTTCAACGTCTCACTGCTTGGCACGGGTCTCCCTTTAATACGAGGGATCAGGTCATGATACAGCACGCTGGCTAAGTGCGGGTTGGCAGACTTCACATGTCTTTGGAAAGCTTACTAGGTTCTTTCAGATATGTACGTTTCCTCACGATGTTTTCCTTCACTGCAAGACAAATTCTAATAATGTTGGAAATGATTCGCATACCAAATTATCAGAGGTGCGAGGCAAACACAGAAAGACGAGATTAAATCTTTATTAAGATAACACATAATATAATAAACACCGTTTTTTTAAATAATTTTATATGATATAAACATATTCAGCCTTTAACCGATATGCAATTATGCGCTAAAGAAAATCGATTTCATTTCGTTGACGAGTTTCGTTAGACACGATTATTACTCATGACTAAAGCTATTTTATGAAAGGCTTTGTTTTATTTAATCTGCTTGCTCGAGTTTTTATGGAACTTTTTTAAACTAATTTATGTTACCTTATTATTATTGTTATTTTTCAAGTTAAAGAGATTTACAGGTCTTTGTGGACTTGTTACCTACGACTAAATAATTTATTCGTAGCTTTTTACTCTATTATATTTTAACTAGTTGTAGTGCTTGTGTTAGGACCAGATTGGTAGAAACATTAGTATAAAAATACTAATGTTTTAAAATTTAAGAGATTGTTTGTTTTTTTTGTTTGTAGGAAAATTTGAAGCTCTGTAACTAACTACCAGTCAGATTTGAAAAAAAAAAATATTTGCATTTTATACCCGATTAAGAAAGATTATAAAGGCTGATTGTCACAGACAAAAGCTAGTGGTTATGCAATAAATATAATTTTTACACCAATTTAGAATAGAACCATTGACCTGCCTCGTAATTTTTGTACCCTTGTAATTTTTGTTTTACGGATTTGATATTTGATTTAATAGATATATTTTATAAACCAAAGATAGATTTTATAAAACAAAATTTTACATCCTTTATTTTAGGCGATACAGACGAAAATGTATACGTGGTGCAAACTGGACGGGTAAATGTATACATAACCAACCCAGATGGTACAAGTTTGTCCTTGAAAATTGTACGCGCAGGCGAGAGTGTGACTTCACTTCTCAGCTTTACAGATGTCTTGACGGTGAGATTCTTTGAGATTTAGACATTCTTGTTTTGCTTAGATCCTAATTGAATTGCCATCGTCTTCGCTTAAACTGATGTCGACACTGTGGATATAGGTTTCATTCAATGGTTTACATGTTACTGGTTTCAAAACAATCTTATCCTATGGCCAAACCGTCAAAAGTAAACCTGGTGGAAGGTCCACATCACTTCTCATTTCTCTCTTTGGCCTATCAATTATCTGTTACATAATGTCCCTTGGCCTGCAAAACAATGCTGCAAACTGAAATCTCACTTTATTGCAATGATAATAGCTTTTGACACTATCGAATATTAAAGTTTTGTGCTTTGGAAAGAATTAAAAAAAACTATACTTCCTTCATCCAAATTTTAACAAACTTTGCTTTAATAAAATGTACAATATTTTGCATTTTACTTTTATATTTGACCGAGCATCGAACCTACACTACAAATGCTGAACAATATTTCATAAACAATATTACAATTTTTTTTATTATCAGGGTCATTCTCAACCATATAAAACGGTGAATGCGAAGGCATTAGAGGATTCGCAAGTGATAAAGCTCCCAATGCGGGCCTTCCAAGAAGTGTTCAAAGAGTACCCTGATATATTCGTTAGAGTAATACAGGTAAGAAATATTCTTTTTGTTATTTCTATACTTCTCTTGAAGTAGTTTTTATTGTATTTAGCCCTTTTAAATGTCAGATTGAAAGGCACGGGCCTCCCTTCAATACAAGGTGAATCGGGGCGATAACATGTAATAAGGTTTTTTCATCATTTTCATTAATTTGTTATGGCAATATTTAACTTCAAAGATTTCGGAAAACTGATATTTTAGGACGCCATATTGCTGTTTTTTTTTATTTCCCTATGTGTTTTCTCTCCATATATTATAGGTTCATTGAGCGCCACTAAATTGGAAAAAAATTGAAAATAAAATGGCGGAATAGTGGCAATTTTACAAATACTTGTTATTCCCCTATATTTGTTTAATTAATAATTTAAGATGAATACATTTATTGACTCACTTTTTAAGTTAACCATACAGTAATTTGAAGCTATATTTGTTTATATTTTAGATTATTATGGTGCGTCTTCAGCGGGTCACTTTCACTGCGCTTCATCAATACCTAGGCTTAAGTGCTGAGTTAGTGAATCCTGTAAGTAATTACTAATTATACAGTTATTTTAGTTAGATAAAATTAAATATATAGGTAGAATAACGACTTTTGAGCAACTCTGGTTTTTTATAATTTTTTTTTGTTTTTTTTTATGTTCTGTATTATCTTCGCCAATTGTTAATCGATTTTCAATTTTCTTACTTTAACAAATGAGTTCAAAAATTCTACCCTAAAGGTTAAAAAAGTCGACAAGTGTCGTGGGACACCCGGTAGGAATAAAGTTCTTGAAACAAGAGCAGTCATAAATATTAAGTAACATAAATTCTACATGTTGAAGTTCGTCAAAGAAAGGCCTGCATAGAGTGTACACGAAATTTTTACAACATACATTCATTACTTATGCTCGCCTGATATTTATATTGACGTCACTCGGGGTGCCCTTAATAGTAAATAATAAAAAGTGTCGTGACGATCGAAATACGTATTACACTTTTTTCCGTCTATTTCTCATTTGCCAAGTGTGCCAAATGTAACATGCGTTAAGGAACTACGTTACAAAATAGTTGTTTAAAAGTGTATCGGTGAATTTAATGTTAATACAGATACAGTTCAGGCATTGTTGCCATATTAAATAACATAAAAACTGCTTACTTATTCTAGCTATAATGTTTTTGTAGACTGCTCGTGGCCTACAAAAACATTGAGTGCTGTAAGCAGTGGTGCTTTTTTGCTTATTAAGCTAGAAAAGATCTTTAGAAACTACAAATAAGAAACTTATTTTTTATTCATTCATTTATTCTTTATTGCACACAATAAAAAGGACAATAAGTAAAAATGTTGACTAAAAAACTTATTATACTACATAAGACTCAGTATGATCGAATTTTTAGCGCTATCTATACAAATGTATGAAAGCTAGTACTATCATCGGCTCTGGTCACATCGAAGCGGTGAGGAGATTAAATGATAAAGCCAAATTCCATAGAAATCTATTCAAAGTTGCAAACAGACAAATAGCTTTAACATTTATAATATTAATGTGAATTTTCTATATATAGATATTAGAGGTGTGCTGTATATCCGTATCTGTATCCGTAACCGCGGATATTTACAGGAAAAAATCCGTATCTATTTATTTTTAGAGGATTCTTAACGTTTCTTGTATAAAGATAAATTTCATTAACTGTATATATGAAGTTTATATTGTGTTAGATATGTGCAGTTTTTTTTAGTATTCCAAATGTTCTAACACGAAAGTTGTCTGGAAGAAATCCCAAATTTCAATAATACCAAGTGTCTTGTATTTGGTTCTTTTATTTCGATTTGATATTGTCTTAACATCTCCAGGTAAATTTCTAAGAAATTAATTATATTTCTAAGAAATCTATTGTTAACTGTAATATCGGCGTGTCCGCGGCCGTTGAGGGATTAATAATAAACTATAATAATTGTTATTGCAGGGTAAGGAGAAACGTCGTCCCACGACAATGGCGTCGCCTTCCAGAAACGTTAAAGTAGTAGATGCAAGTACTACAATGCATTCCCCTCACCACAGTGAGAGAACGTTTCCGGACCATTTGGTAAGAGATTTGTATGAGAATTGCAAATTTTGTATTGACATATATATGTATATGTCAATACAAAATGTATATTTTTTGATACGATTTGATTTTATGTTTATTAATACTGACACCAATGAAAGGCGCATCCGACTGTCATACGTACTTTTATGTGAAAGTCGGGATACGGCATTAGTATTGACGGGTATGGTTGTTACAACCGTTTGCCATTTATATTGGTATTTTTTGACAGCCGTTGCATTTGACGGAATTTCTTTTAAAATTCGCCTTTCACCTACTGCATGGATTTCTATACTTTGCTAATACGGTTTTTATAGAAATGGTAATAGATATTTTCCATTTTAAAAGTTCTAAACATTTTTTTAATCCTTACACGTTCATGAGATCTAGGTACTAACATAGAATAAAATAATTTTAAAGACTCAAATAATCAAATTAATTGACTGGTATGGTTTTTGCTTCCAAAATCTACGATATCATAATCATAAACAGTAACAAAACATATCGTAAAATCTAACAGGAGAGTCAAGTGCACGCCTCCTCCCCCATACATATCCAAGGCAGGAAACGGCCGGACATGGTGCCTGACGTCACTTCCAACACGCCACAGAACGCGTCACAGGTAATAAATAATAGATAACAGATAAAAAAAATGTGTGTACGAAGTTATACTTCTTTGGGGTAACAGAACAAAAATAGCTAAGGATTTCATCCTGTATGTCATAACTCTCTGTTTGTAAAAGGAATGCAGCTAACTTCATCATGTCGCTTTTTGGCTGTCGGTTTGCGAGCGCATCGTAAAAATTTTACTCTCATATTTTTTCTAAACGCCCTAAAAGAAGTATAACTTCATAAATGAGTGCGTAGTGCGTGTAGCTAACCTTTACGCGCGCTTGAAATAAAACTTCTTTGTTGATGTGGCAGGTACCGCAATTAAATTAAAACAAACCAAAATATAAATATAATATTTTTTATAAAATTATTAGTAATAAATATTCGTTTTTAAATTATGAATAGTAAATTTCACTCTCACTTCCGCGACACTTATTTTTCAAATGTATTAACTTACCCCTTAGTCACGCCTAAAGAAGTTTCAAAAATGTGAATAAACGTCATCGTAGGTAATAAAATAATAGATAACAGATTAATCCCTCCACGACCGCGGACACGCCGGCGTGTCAGTTAACAATAGATTTCTTAGAATTTTAATTAATTTCTTAGAAATTTACCTGGAGGTGTTAAAAATGTCAAAAAATTTCATCCTAATAGCTAAACTTTTTTTTTTAATTAATTTGTTTATGGTTTATAGTTTTTACTTATGTGATGGATTGTTTTATGTCAGTATGCTAAGGCATGGTTTTTTTTTCTTATTTATTAAGATTTTTTGGTTATTTTTGTAATACTTTGTTATTGTTGTAATAAATATAATTAAGAAACATAAAAAAAAAACGTTTTGAGACACTATGATGAATTGGTGGATAATGCTCTATGGAAACAAATGAACCTAAATACAAAAGTTTTATCTTAAATCGATCGATCTAAAAATGACTTAATTACATTACATATATTGTTATTTGTTGATCTTTTGTCAGTACATAGGCGATAAATCTAATTGATGATAAATTAAATTGACGTATTAAAATGATTTTATTATATTATTATTAAAATTATTAACATAATAAGTTTTTTTTAATTAAAGTAACAAATGTCTACATTTTTACAGTCACAACCAGATGTACAGCCAACGTCATCTTTCCAAAGACCTAAGGAAGGTTCTTCTTTCAAGAAACATTACACGGATAATTTGGATGAACAGGTATTTTTTTTTAATTTAATAAATCTTCTACTCTCATAATAGATAATATTAACACATCAATTATTTCCAAATAGCGACCTAGTTCGACTTCGTTTCAAGGTATAATATTATATGCAAATGTTGAACATTTGGCAAATTTT
This sequence comes from Brenthis ino, assembly GCA_921882275.1. Taxonomy (NCBI): domain Eukaryota; kingdom Metazoa; phylum Arthropoda; class Insecta; order Lepidoptera; family Nymphalidae; genus Brenthis; species Brenthis ino. Next base: position 8,991,942 of record OV170223.1, on the reverse strand, counting down.
CATATTTTTTTTTTATTTACCATCACTATGTTAAATTTCATCGTAAATAAAAATATGTATCAGCATCAAATTCTAAAGGTCCCCACTGTAGGGGCACGGTCTACCCATTAAGGGTGCAAGTGTAGCGGTAAAAAATTTCAAATTATTAATGTTACTATAAAACTGCAAAACTAGTTCATTTAATGGCAGCACCCGACGGATATTCTTGGTTTTTTTTATTAAGTTTATAGGTAGTTGAATATGCTATAGCCACATATAGAATCATCGAGAACCAAATAGGTAGGTATGCAGGGAAATGCTATGAAAATTGATACTCTATTGTTTACATATATGACCGACTCCGCGAGAGATCAGCTCTACTTTTTTTTGTTTACGTTTATTATCTCGCTTTACATTTTTTAAATTATTTTATCCTTTTTCAATTACTTTTTAAACGTCGTGGGTTATTTCAAAAATTTTAATTTTGCTTTTTATCATTCAAATCATTATATCATTTTGTGGGTATATGCTGTCTATAACAACTAACATAATGACCTTTGAGACGTCTAAAGCCTTAGTCTCTCCCGTGACCATAATTGCTGTAAAGCATTAGAAACGTTGAGAACCAAAAATCTAATAAATCTACGAAAAATCTAAAAATTTAGTTTTATTTGAAATGTCTACATATTTGCGTAAATATAATAAATTATTATGTGATTATGTCAACTTTCATTGTATTTTTCAGGCTTTAATACAAATAGCAACAGAAGCCTTCATAAAAGAGCTTGGTCTAGAAGACGACTCAGTTCTCAAAGGGAACGTACAAGTACGGGACTTACCGGCTGGAACGTACATTATGAAAGAAGAAAGTCATAAGGTTTGTGGATATATTAGTATTTTTTGTCTGTCCGTGCAATATGGTTTTTTTATGGGTAACGCTAATGGTGTATTGTACTTATATCCATATTTTATCATTTAAAAATATGTACTTGGTATTATGAAGTAAAATTTGGAGAATATTAAAGTTATGATAGACTGTGAGATTCGAATCCGCAGCCTGGGTCGTTGTAAACTATTTAATGGAATAATTATTACTTTTACTTGTTTTGATTACTTTTTTTTCCTATATAAATGAGCTATGATCAACGCAAAATTTCCTAATACACCCTGTATGTAGTGTTGTTCATATTTATTATATATTTATTAATTATTATTCGTTTAAGCAATAATTGTGCTAAAAACACTTGCATTGACAGTCTTGTTTTAAGTACATTTTGGAATCCGTATTCACTATTTTACTCTACATCTACATACATTATAAAAAAAATGTTTAACACATACATATAATTAACAAATTTTGTTTGATTCCTCCCTGAAGCTGTATTACAGCGTCGCGGGTGAGCCAGAAATTGTTCAGGTAGATATTGATTTATCAAGAGTGGTGTGAATTTTTTGTTAACACGTCGTATCGCCATTGTATAAAATATATGAAAATAATTTCATTACCACTCTCGTGATAACATTTAATCTACCATTATAGAACATTCTAGATATATAGTTCATTAGACGAATGTGAGGTTTCAGAAATATATGCCAACATCACTATATCATATTAAGACTTATTACTTTTTTATGTTATTTATGATGACTTATGGACGTATTAGTATTTAACCCTTTTATAACGTTCCACTGCTGGGCACGGGCTTCCCAAGACGAGGTTCTTTATTTATTTAATCAGGTCATAGTCCATCACGCTGACCAAGTGCGGGTAGGCGGACTGAGCATGTCTTTGGGAAACTTGCTAGGTTCTCACGATGTTTTCCTTCTCCATGAGGCAAGTGGTAATCATATTGGAAATGATTCGAACATAAAAATATTAGAGATGAGAGAGTCGGGATTTGAACCCGCTTCGCTTGCTTTTCTCAAATCGACAATCTCTATCTTTTTTCACTTCTCATTGCAGATCTTTCTAAAAGTCGAACCGGTTATGTCATAATTAAGCACTTATTTATTTATCAATACTTATGTTATAAATGTGAAAGTAACTGCCTGTTACGTTCCCACACGTAAACTGCTGAACCAATTTTGATGAATTATGGTATAGAATAGATGGGATCTTGGAGAAGGACATAGGCTAAATTTTGTCGTTAAAATAAAATTTGAATGGCAATGATAGTATGAAAATCCTATGGTTTTTGCTGTTAGAGACAAAGATGAGTTACATAATCTGGTGTTTATAGAAAACTAACGACACACCTTCGCTTCGCTCGGGTCCGTCCTAAGTACGTTTTGACACTTAGTATGGAATAGTTAGACTATATATACTTAGGTATGATAAGTTTTATATCCTTTACTTGAGAAATGATCGATTTTCCATACAAACTTCCGCCCCCCTTTTTCACTCCATTAACGGAAGATTTCCGGGATAAAATCTATCCTATATTCTTTCCAGGGTCACAAACTATTTCTATACCAAATTTCATCTAAGTCGGTTCAGCGAATTAAGCGTAAAAGGGTAACAGACAGTCAGGCAGACAGACAGTGTTGCTTTCGCATTTATAATATTAGTATGGATAAAGAGTGATATTTTATAATAAAGGGAAGCGAGTGTGGAAATATTATAAATGAATAAGACGTGAGAAGTGGCGTAAGTCACTAGTTAATTTATTGTGTAAGAAAAACAGTTATACATTTTTTTTAAATTTTTTAATGTGCTGATGTCATAGAATGATATGATGAAGTTGGCATATAAAATAATTGTCATGTTTTGTTTTTATAGAGTGTGCTTAGATTCTGCTCACAATTAAAAAAATATATTTTTAGTTTGTCTTTCTTTTCTATTTTTATATTACGATCAGAATCTAGGCGATTGTTTTTATATAATAAATAGTTTGTTGAGAATTTTCCTTTGACCAGGACGTAGCTTTGGTGTATCTTCTTTCGGGCGCACTCCTCGTCTCGCAGAAGGTTGCTGAGGGAGAAGGAGAGGTTCATATGTTCACAGCATATCCTGGTGAGTTCATAAATTAATACTGAATTTTTAATATTATTTTTAATACATTCTTAGATTTACACGAAAATTTGACATTTTTGAATTTTTTATCTTTTCGGATTATTTCGCGAGGATTTATTTTTTGATTCCTGACGTTTCAAATGCTTTGCAGCAATCGTTAGGAGAGACTAAGGTTTTAGACGTCTCAAAGGCGTTATATACTTGTTACAGACAATAGAAAAGATAGCTTTATGTAAAGTATTATTTTTTATTCATTGAATATGGCTGAACTGTTTTAGTTTGGAAATCTTAGCGCAATATTTGTTTGGTTGAGAAAACTCTTTGTGATGTGATAACACTCTCTTAAGATCTTTTGATATTATAGCGGTAGTATTAAAAAAAGCAATATGTATATTCAACTTAACCAATACTGGTAGGAGAAAAAAGGTTGTAATTTTCCAACTTTTTTTTTATTTCATGCTCATAAATTTGAGCTTGTAAAATATATTTGGGACTATATCTTTTCAGCATCTCGCTCATTTATAATATATTCAATAATTCAAACAGGTGAAGTCGAAGGCGGGCTAGCAGTGTTAACTGGGGAGCCAAGTTTCTTCTCAATTAGAGCTAAACACTTTTCACGTATCGGCCTATTATCTAAGACGACGGTGTACAGCATCATGCGGGAGAGGCCTTCCGTCGTGTTGCACATAGCCAGCTCCGTTGTGAGGAGGCTGTCGCCATTTGTACGACAAGTGGACTTTGCTTTGGATTGGGTGAGTATAGAGTGAGTGAATGAATGGGTCAGTTGAATGAAGATTGTAGTTTTTATTGTGTAAAATTTGCAATGCAAACAATATTTATTAATAGAAGTGATGGATGATCAAACTAAAGAATGATGATTAATAGAAAAATTCTAATTGCCTAATATTGCGTTAGCTTTATTTAAATAATTATAGTGCTCTAATTCTTATATGATTTTTATCTTCAAAAATATCTCGGAAACGTGACGCTTTGAGATACTGTATTGTAAATATTTATGTTTGTATTAAATAAATAAACAATAAAATAAAAATCTTTACTGGAACAAACTGAAAAGATACATTATATATTGTACTATACATTAGTTGAAAATTGTGTTGTAGCCAATAAAGCTCACCTCCAAGATTTTTTTTGTATTAATTTAATACTAGGTCCAATAACATTTAATGTTTAAGTGTCGTCTCTCCATAGATACTATTTTTTTCGTGCGCTGATACTTAAAAAAAATAGCGACGGAAAGCTTTTAATTTTAATATTTAATCCCTTTTTAATCTATGGGCTTTCAGGTTTTCTTAGAATCTGGAAGGGCAGTGTATAGACAAGATGAAGAGTCAGGTTCTACGTTTATAGTACTGAGTGGGAGGTTACGTTCTGTCATAACGCATCCAAATGGCAAGAAGGAGCTCGTTGGTGAATACGGCAAGGGAGATTTAGTTGGCATTGTAAGACTTTTTTGGCATTTTTTTTTAATTAAGCTCTCAGAAAAGGTTAGGTTGATTTATAAAAAGTTATAATAAACCTACATTATTATTTTTTTTGTATAAAAAAATATGTTTAAAAAGACGGAGAATGATGCTCTGTTTTAATAATTGTATATATTTTTTTTAATTCTTGGATAATACATTGATATATAAAAACAATAGATACACATTTCAATGAATTTTAAAATGGAAAGTTCTAATTGTCTCAACACAAATTCGAACTTACGCACACCACATACAGTACTTTTTCAAACGAAACAACTTGCCTTTTAAAATTATCATTCGAAAAGCAATGAACCAAAGGGATGTGAAAAAAGCGCATAATTTCGAATTGTGCGCTTCTTTTTGAGCACACTTTTGAAACGCTAATTGTGAATCTCGGTTTTTTGTATATCAATGATAATATGTATAATTTTTTGAAGTGAAACTTCTTTAGAATCGTTGTGATTTGAAACTCGATGAAAAGGAAATGCGACACTGAAAAGAGACAAATACATAAATATATAAGCCGGCGAGAGAATGAGATAGAATACATTTCCATGTTGCCATGGTAACCGTTGTTATTTTCTGACAACTGTATAATATTAAGTTTCACTTCTACCATGTGTGAATTGCACACACACACGTATTTTTTTCTTTAAATTAGTTAATCTCATTAAATTGTCACCTTTCAGGTGGAGATGGTCACGCAAACCCGTCGTAGTACAACAGTAATGGCAGTAAGAGACTCTGAACTAGCGAAGCTGCCAGAAGGTTTATTCAATGCGATTAAACTTCGATTCCCGGTTGTGGTCACACGTCTTATTAATTTGTTGGGACATAGAATATTAGGTGAGTAATATGATTTTTAAGTTTATTTTAACTTTATTAATAACTAGCGACTTATGTACATCTCTAGGTACATTTTTGATTTATATATAATAGTTTTTGCGAGTGTACCTTAGGAGAAAGACTTATACAATGCAGTGCAGATTTTTCTTTAAGCATTTTTAAGACCTACAATTTTCTATTAGATTATTTTGATGTAACTTTTAAGAGTTTAGCCAGCGTTAGCTATGTAAATTTCTAAGGTCGACTCGACAAAATCAGTTATGATGTTTCCCTGAGGAAGTCAATTTTTTTTCTGTAGTAACAGGTATCCTATATCCTAAAAGTTAACCTGAATAATATGTTATGACTACACAAAATTTAGTTAAAATCGGTTAAGTACTTTTTGCGTGAAAAACGCACACAAACATAGATAAACAAATAACAAGTTTTTAATAGCTATTGTTTTGGGGTCTATATTCTGTACACAATACGCTAGTCATTGTTTTAAAAAATTATTTCATGTGCCGGTTTCGCTGAGTTATTGTTTTGTCATGTGTATAGATATAGAGATTAGAGAGACGCGTCATAATTAGTACGTGACGGTTGGGAAAGGGCTTTGAGGTTGAGTGAGAGAGATGGCACTGCAGTGCTTTAATTTTGAAACCGTTAGCCACATAAAATGGTATTTACTGATGTCATCGCCTATTATATTTTTGTACAGTGTTTGAGTGAAGATTTAATTCTTTAGAGGTATCCATACTATACTAATATTATAAATGTGAAAGTGTGTTTGTTTGTTTGTTTGTCTGTTCTTATTTCACGTCGAAACGGAGAGACGGATTGGCGTAATTTTTTGTGTGGAGATAGTTGGAGGGCTGAAAATATTGGATGAAACTTTTCATGAATCTCGTGAATATCATGAATATATCTTTTTAGATATTTTTTTAGTTTTAGCGCGAGCGAAGTCGTGGGTTCTGCTAGTAGTAGTAGTAACTTATATGCTATCACAAGAGAAATGATTAAATAGATGTAACATCTATTCATTATTGTAAGAATAACAATAACATACCTTACCAGGGTCTTGGCAGAAGCCCACAGCGGGTCTGGCGGGCGCGGCCGCCATGGAGTCGCGGCCGTCGCAGCACAACTTCAGCACGGTGGCCGTGGTGCCCGTCAGCGACGACGTGCCGCTCACCGCCTTCACCTACGAGCTGTACCACTCGCTGTGTGCTATTGGTAAGTTGTGTTTTAACCTACCACCTTCCTCCTTACAGGTAGTTACTAAATCTATAGAGCTTCATCATGTGAATGAGGATTTCGGATCGATACCTTTGGACTTAATGTCCTCCAAGCGATTGTCGTTTCTATTTGATCTGGTCTAGCCTAGTCTACTCCTAAATTTAGCCGACACAATTATTAACATTTTATATATTTCATATAAAAAAATACTTTTTAGTATTGTAATAAGAGCTATATCCAGTTTTATAGTTTTATTTTTTCGGTACGGTCGGCAACGATCTATCCTCGCTTCGCTCCGGTGCGTCCCTAGATGCTTAAAAATAGCCTTAACGTTACTTCAGGACGTAGTCTCTATGTATACTTAATTTTATCCAAATCTGAATCTGGAGTAATCCGGAGTAACAAACATACAAACACCTAGAACATTTCGCATATATAATAATCTAGTATTTTGTCCATTTTCTTACAGGTCCAACTGTACGTCTTACATCAGATGTGATAAGGAAACTCCTAGGGTTGACTATAATGGATCCAAATAACGAATATCGCCTCAGTTCCTGGCTCGCTCAGCAAGAAGACAAACATAAGGCAAGTAGGGATAGTTATACAGTGCTTCGAGAACATTTACTAATTATTTGGTTGGGTTTCTTCTATCGATAGTTTTACGTTTTATTTTTAAATAAACCCAGATTATAGACACAATTTAACGCGTATTTCAAATATTTATTTATTTATTAAGTTTATTTACAATTACATACTTACGATTCTATATATGTACGAATGTAAAGAACAGGACTAAGAATACTTTATTTGATTTACGAGATATTCGATATTTTAAAATGAAACTATCTTTTCCAATTTTGTCGCGATTTTATTTTATATTTTATTTCTTTTCCTAAACGGTTTCTTCTTCTAAACTACGCAACACTATTTTGATTTGGTTTTTAATAATAGAAAAAGCGATAAACGAGGGATGTTTATGTATAAAACTAACGACTCACCCTCGCTTCGCTAGGGTTCGTACCTAACTTGCTTCTACATACAAACTTTCATCCCCATTCTCACCCCCTTAAGGGATAATTTCCAGGATAAAATCTATTTCACTCACTCACTTTTCATATCATAAGATTTAAAAAAAAAACTTATTTTAGAAAAAAAATCTTGTAATTTTCTTCTATACAAAACTTCTCCTGACAAACAAAAAAAAAATATCGGAAGTTATGCGCGTACATACATTTCAGTGATTCATTTTTATTTAGATTAGTATACACAGTGTAGTACATAGCTAACCGTGGCTAAGCCTTTAAGTTTTAAGGATATATCAAGACAATGTACTAGAAAATTGTAGGTCTTAAAATGGCCTACAGAAAAGTCTGCGATGGCATTTGTCTATCTCCTAAGATACGCTCACAATAACTATCTTTATTTATATATAGAACTACCAGTTTGAGCAGATATCATGTCCTTTTGGTATAAAATTAAAACAAACACTTTTTAAATATTTTAAATAAAACTATCTTTTCGGATTTTGTCGCGGAATTATTTGTATTTTTGTTTCCCGACGTTTTGAATGCTTTACAGCTATCATGGTCACGGGAGAGACTGAGGTGTTAGATGTCTCTAAGGTATTATATAGTTGTTACAGACAGCCTACCAACAATTAACAAAATGAATTTAAATTCAAATGAAATTTCATTTGTAAATGTATGTAGTAATGTGTTGCTTAATAATTTGTTTTTTAAATAATAGCAAATTTAAATTAAAATTATTATTTTTAATTAATCTTAACTTTTTCAAATTACACATAGATCAATTGTGGCTTAAATAATTAATATATTATGATTTTTTCTTTATGGTTATAAATATAATAATGGCAACACTAAAAATGTAGATTAATAATTAATATTTTTAAAATTGTAATAATTATAATAATAACAGCTCAAATTAAATAAATAATATTCTATATTCAATTATAAAGCTAATTAAAATTATATAGAAATGTTTAAAGTTAAAATATTGTAAGGTACTTTAGTGCCATTTTTCAATTTTTTGAATTCATTTTGTTAATTGTGGGTAGGCTGTCTGTAACAACTATATAATACCTTAGAGACATCTAACATCTCAGTCTCTCCCGTGACCATGATTGCTGTAAAGCATTCGAAACGTCGGGAAACAAAAATACAAATAATTCCGCGACAAAATCCGAAAAGATAGTTTTATTTAAAATGTCAAATATTCGCGTAAATCTAAGAAAGTATTACAAAACACTTTTTTTTTAATTTTAGGTGGCGCTATATCAGTGCGACCCAAGTTTGACTCAATGGACCCAACGTTGCATTCGTCAAGCCGACTGCATCTTAATAGTAGCTCTGGGCGATAAACAACCTAGTATTGGAAAAGTGAGTCATTTTACGTACTAATTTATATAAATATATATAAATTTACTTATAAGTAATATTACGAACTTGTGCCTGCAGCTTTGCCTGTGTGAAATTGTTTTTTTAATGATATTTAGCGGCGCCATCTATTGAAACGTCCAGAACTATTAATTTTATATATACGATATGGGTATTCGATGTGCGTAAAATTTTTATGTGCGTTATTGTGGAATATGAATGTAAAAAATTTACATAAAATTTCAATATTAACAATATAATATAAATATACACTATTATTGTAAATAGTCAAATAAAAGTGTATGTTTGTTATTCCTTCATGTTGAAACACTTGAATTAAATTTAGTTTACAAATTAATTATGATGAAAGGAAGAAAAAATTTGACAATGTCAATACAAAATTTATTATGTAATCGAAATTTATTTTAAAATATATCCAAAAATAACATTAATAATTGAATTAATAGTAAAAAAATGTTTTAAAACATAACAAAATCGAAAGTGCATAATATTTAACACCATTCAGACAAAGAAAGACAATAGCATTCCCAAGGACGGTTGACGTCAGGCAGGCGGCCGGTCGTAAAACTTTTGCCAAATCCTATCAGCAGTACACTGAAGATGTACTGCGCCGACCCCAAGTGATTTGGGAAATGGGCAGGGAGAAGAAGAAGAAATTAATTATGATGTGAAATAATAACATCCGTCGCAGGCGTTACCTGCAATTAGTAAATAATTGCACTTGTAAATACGTAATGAGAATAATACAGATAATGTCAAAATAACAGCTTTTTATAAGGAACTGTACTTATAAGAAAAAACACATTGTTTCAAATTTTCGTTTGTCTGTCTGTTTATTCCGGCTAATCTCTGAAACGGCTGGACTGATTTTGACGGGACTTTCGCTGGCAGATAGCTGATGTTATAAAGAATAATTAAGGTTAGTTTTATTTTAACTACTCCAGGTACATTTCTAGGAAATCCGGTAAATTTTTAAGAAATTAATTGTTAACTGTAACACTGGTGTGCCCGCGGTCGTTGAGGGATTAATAAAATAATAATATTTAACTCCAAAAACAGATAGAGAAAGAGATAGAACGTCTCGCGATCCGAACGCAGAAGGAGCTGGTGCTGCTGCACCGCGAGGGCGGGCCCAACCCGTCGGGCACCGTGCACTGGCTCAACATGCGCTCGTGGGTCAGCCAGCACCACCACGTGCGCTGCCCGCACCGCATGTTCACCAGGAAGAGCCAGTACAGGATTGTGAGTAGTGTTCATGGGTTTTGGTGGCTGATTTTTGGTTTAATTTTGAGATGTCGAGAATATTTTTGGGCTATATGAGTGGTATGATTGTTGTTTTCTACGAAGGTCTTGTATGAGATAGCGAGTTGGACAGATTTGTGTTGTTTTGTCTTTTTTTTTGTATTTAAGGGTAGATTTAATTTATATTTTGGTTATTTTATAATGACAACTGTAGTAGTAGCTTATTGGTAAGTTGCTTCCTAATATTCCTGCAAACTACACTACGGCGAAGGAAACATCATAAGAAAACCTATGTAAAGAACAAGTTTTCATATTTGAATACACTTAGATTTACCCTATGCTTCGCTCGGGTGTACGTAATATAATATGTTAAATACAAACTCTTGTTAATAAATGACAAACAATAACAATCGTCCCGCAGAGCGAGCTGTACAGCAAAGTGCTGATGTCGGAGGCGAGCGTGCACTCGGACTTCTCCCGGCTGGCGCGCTGGCTGACGGCCACGGCCGTGGGGCTCGTGCTGGGCGGCGGCGGCGCGCGCGGTGCCGCGCACGTCGGCATGATACGGGCTATACAGGTACTACACTACTTACTGACTACCTCGGTGGTGTAGTGGCTAGCAGGTACGGCTGTACACCCGGAGGTCCTGGGTTCGAGTCCCAGGTCAGGCCAAGTTTAATTATTGAGTCTTTCTGTATAGTAAGCCTCAATAACAGCCCGGAGTTGGGAAGTTGGCGGTGTTTCACCCCCGTGCCTCGGAGAGCACGTAAAGCCGTCGGTCCTGCGCCTTAACTCTCACCGGTCGTGTCGAGTGGTCGTCCCACCGGAGTATGAGAGTGACAGGAATAGAGAGTGCACTTGTGTCTGCGCGCACACTTGTGCACTATAATATCTCCTGCGCAGTTGGCTAGTGTCAATGAGATTGGCCGCCGTGGCCGGAATCGGTCAGGAGAACATCATCACACTACTTATGTAGAGACCCCGCACAGGTACTGTACCTGTGCTGGTACTAGTGGATGATATGTGCTGTACAGGTATTACTAGACAAAACAAAATAAAAGTCGAGAGGTGTTTTGGGACACCAGTAGGAATAATGTTCCTTTCGCGCTCTGCCCTTGGCTCTTAAATTGGAACATAACTGGCGACTTATCCAGGTACGTTTTAACGGTTAGTATGGAATAGATAGTAGATCACATTGAACTCTGAAATTAGTGTAAAACACAATCAATTCTATCCCACAGAGACCGTATGTTTTTCCGGAATAAAAAGTAACTTATGTGCTATTCCAGACTATAATCCAAATTTCATCCAGACCCGTTCAGTCGTTCTGGTGTGATTGAATAACAAACAAAAATCCATCCATCCAAACTTTCTCATTTATAATATTTATTTATTATGAGTACACATAAATATAGACAAACGTAATAACTTTGTCCTCTATGTATTAATGATTTTCAGGAAGCAGGAATCCCCATCGACATGGTCGGTGGAGTCAGCATTGGAGCGTTCATGGGAGCTCTGTGGTGTATGGACCGGAATATTACAACAGTTACACAAAAAGCAAGGGAATGGTCTAAGGTGCGTTTTGTAAATGTCTAAAGTAAAATCTTACTATTTTTATTAAATGCTTATTTTTAATTATTATTTGATTTATTACTTCATATATTATAAAATTGATACTATTACATTAAAGCTACTCATTCGAGTTAAATGTTTGTGTTGATCATACAAATATTGAATTCGATCTCGTCCGTAATAAAAAAATAAGTTGATAAGCAGGAAGGACATAGTGATAAAATATTTGCTGTATAAAAGAATCGAACCTAGCCTGAACGGTAAAAATGGTTGCCATGGTAACCATAACTAACAACTTTTTCACCCCCAGAAAATGACTGAATGGGGCAAACAGCTTCTAGACCTGACTTATCCTGCAACTTCAATGTTCTCTGGGAAACAATTCAATACGACGATAAAAGCGACCTTTGGGGAAGTCCATATTGAAGACCTATGGCTCCCATACTTCACGGTCACCACTGATATAAGCTCCAGCTGTATGAGGGTTCATCGACATGGTAAGTTGATACCGAGTGATATTAAAAACCAATATAAATTAATATATTTATTATCTGATAAATATAAGTACATATATACATATTTAAGAATAAATTAATTAATGTAATACTTTCTTAGATTTACGCTAATATTTGACATTTGAAATATACAAGTCTTTCCGGGCTTTTTGCGCGGATTTATTTTGATTTTTGATTCCCGACTTTACAGCAATCATGGTCATGGAAAGACTTAAGGTTTTAGACTTCTCAGAGGTATATAATTGTTACAGTGCCTACCTACAAATTTACAAAATGATTTGATAAATTCAAAAATTGCTTTAAAGCATTCGAAACTTCGGGAACTAAAAATCAAAATAAATCCGCGAAAAAATCGGAAAAGATAGGTTTATTTAAAAATTAATGTAATTTAATCCCTAAATAATATGTTAGATATATTTGAATATGATGTTATAGTGCAGCTATAACTGTATGCTCTTTATTGAAATGGATTCTGTTAAAAAAAAAATTGAGGACATTTAGGATAATTTATTAATTTGAGTGTGTTAAAAGCGTGAGTATGTTCAGTTTTAATGTAAAAGTTGGTTGATTTGAATTTTTTTATTGATATACATATATTATATTATACATTGTATCATTCTGAAAGTTTCATTAAAATTTTTAGCAGTTTTTATAAATAGTTATAAATTTATTTTATTTTTAATACTTATTTCAAAATAATTCATAATTAACACAACACATTCATGGACAGGAAAATTTGTGTGTCCTTATTGTTATGATTTGCTTCTTCGCACAAACACTAACCTAAATATTGTTTTGGATATGGGGTTTTAAAAGCCACCATCCATGGGTTTTATTTTCTACAAATATAATGTTTATTTTTAAATGTTCACTTATTAAAGTTACATAAACATACCAATATATTTGCTGTCAACTATATAACTGCGATAACTTATATACCAACAAAAGCAAACGATTTATATGGAGTGAGAAACAATAAAAATATTTGACAGTTAGGTGTATTTTTTTAATTTTTGATGTTTAATGCATGCTATTAAATATGTTGCTTAAACAATGTCCTGCTGACCAGATGTGGCAATGTTGTAAAATATACGTTTTATGTTTTTTTTGCGGATTGTCTATGCCATCATACGATTTTCGATATCTATGATGGATGTGACGTCAGGGCTTCGATGGAGGCTTATACAGATAAGGAATATACTCCTACGAAGTTAGAGCTAATTTGTTTCCGCTACAGTGATTTTTTTTAATTTGTCCTTTCATAACCACACTCACTTGCATTTATGTGTACGTCCAGTAAATGTTATATGCGTGTGTTTCTATACAAATGAATATTGTTGAGACGAATCTATTGATTTTTTTCTTTACGAATCCGACATTTGCTTAGTGTTGTCATTATTTATAAAAAAATATAATAATAATAAACGAGCGCTTGTGATTGGTTTACAGCATAACACTTACTTTGGGAGTTTATTGAACTTTCCAATGTCGGGTTGGATGGTAATAATGTATCTTCTCACTCTCACGTCATTCATTTATAGTATCCATCTCCATGTATATGCATGAGTGTGGTTCTCCATTATTTTTCTAATTTCTTAATTTAAATCTCATCACTGTAGTTATCTGCTAGTTCGTCGTAGAAATTTAGACCTTACGTACATAGTCTCAGGAACGTCTTTCGCATGCTGTCATTTAGTTGTACTCCTTTGCACGTAATGGTTCAGATTATGTTAAAAAATCCATTAACAAAAAATAACTAAAAAATGGAACGTCAGTTGAATCTTCATGTATACATATATCTTGAAGTTAAATCCCTTCTATAGTACATATGTTATATAAACCATGGCATGACGTCAAAATTCTCTATTAATATTGTGTTGGTGTTATCATTACTTGTACCGGCATGTTTTATCATTTTCAGTTTTTTTTACATTAATAACGTTATTTATGCGCTTTTTATACTGTGTCATTAATTTATATGTATGAAACGTTTTGAATTTTTTACAAATTATTATTTTCAATGTAACGAAAAAATTGCATTAGAAATATTGGTTAAAAAGGTTTTTGATTTCGATTGTTAAAAACATCGTTTGGTGTTCTGTCAAATATAACAGATAGTCAAAAATATGATATGATAGATAATATTGTCAATAAATAAAGGTCGAAAAGGATATATTTACTATTTTTTATTATTCCACTCAATCTTGTTATTGCACTTTTACAACCTGTTGGTTGGCTGTTCTTTTATCTCTTATCACAGTTTCCTTTCCATGGATTGTGTTATATATATTTAAACTACACAAAATCTTTCCTTAATTCACACTGTTAACGGGCGGGATATATAAATAAAAAAAAGAATATGATTGGAGTAAAAATGTGTCCAAATTAGCCGTTAAAAAAACGCGTATTCAAAACGCTAAACGCATATTAACCGTAAAGCGCATCGCAGGTTCCCTATGGCGTTACATACGCGCGTCGATGTCGCTGAGCGGGTACATGCCCCCACTCTGCGACCCAGTAGACGGCCACCTCCTATTGGACGGCGGTTACGTCAACAACCTGCCAGGTAAACCAATCACAACGCACCGTTGCGAAGGGGGCGACCAATCGAATGCGTTATAAGTAATCCGGTTTTTTTATAGGCTGAGTGTAAATATTTCTATGTCTAGTTTTTGGGATTTTTCGGTATTTTCCATAGTTTTGCACTTTCTACTGTTAAGTTTGGTCGAATGATGTTGTAACTTTTAGCATTTTTCGTATTTTTTTACTATTTTTTATTTTGTACAATATCTCGACTTAACCTAGTGTCAGCAAATCGAACTAATATTTACACTCAGTTAATGAAGGTAAGTGATGGCAACACTGGCATTTGTCTGACAATTACTGGCAACACTAGCTAGGATACATATTAACCAATTGCTCAGACAAAATAGTAGTACAGTGTTTGAATAGGCATGCTATGGAGGTACTGCCGGGCTTCGATGAGCATCGCTGGTATATTCCCACCGATTTGCGATACAATGGACGGTCATCTTTTGTTGGACGGTTGTTATGTGAACAATGTGCCAGGTTAGTTTATAACTTCTTATAAATATACAATTAAATAGATCTAAAGTTAATTCAGTATAATGTTTTCACTGATATAAACATACATATATTAAAATAGTAACAAAGCAAAATTTGTACATGAAATATTTTTTAAATACTGTTACGTATTGTGTACATAGTATAGACCTCAAAACAATAGTTAATGAAATTTTTCTTTGTATGTCTGTATATTTGTGTGCATTTCACGCAAAAATTAATGAACCGATTTTAACTAAATTTTGTGAAGTGATAACTTATTAATCGGGTCAACATTTAGGATATCTCTTACTACATGGACATATTTTGCTCCCACGGGACAATATAATAACTGCTTCTGTCTACTACCAAGAGATACATCAAAACTCACAACAATGTACTAAAAAATCGTAGGTCTTAAAAGCACTCACAGAAAAGTCCGCAATTTTTTTTGGGACATATTATATTATGTTTATCTTAATCATCTTTAAATCGTAATTTAAAACGTATATATTCGAAATTTAAACGCTATAGGGACGCATCCTAGCGAAGCCAGGATATTATGTAGGTAAAATATATATGTATGTAAAATTCTTGTCGTGCTAAAAATTGTTTGTATTTTATATATTGTTTATTATTATTTGTAATACAACAATTTTATGTAATTTACAGCGGACGTGATGAGGTCTTTTGGGGCTAAGCACATTCTTGCCATTGATGTGGGCTCCCAAGACGATACTGATCTCACTAACTATGGAGATGATTTGTCTGGATGGTGGTTGCTATGGAAACGGTGCGTTTAAGATTTAAATGTTTAAATTATTTTTTTATTGAAAAAGTACACGGAAATCATCAAAATCATATTAAAAATGTTGTGAAATATCATTTAGGATTCCACTCTGAGTGGACTTTATTTAAATTTATTTTATATAATATTTTTAGTACAATTATTAAATTAAAAAATATCTGTCTTTAATTCGTCTCCTTCTTTTATTAAATAGGTGTTTTTTTAATATAGATAAAAAACACCTATTTAATAAAATAAATATTTTATTTGTTTCATGATATGATTTTTTTCCAGGTGGAATCCATTCACAACTCCAGTGAAAGTCCCCAATCTACCCGACATTCAAAGTAGACTCGCTTATGTGTCATGTAACAGACAATTAGAGGTATGTTTCTAATAATAAAGAAAAACTCATAATATTCTTTTCTCAAACAGCCACATTCTTACTAATATTATTACAACCGATCTGTATTATATTTATACTAGCATTTTTACATGGATATGCTTGCATCGTTTAATTTTGTAGACTTATTCCGCTTTCGTTCTTTTTTAATCAATCTATATATGTATATAAAAATCAATGTGTGTATGTATGTTGCATATTGACACCAAAACGAGCTATTTTGGTGAAATTCTCAGGCAATCTTCAGATTAGCCCAGCGGCTGATCCTGTGATGTTTGGTAGCGATCACATCAACATAAAGGTTTATAAATGTTTAAACGCGAGCGGAGCCGCGGGCAATGCTAGTAGGCTATAATACGTAAAAAACAGCTATATACATATATTAGTATAGATAAAAATTAATCATTCTATTCACACACTTACAGGAAGTAAAAAAATCCGACTACTGCGAGTACATACGACCTCCGATAGACGCTTACAAAACTCTACAATTCGGGTCGTTCGACGAGATCCGCGAGGTGGGCTACCGGCACGGCTCCGCGTACTTCGAGGGGCAGCGGCGCGGTGGCGGCGGCGGAGTCAGCGGCGCCGCCGCGGAAGGACGCCGGCATGAGACGCAGCCGGCACTCACTGAGTAAGTACTGGATTTGTATCTATCTATATAAATAAAAATGAATGTTGCTAAGCGCAAAACTCGATAACGGCTGGACTATTTTTTTTTTATGCAAATATTCGCTGAAGTCTGGGGAAGGTACTTATGAAGAAAAAAATTAGAAAAAAAATCATGGAAAAACGTAAAATTCACATTTTTATTTTTCCTTACTACTAACATTATAATTATGAACGCCGCCTTATGCTACTTGAATGCATTTGTTTATTTGACACTTTCTCTTTCTATGATATACAATTTGACGTTGACTTTATTTGTTTGTTTGTTTTATCACGTCGTAATAAACTGCCAGATTGTCGTTTTTTTTGTGTGAAGATAGAGGGCTGGAGAGTGACATAGACTACATTTTACCATGGGAGATTATTTCATTCTTACGGGAAAACAAGTTATATCTATTCCACGCTAACCGTTAAAACGTACCTAGATACAAACCAGAGCGAAGCGAGGGTGAGTCGCTAGTATAATAATAATAATTGGGTACGGTGTGAGTTCTTATAACTTCGCTCTTGAAAAATATTCTAATATACCTGGCTCTGACAATAAAATGGACAATACCTATAATAAATAAAGTAAAAAATTGTTTTTTTTATTACTTAAAGCATGGTCTGATCGTTTCTGTGAACCTCTTTGTGACAGCTGGCACAACCTTATATAGTTACATATGCACTGTTAACCAACTAGGGACGTATTCATTTAATTATATTAATTTTTTTAACTCTAAAATATAATTTTTGTTTCCATTTTCCATTACAGCTACACATTCACCGACTTAGCACAAATGGTGTGTTCAGTGCGTACTGGGCGTGACGTGGACGCGGAGTCCTCCTCCTCCTCAGACTATGAGGACCAGCGGCACTTCGAGGGGTACGCGTCGGAGCCCAGTGGCGGCATAATGGAGGTACGTAGAACATAGACCAGGAGACGGCTGGTAGAGGTATGTTGGATATATGGTTAGGGTAGTTAGATTTAGCACTGGATTCACACTTGGGGCACTCGGGGTTAGTGCTCGAAGCGACAAAATTTTAGTGTTGGTAAAATTTGGTGGGCGGGGAAAAAAATTTCTTCGCGTTCGTAAAAATGAAAAATACAAAAAGATTAACTAGTACAATTTTTCGAAAAATTGATATCATTTATTTATAAGTTTTTTTTAATTAATCAAAAAATTGATAATCTAAAAAAAATATTAAGAAAGATTCTAAGAAATTTTTTAATTCAACATTTTATTCAAAATTTCGATAATAGGGCAGCGTTTTTTAGTGCCCAGGGTCGGCGCTAAGGTTAAATCCGGCACTGGTTAGACTGTTGTTTTTTTGTTGATTATTTATGTATTGAAATCGAACATTTGTATGTGCTAAAGTTGTAATTTTTGGTAATTTTTACTTTAAGTATATTGTATTGTTTTTTTCATATTTATATATAAGATACGAAGCTTTACAAGAATTATGTATTTTATTATTTAAAAGATGCAATTGAAGCTAGTGTAGTGACCGGTTAATATATTAGGCAAAAAAGTTGGTGGCAGGGGAGGATTGTGGGATGTGAAGGCTAAATGGCCAACCAGATTATTAACACAAAGCATTTCCCTTCAGTCATTGTGAAGAAACTCATCGACAAATCGATGTTAAAATATAACTGCATATATAAGGAAATTTTTCAAACGTTTTCAAAATTCAAAATTTTTCAATTTTTTTTTTATTATGACGATATTCTGATATACTCTTAACTTTTAAATTTCTTCATTAAACCAGTTACATAAAATAAGTGAGAATTGGTACAAATATCTAAGAAAATACAATGTGGGTGTTATAATTGCTAGATGTCGTCAAGCGTAGAGGAGGGCGGTGCGTGGATCAGCGACACGGAACTGGTGGGCACTTATTGAGCTGCACTACTGTCATTTCGGTTTAGATGTCATATTTTTTTTTCTATTTTTTTTTTATTTTATGGGAGCACAGGTCGCTTTTTTGGTGCTTAATGCGATAACAAATTAGGTTGTATATTATTTTTTTTCATTTGACAGTTATATTCATATAAAACATTTGAGATCGGTTTATGTTTTATAAGATTTGTCTGTAAAAACAGACATAAGCAATATTAATGAGTAGTTTTTCGTTATCGTATTAAGCATTAAGGCTTCGAAATTCTAATTCACTAAAGTTCATTCGCTTTTTATTTGGTCAAAGCTTCAATTGTATATAGGTTCGCTTAGAAGGTTTGTATTGTGTAACCCTATATTTTTTAGGATATTTTAGAAGTCTATGCAAATTTTACTTTTGTACTTACAGCATTTCGGATTCAGTTATATGTACCTATTTTTTACGCTGCTTGGGTTAAAATGAAAAAAAAAACTATACCATTGCAAATGATTTCGTAAATTGTTATTTAAAATTTGACTTTTCGAAAAAACAGTGCCTCCTGCATTCTAAAACCTTGATATTTTTTTAAATACATAAAACATAAATAAATATATTTATTTATTACTAGAGACTTACCCTCGCTTCGCTCGGGTCCCTATGTACGTTTTAATTTTTTTGAGCGGAACACTTTTTCTGAAAAAAAAGTAGACCAAGTTACTCCACAGAACATCAGCTATCTGCCAGTGAAAGTTCCGTCAAAATCGTTCCAGCCGTTTTGGAGATTAGCCGGAACAGACAGACAAAAATTTGAAAAATTGTGTTTATCTTATAAGTACCTACCGTATATAATTTCATATGCATTTAGTAAAAAGCTGTTATTTTAATATTAAAAACAGACCCTTCAATTTTATTTATCTGTATAAAAGATATTTTTTCAATATGAACGTCGCACTTATAATGACTTATTTAATAACTAATCATAACAGTGCATTGGTTAAGGTTAAATTGCTTTATATTATTACTTTTTTTATTTTTTTATTTGGATTGTGGAAACGTGACAATGGTTATCCCAAAAGCCAATGTGATTCGTAATATAACAATATATCAGGTATCTGCTACATTAGCTAACGACTTCATAACATATTTACATTATAATTTACTATTATTATTACAATGGGCAACATTTTTTTTATTTTTAAAAATAAAAAATTAAATTATTTTATTTAAAATGTTTTTAATTTGTTTTGCCTGCAATTAGAATGGCTATAGTTTTTATATTTATTCTTGAGAATTATTGATTATCAATATTAGAAAAACTTATTTATTATAGCTTGCACAATATCAGTGAATGTTCCATTAAGAGGCATTACTAAAATCACACGTATTTTTTTTACATCTAATTACAGTTAATTTTATTAGCAATTTTTAATATTAGTTCTTTTAAAATACAGTTCACATCCATTTAGTCACATCGCCAGCTTAAAAACTCGACATACATAATATTAATAATAAATCTTTTCTACAGGAAGGGCTTCGAACACGTCGCGTGGGGGGTTCCCTCTCGTTGTCAGAAGATGAAATAGATTCGGAAGCTGAAGTTTATGACCCGTTAAATAAACGTGGGGGCAGATGAGACCCGACCTTGCACGATCTGTGCAAGGCGCTCTATACATATGTGCAAGGTGAGAGGGAAAACGTGCAAGTTGTGAGGGAAAGCGTGCAAGTTGAGAGGGAAAGTGTGCAAGAGGGCGTTGATATGTGATTTGATTGGACTGTGTTATAGTTTCTAATTACGTATTGGTATTTGAATTAAATAATGCTCTTGTAGGAAACGAGGGTAAAATTTAATTTTATATTATTAGAAAAAAAAAGGTTTTTTTTCTGTAATATTGGATGCAGCTATTTCTAGTTTAAATGTCATAAACGATATGTCAGTACTAATTATACATTACAGTATGTATTACATGAAAATGTTAATTCAACACTTAAGATTTGTTTTGTACAAAAATATTGTATTGAATATTTTCATTATTTATATAAGTATATATGTATTAGGGAAATACCCAGAATAATATCTTCGTTGTACAAGTGTATCATGATTGATTGGAATTGGCTGCTATTACAGACATTTCGGGTTCAATCCTGGCTCAATCATTTTTTTTATAAAACAAACATTGATTTTTCCATGAGACTAACATTGTTGTAGTTTCTATTAATTTAATAGACAATATATTAGTGAGTAGAAACAAATTGTTTCTTATTAGGATTTTCGATTAAACATCAACAGTTATAGCTTAAAGCTGTATTAGTTTTAATATAACTTATATGTAATGGTAGATATTACATTAAAATAAAACCAATCTGATACCTTTGTGGAAGTATACTTAGTAAATAAAGTATTAGAAAATATTGAGATAATGCTCGACATTTTATAACGTTTAAATTTTAAATAAAACTATCTTTTCCGATTTTTTGACGTTTCGAAGGATTCACTGCAATCATGGTTATGGGATGGTCGCTCCTAGTCGGGAACCAAAAATAAAAAAAAACAGCGAAAAAATCCGAAAAGATATTTTTTACAGTGTCAAATATACGTGTAATGTAAGTATTTAATAGACGTTTAAATTTTTTCCAAACGTCACTTGATTAAACATGTTAAAATAAATTTTACAATATTATAATACTTATGTATATAACTTAGATGCTTATTATACTTATGTACATAATTTAAAGTCTGTATCTTAGACAATAATTTTTTTCTCGATATAGAATTCGGAATTATATTTTGATTTTCCGAAAAACTATTTTTTTTATAAAATAAAAGCGAGCTATACACGCACAAGGCATATCTATAACGTATTCGCGTTCGTACATCCCCAGACATTTTGTATATATATTTTTGATGTATGGACACCAGCGAAGAACATTATGTTTAACTAATGACTGCATACGTGACAGAAAAAACGTTTTTTTCCTACTTAATTCAAAGATAGGCTTATAGCGGTAGCTTATTTTCATATAATATTCATAAATTATAAGTGTAAATATCTATCTTGATAATCTATCTTTCTATTAGCGAGAACCGTATGAAAATTGAACAAACACATTGCGAGCGATTTTCATAATATGTAGTGATAATATAGTAAAAGTGAGTTTTAAACTTTTAAATAAAACTATCTTTTCGGATTTTTTCGCGAATTTATTTTGATTCTTGGTTCCCGAGTTTTTGAATACTTTATAGCTATCATAGTCTCTGTATGACATACCTATAATGTAAATCATAAAAGAAACCAAAAATCAAAATAAATCCGCGAGAAAATCTGAAATGATAGTTTCATTTAAAATGTCAAATATTCAGGTAAATCTAAGAAAGTATTAATTAATAATAAGTTACAAATTTTTCTTTGCTGGTGTCGTTATGTTCAGAAACGAAATTTTCCAAAGAACACTGTGATCAGTTTCCAAAATGACACTAGATTAAATAGCTATTACATAATTCTAAAACCTATATGTTAAATGTGAAACTCCCCAATTCCTCTATTAATTTAGTATTTAAAATTCAATTCCTATCAAAAAGGTCCTTTTTAGGTCTCCTAATAGTTTAAAGCACAATAATAAGTCTAAGTCTAGAAATCTAGATTCAATTTTAGGTTTATATTAATCCAGGTATAGATATGATATAGTTGCCATATTATGTAGATGTACTTCCAAGAGTAAAATTGTTCTAAAATGAACTACATCTCGGTTTAGAGATAGATTGTTTGGGTTCCTTAATTTTTTAGTGAATAATTTAAGGAAAGTTGACTCAATCTTGCCTATAAAAATATCATACATTTGTGAAAGTATTATAGCAATATTTTTATATGGGTATAATAAGTCATAAAAAATATCTGCAATTTTTTCTAAAACCATTGTAAATATTATTATATACGTAGATATAAAATGGAATATTTACCATGTTTAGCGCTTACTTTTGAGAGGAGTTCCCGTTAAAAAATGCCAATATTCCAACTAAATGATAATTTTAAATTTATTTATTTAAATAGGTAGCCAATATTACACACAAAGTATCTTACAATTAACTTGTATAAACATTTAAAATCCGTACTAATATTATAAATGTGAAACTTTGTAAGGATGGATGGATGTTTGTTACTCTTTCACACCAGAACGGCTGAATGAATATAGATGAAATTTGGCACAGAGGTATAGTCTGGAATAAGACATATTATACTTTTATCCCGGAAATATGTATGGTTACCGTGGGATAGATTTCTTTTTGTTTTTGTATATGTATTTCAATCAAAGGCTAACTCAACATGTTTAAATGACGCTACTAACTTGAAATTAAATCAAATATTATAAAATAATCATATTTTTACCGAATCTCTAAACCGAATCTTGTATTCATTCTTGAACTGTTTTACCCTAATATAATTTATTAGTGTTATCTATCTTGTACTTACCGCTTCGAATTTTTCATAATTTAAGTATTAGAGATGGGATATTATGAGATTATTTCCTATTACATGCTATATAGATAGGACTTATAAAAAAAATTATTACTTAAGTTAAAATATTAATTTTAGATATAATTAGGCATATTAGTATTTTAAACGGGTTGTGTATGACCTTATTAATTGCTTATAAAGTACAGTGAAATCCATAGTTCTGTCTCTGATATTGTATTCTAAGTACTTATCAATATTACTCATGTATTAGAAATATCTAGGCTTATGCTATAACTTCATATTTAGATAAATTAAATGTTCGCCCAGTTGTAGAAATTTGACCATAATCATAATATTAAAAAAAAACGTGTGTGTGTACTTATGTACGCATGTAAGAAGTTATACTTCTTTGGCGTAACAGACCAAAAATAGCTAAACATTTCATCCCGTATGTCAAAACTCTCAGTTTGTAAAAGGAATGCAGCTAACTTCATCATGTCGCTTTTTGGCTGTCGGTGTGCGCGCTAATCGTAAAAATTTTACTCTCATATTTTTTACAATTTTTTTTTATAATATTGGCGAGCAAACGAGCAGGCGGGTCTCCTGATGTTAAGAGATTACCGCCGCCCATGAACATTTGTAGCACCAGAGGCACCACTAATGCGTTGCCGGCTTTTCAGGACTTAATTGGTCCGCCCCTTGACAAATGTCCCAAAAGAAGTATAACTTCAGAAATCTGTTTCTAAAACTAAAAAATAGCTACTAAGGAAAAAAAACGGTTGTAAAAGAGAAGGAAAAGGTCTGAACTGTTCTGGCTTTGCCTATTTATAGTATAGTTTAAATGAATCGATTCTAAGGCAAATAGAGGCATTTAGAGGCAGATAAAAACAAATGAGGCCAATTTAAATTGAGACGTAGATTAAAAAATGTTATACAGCAGCTAATTAGTTCTATAAATGCGATATATCGTTTTATTACGTGTATGTTATGATGAATGACTGATTGTAGGTAAGCTTGCCAACAAAGGCACAAAAATGTAGCGTATTCAAATACCAAATGTATCTCGATGTATAGTATCAATAAATGCTCAAATTTGTATGGTGTTTTATTTAAATCTAATGATTAGCTCTGGTTATTAAAATTGTACAAAGGCAGTGGTAGTCCAGTGGTAACTTGCTCGCTTGGGAAACCAAGTGAAGCGGGTTCAAATCACCTGTGATATTTTCATGTGCGAATCATTTCTAACATGATTACCACTTGCCTTACGGTGAAGGAAAATATCGTGAGGAAACCTGCATGCCTGAGACAACCTAACAAGTGTTCGAAAGATATGTGAAGTCCGCCAACCCGCCATTCGGCCAGCGTGGTGGACTATGGCCTGATCCCCCTCGTATTGAAGGGAGGCCCGTGTCTAGCAGTGGGACGTTAAAAAAGGGCTGAATAGAATAGACAAAGAGACGCTTATAATTATATTATAATTATATTATATGTATGAATGTACATGTATGTGCATATATTTATTTAAATAATTGGTTACTTTTAGACTTATTTCAAATTAACCGAGATTCGCACGCCATCTATTTTGTGTTGATGGTACTATATCAAAACAATCGCGAGCGAAACAAACATCGATCAAAAAAGTGCTAGATATACAATCCCATGCAAGAGTTCTCTTTAAACTGTTACCAATTGTGTTTAGATAATTATTCTAGTTGAAATAAATATACAACAATGTAAATTGAACCTTAAATCCAATGCTTGAAGTTGTATTCATAAAAAAAAATTAAAAGCGCGCTCAAATGTTCAAATGAACGCTCACGATACAACAATCAAAATTTTATCTTAATTGGATGAAATGGAATGGGAAACATAAACAAACAAATTGAATTGAATATTTCTTATATATCTCTAGTATATCTAGTCTTTATACGATTTCCAATTAATTGCATATAACAAATGGGCTTTGATTTTGCGCACGCGTTCCAAGTAACTATGAACGTCGATCGCCAAAGCCGTGTCTCCATAATCGTTTTTAATAGTTTCAACGCCCTCTATACACATTGTCCTGTAATTATGACCAGTTTCCAACCCGTAACTGGTAGTTTCACTCGTCCCATCCCATTCTTCATGCGTTCTTATTTGAATTATTTTTATCTTATTTTCCCAATGCTTTTTCATATGATGCCTTATATCGGGGCAGTCGCAGAGATTTACTAACACTTGCATAGCTCGCATCTGTAATAACGGTTTGTTTTGACTGTGACACAAAATAACTAGGCGTTTGGTCAACTCGTTGCAAAATTCCTTAGCACGCCATTTTGATCGGGTAGTCAATGTAGTGTATGCAAGTAGACCCGCTGCACTAATTCGCTCTTCAATCGATGGCGACACTAAAAACGGTCTCAGTAGAAATGTTAAGTCATTGATATCGGCCAATTTCTTCCCAACCTCATGTTTGCACAATTGCGTCAAACAGTCCATCGCCCCACAAACAATTCTAGAGTCGTCGTGTTCAAGAAGCTTTAACATAATTTGGAACGCATTAGCTTTCAAAGGTCCAACTTGATCCCTCTCAGTGAGATTTTCCAAAGTTTTTAAATGTATTACAATGATTCCAATATGCTCGTGTTTTACCATTTTTAGCAGCTTTTCGATGATTTTATCGGTTCGCAGAATCATTTCACTTGAGCATCTCTCGTCACTTAACGTCTTCAAAGTATACGCTGCAGCATATCTTATTTCCCTCCTGTCTCTCATGATTAGCCACATGAGGTTGTCTATAATTTTTTGCCGTGTCATAATTTGTTTTCGTCCTTGATAATAGTTGGCGAGTGTTGTGAGAATTAAGCACACTTTTTCTCGTATCACTGGGTTACGGTCTAACATCAAATCGATGAGTCGATAGCCCACGTGGAGGTTGATGAGGAATAAAGCGTTCTCTGATATCTGGACCTAATAGATATTATGATAATTTATTTTGCATGATAATGGTTTCGTAATAGATTGGGTAAGTCGTTCAAAGTAAGTTGGAGTGTCGATATTCTGAGAAAAATTTAACAAATGCAATTTAACTTACTCTCTGAGGGTTCAAAAAAAAACCTATATTTCAGCATTAAATATCAGAATTTTTGAGAAGAATAATATGACACGTCTGTTATAACATAACTGGAGTTAATTATATTTAATCAGATGGATACCTGGTCCATTACACTATGGAGTGCTTGCAACTGCACCAGATAGTCACTCGAATGTAGGTCCCTATTAATTAGTCTAAGGCCGATACGTCCAAAACCTAGATTTGCTCGCGTTATGTCCACATGTGGAGCGTAAAGCGAAGGTTGCATTGACTCTAGTCTTTGTGCCGCTGGGATTTCTAAAATATATTTAGTTTTATTTACTTATTTATTACCAAAATGAATCTATGTGTCAAATGGTATTTAATTATTGTCAGATATCAGATAGATCAGAGACAAATTTAAAAATCTTTAAGTAATTTATACCGACGGCTCTGGTAAAAATAGCAGCATTGAGTGACCAACATGGGTTTCAATTTATTGGGAAACAAAGAGAATGAAGTGAAAAGTTTTTGACTGGCAAAAAATACCTACATATACACTCCGCGACAAAAGTATAACCCACCCCCATAATTCTGTAATATCTAATTTAAGACTATATAAACCTTTACATATTACTATTGCATTATTTTATTTTTTATTTTTTGTAGTATTATAGTATGTGTACAATTACATTCTAAGTTTTTTTTTATGTCACGGCGGGATTGTTAGTATGATAGTGCGACAAAAGTATAACCCATAAGTCACTTTGGCTTGAGGGGCTTCATTATATTTATTTTTTTATTTTTAAATTATTATATTATTATTTTTTTCATGTGCTAGAAGTGTCAATTCCTGTCGATACATGTTCTGTGTCCTTCGTAAATTGTTATGTATTAAAAAAAAATCGATTGACATTTATTTACTTCTAATATAAAATGCCACGTGGGAAACGTTTAAGCGAAAGTGAAATTAATTTAGTTAGGAAATTGTATTCTGAAAATTGGTCTAAAGCCAGAATTGCAAAATTTATAAATAGAAGTCATCGTGTTGTGCGAAATTTTCTAAAAGATCCTGAAAATTATGGTAAAAGAAAGAGGACTGGTCGACCAAGGGCAACAACACCACGTGAAAAAAGGTCAATTCTGAGAGTTGCATCTAATTCTGCCCTTACAGCAAGACAAGTTGCAGTGGAGGCTGGTGTTAGCACTAATTTAAGAAATGTTCAACGTATTATACATGGGTGCCGATATCTAAAACGTAAGAAATTACAAAGAAAACGACAGCTATCCGATAAACATAAATTAGATAGATTTAAATTTGCAAAAGATCATATTCAATGGAAGAAGAATTGGAAAAAAAGTTATTTTCACTGATGAAAAGAAGTTTAATTTAGATGGACCTGATGGTTTTAAGTACTATTTTTACGATTTAAGAAAAGAAAAATGTGTATTGAATCGACGACAAGCCGGGGGTGGTAGTGTAATGATATGGTGTGGAATTGGATACTTAGGAAAAATGAATATCCAGTTTTGTACTGGAAAATTGAACAGTAAACGGTACATAGACATAATAAATGAACAGATTAATTCTCATGCAATGCGAATTGCTGGTCCTAATTTTATATTTCAGCACGATAATGCCAGTATTCACCGTGCACAAATAGTTCAAAACTATTTTACTGAAAAAAATATTCAAGTTCTTGAATGGCCAGCTTATTCTCCTGACTTGAATATAATTGAAAATTGTTGGGGAAATTTATCACGAGCTGTCTATCGAGGATCAAGACAATTTACCACTGTTGAAGAGTTAAAAACGGTAATAATTGACGAATGGCAAAACATGAATCAAGACACAATTAAAAAGTTATATGACAGTTTACCAGATCGAATGATTGAAGTAATAAGTAAAAGTGGTGGATCTACTAAATATTAAATTAAATAAATAATTGCTCTTCGTTGCATTTCTCTTGAATTTTATTTATATTTAATTTACCTGGGCTATACTTTTGTCGCACCGCAAAACTTATGTATCATCTGTATTTGGTTAATTTTGCACTTAATAAATAATACATTGATTGTAAAATATACTTACCAATACCTAATTTTGTCTATTAGTATTATATTAATAAAATTATAATTTTATATTAGATATTACAAAATTAGGGGGGTGGGTTATACTTTTGTCGCGGAGTGTATATTATGTACCAGCAGATGCTTTATCACAGATAGATTGGTCTAACCATATAAGTTTATAAGAATATAATATGTATATGCAAAGCAGTAGTAGCTCAAGAAGCAAAGTGAAGTGGGTTCAAATCTCGAGCTTTGGTATTTTTATCATATGTTTCATATAATATGCACCATATAAAAAATTTAAGTGGTGGTGGTTATATAACAAAGTGTTAAATTATAATCAGTAAAAACCATAAAATTCAACCTGTATGAGGATCAAAATGTTTTTTCTCCATCGCGATATCCACGGCCTTGTTGATGACTCGTGGGTTCATGGCGCAAACCAGCTGCAGGTACGAGTTTTTGTAAGGGCAGAACATGATTAATTATGGCAAATGTAAATATTTAAGAAATTTATTCATTTATGGTAATGTATTTATAAAAAATAATATTTAGATAAAAAATATTAAATGCGTTTGTAAAGTGCTACAAAATGATTTGACAATGACAAACGTTTCTGATTTTAAAAGTCATTAAATAAATTTTTAAAAGGAGTTTTTATATATATAATAATTCGTGTTTTTTAAATATAAGGAAATTATGTATAAAATTAGAATATCTGTATGTAATTTTAAAATGGCTTATAAAGCTCGTGTGATTATTTGCATGATACTATTAAAATTCAAGCAAAACTCAAGCAAAAAAATTGTATGGATAGTTATAAGATAGAGGTATCTACCTCTTCTCTACAACTAAAACATGAGTAACTTTTAATTGAGTACTGGGAAAGAATTGTGGCGAGATAGGAACAAGAAAATTATGACAAAAAAACAAGATGAAATAATAATTGATTGTTATTTTATTGTGGTCAAAATTAATACATTTGCCATTAATACCTTATTTGAAAATTTAAATCTTAACTGAATAATAAGTATCTATATATTTTTCTTTATTTGTACATACTCGTATTATCGCAGATTGGATTTGGCGTTGGAAAAAATCCTTCATTTCTACATAGCTAGTTGTATGTTTGAAAATTAATATATTATTTTCGAGGAAAAGGAGCGCGGAAACCTTTTCTTCTACACTTAGTATCTATAATTAGTTGCGCTTGACGCTTCAAGTAACACCGGGATGGGATATCTTCTTCTTCATCCGAAGCTAGAATTAGAAAATGATAAAATATATGGTATATTTTTTCATAAATTCACGATATTTATTCAATTTCCACATATATTATTAGAAGGAAATTAAAATAATTTCATAATATAGCTGTGTTTTAGTTAATTTAGCAAGTTTTTATAAATATAGAGTTATATTCAGAACATTATCAGAGTGTGTATAAGAAAATCCATAAAGTAACTATCTTCTTTGATTATCTCAAAAATACCAATTTTCATTGTCGAAAGCTTTTGAAGTTTGAAGAAAGCGCGGTACTGCCATCTTGTGGCAAGTTACAGTTATACCTAATAACCCTAAAGCTGTTCCCGACTTCTATAAAAAAGTATGACAGTCAGGTGTGCCTCACCCGATTCTCACTCCATACGTCCCACACGTTCGCCCTGTCTAGAACTCTTTCTTAGACAACTGCATGGATTAGTAGACTGTGATATTATGTTGGCTAAGTTCTCAAAGAAAATCACTAAATATGCACCCGTTAGGTAGCTGTATTTATTATAATATTATTAAACAACTAGCGACTCACCCTCGCTCCACTTGGGTTCATCCCTAGTTATATTTTATCGTTTAGTATAGATTTTTCAAAGACGAGACATTTTCCCGCAGCAAAAATATCCTATATGTTGATCCGGATAACAAGCTATCACCATACCAAATTTCATCAAAATCCCTCCAGTGGTTTTTCTGTAATGCGGTAACAGACAGACAGACAAAAATTCTAATAACTATAAATTCGGCCTCTGTATAGAGAATAATGATTATTTCAATAAGATTTTCCAAAAAATGTACAGATTCGACTCAGTTAGTATTTTGTTATATGTACCTATAGATAATAATTATTAAACAATTTCTATTTTATGAAAAGTCATATAAGTAATATATTTATCTCACGTGGTGCCTTAACGGGTTCTTTGTTGACGAGCTCCCTGTAAGTAGGCAGGACTTTGTCAGAGTCCTTCAGCGTGCTGGGCGTGCGCGCGCTCGCGCCGGCCACCGACGGGGCGCCGCTGGTGGTCTGTATGTTCATGGAACTTGTATTTATGTATTTGTATTGAATATAGTAGTAAAAAAAGTGGTAGGTGGATATAGCTTTCGGAAATTTGATCTGTTTTACATGATATAGTTTATATGAAATAAGTTAGATCAATGTTTTTCCAGAAATAGCTACTTAAGAGATAATAAGAAAATAACTCAAGACTATATTATATAGCTATCTGTCTATGGGGTTATTATAGTGCAGAGTGTGTACGTGCAGACACAAGTGCATTCTGTTTCGGCCACGACCGGTGAAAGTTAAGGCACAGGATCGACGGCTTTATGTGCTCTCCGAGCACGAGGGTGCAGTACTACCAATTTCCCAACTCCGCGCTACTAGGTACTGAGAATATCTTAACAGAAAACTCAATAATTAATTTTGGCTCGACCCAGGACTCGAACCTAGGACCTACATGCTAGCTACTAGATCACCAAAGCAGTTAACTATATCATCTATCTACAATCACTCGAGTAAATCTAAGAGATCATAAGGGAAGTTTAAAAATATCAATAATTGGAACCTTACGAAATCTAAATCAAATTCAATTTTATTGTTAATGGCATCAAAGCGTGTTAGTTGAGCACAGATTACTTCGCCAATATCACATTGAATGGAGAAGACACGAAGGAGATTGGTTGGTAAAATGAGATTAGGAAACCTAAATCCAAACAATATCTTCATTTTATGGTTATGGATTAAACTGAAACGCACAGCGGATGTTATAGACGTTACGAAGTATCAGTGTTATATGTTTGCTTCTCTTTCGACCGCCTTGCTCCCTTTATTACTTTAAGTTCTATAAAAACATTAGTATTTAGTACTATAAAAATGAAAATTTTTAATATATGATTACTGACGACCGTAAACTTGGTCATGGTCACTTTGTGCATGACACTCACGTTAGAAGGAACAACAGCGTGGTCGCGTTTGTGCGTGAGCGTAGCGGTGCGGGTGCGCGCGGCGCTGTAGCGCGCGGAGAGTGCCGCGACCGTCTCCGCCACGTCACGAGCTTCGGCTGTCCATTCTGGCATTGGGGGTTCCCCTATTATCTAGTAAAAACATTTTAGATTAAATTTAATGGTTACTTAGTATGGAATAGATAAACTATATGTGTATTAGACATAGGTATGATAAGTTGTTGTCGGTTGTATTAAAACGTGTTTTCCCATGGGAATGAGATAATCTGCCGCGGAAAAAAGTAGCCTATGTCATTCTCCACCCCTCCAACTATCTCCACATAAAAATCAATCTGTCACTCTGTTTCGTCGTGGAATAAGGAATTGAAACAAAGAAACACACTTTCACATTTATAATATCCCTAGTCCATACCAAACTACTGTGTGCTTATGTGATACTTCAGGTCATAGTCTGTGTACAAAATTTTATCCAAATCCTGTCTAGCAGTTTTACAATGAAGGACTAACAAACATCACACATATTAATTTTCACGTATATAATAATACTCTGGTTATATAATAGTGCGTATGTATTGGTATATATGATGTAAAATGTAAATGGAATAGAAATTATTTATTTCATTTTTACCTACTGGCGACTCACCTCGCTTCGCTCGGGTTTGTCTCTAGGTTGCTCCATATAAACTTTTATTCCCATTTTGATCCCCTTAGAGGATGATTTTCGGGATATAAAGTATCCTATGTCCTTCCCAGGGTCTCAAACTATCTTATTACCAAATTTCATCTTAATCAGTTCAGTAGTTTCGGACTTCGGAGCCTATTCGGTACAAACAAACATAAACTTTCTTTTTATAATATTAGTATACATTTCCAAATAATATAACTACATTCTACTTTAAGTATGAGCTTCATTGTATTAAAATGCTAACTTACATCTAACATCTTGCATAAATCGTACAACAATCTCTTGATTTCTAAAAGGACCGCTTCCAATTCATCAAACTTCTTTTGCAACTCCATGCATTCTTTTTCTTCAATTTCTATTTGAGCTTTCAACTCAGTTATTTCTTCTTGGCCCCTGAAAATGGAAATTTTCAAGCAATTTTTAATTTTCGTTTTAAATTTTGGGCCTAAACAAAGCTTTATATTTTTTCATAACTAATTTAATTAATTATATATACTTTTTAATCAATAAAACACGAAAACTGACTATTTATCAAAACATACTCATCTTTATCCTTGACAGATGCGAATTTGTATCCTTCCAGCTCAGCCATTAACGTTGTTTGCGTTTGCTCCAACAGTAGTTTTTCCTCTTCAGTGTTCTGTTGTAAGTAATTTAGTCTTTTTGATGTTTCTCGTTGAGCTCTGAATCTATCAAATACTTCCTCAGGATCAGTTACGCCTGAAGAAATTGTAATTATCTATATAAATAAAAGTGATATTTTTATGTTTGTACCATAATAATAAACCATTCATCAATTATGATGAAACTTTGGTGAAGTGCGTATTCGCGAAGTTTTCTGGCTAAAAAATTTTTTTTTCTTATGTTTGTTCTTTATGCGTTTCTAATCCATTCATTCCAAGGGAGGCACCCGAGCGAAACGTGAGTAAATCACTAGTTACAAATAATTCAAATAAATAAATCATTCCACAGGAGTAGGTAAGGCGCCATCGCGCGTCTATTTATTTTTCGGACTTGACAAGTCTTTTGAATTTACATAATTCCTTAAGACAAGCAGGTATTCGTTCACCTAATAGCAAGCGTTGATCATATTGGAAATAAGATTTGCAAATAAAATATTAGAGTCGAGATTTTATTCGCGAGGCATCGATACCTTATTTTGACTCCACTGTATACGGATCAAGCAACGTTGTATTTATGAATGAATGGGCTTCCACTATTATTTACCTAAATTATATATCTATTTAAAAATCTTAACTACTCTTAGTAATAATAGGAATAAAATCATTGGTAACTAAACCTGTAAGTTTCATT
Source organism: Brenthis ino (assembly GCA_921882275.1). Taxonomy (NCBI): domain Eukaryota; kingdom Metazoa; phylum Arthropoda; class Insecta; order Lepidoptera; family Nymphalidae; genus Brenthis; species Brenthis ino. Next base: position 8,958,062 of record OV170223.1, on the reverse strand, counting down.
AATCTTTGAAATACTTCTTCCATTTGCGCGGCGGCTGACTGTTCTTCTGTGGCTGCTTCACCTTCAGTCGATCTAGCAGACTCTTGTCGTACAGGACGAACTGAACAAATATGATGATAGAAGAACTATTGTTATTAATAATCTTTGTTGATAATATAATTTTTCAGTTCTCATATATCATACAAACATTAGTACAGATCAAATAAACAATTAAATTTTCAAATTTTAATCGATTTTAATTTGATAGTTGAATACTTGATGTCTCTCTTGAAATATATATTTGAGCCACACTTAGGCAATAATTAATTAGTTTCCTTGTAATATTATTAATAGAAAATAAAATAAACATTGAAATTACACCCCGAAACACATTACAGGCAGATTTAGGATGTGGTGCACCTGTTGGTAGTCCAAGGTTCGTGCGAAGTCTTTTAACAGTGTTTATTTGCTTAAGTACAAACATTCAAGTAACGTCACAAAATATGACATGTAATATTAGTACTTAGGTAAATCATTATTCATTTTATAACTATTGTAACATACCTGCTGGTGGAAATATTCTCTTCTCCAGCTTCTCTAACTCTCTCTTTCTCTCTTCAAATCTCTGGGCAAAGTAGACTCTTTCCGCATGTCGTCCGTGTTCAGCGTCATGCGCGCGAGCTGCTTCGGTTGCAGTGGCTGCGGTCGCACGTATGCGCATCTCCGCGGCTTCTTCGCGTACTACCTGTTTCATTGTCAATTTTTAATTGCTTTATTGGTCTAGTAGCTAGCATGTACGAATGCAAATTCGGAGGTCTTGAGTTCATGTCCTGGGTCAGGTAAGTGTAGTTAATCAGTTTTTCTGTCATGACAATCTCAGTAATAGCCTGGAGTTGGGAAGTTCGTGATAGTTCACCCTCGTGTATTGGAGAGCACAAATCCAGGAGAACTCTCTCAACGGTCGTGTTCAATTATCGTTCTACCAGAGTTTAAAAGTGACAGGAATATTAAATATAAGTAGAATGTTACATATAAATAGACGGCTTATATTTGAAAAAAATAATACTTTAACAAATGTACCTCTAACTTTCTTATTTCTTCCTTTTGCTTCTTCAAAATATCTTCTATACGGGAGAGGGAACTATCGAATTTTACTGAATCTTCTATTAGGGCTTGCCTTTTGATACATGAAAAGCAATGTTCAGGTAAAATGATTGTGTAACTTTCAACAGTAATAGCATTAATAATACCTACCTACTAATATTTTATTTCATATTTGTAATATTTTAATAGTAATATTTAATAATCAATTATTACCTGATAGAATAATATTTCTTTTTTACGAGTTCAGCTTCAGTCCACTGAATTAGAACTTTATGAATTTCATTTTCTAGATGTGACACATTCTGAAATAGTTTTTAATTTTATATTTATATATGTTATTTAATTGTATACGTATTAAAATTTTCTTTAAATTATGTTTACACTTTACGGAAATCGAACTTGTTATTTACGATTTTTACTTATACCCACCTTTCTAGCCCTAGTAGTGATTTTGGACTTTACTAAATCGCTTTTAGTGCTTTCTATTAAAAGGTATTCATATTCTTTCTCTAAATCTTGCAGTTTTTTCTTCTTACTTCCTTTATCATATTTTAACAAGTCCAACATTTTACGTTGTTCTATTACTTTTAGATCTAGGTTGTGAATTAACTAAAATATGTTAAAATTATGTAAATAATTATAAATTTAATAGTATTATAATATATAAAAGTGGTATATATGTTGTTTTAAAAAAATATATCTACATATTTATATACCTATGTCCGTATAGAGGCTGCTTATTATTGTCAGGAGAATTTAAAATATTTTAAGTGGATGTGTAAACACTCAACTTTACATAATGGCCTTTTAAAAGTAATGTAAAATATATGCAAAGAAGTAATAAAATTATAGTATATTGATAAAATGTAACAATAAATATTGTTGGAATTGATTGTTTACTAATTTATATTTAATGGAATAATAATTTGTCATCTTTATAACTTTTAGTTTGTTTCCAGGGGCATTTTTTGGTTGGCAAATTGACATAACAACATAGAACATACATAAAAACAAGCATATATATACACACATTATGTACCTTGAACTCTGCGCTTGTATAAAATGAACTTCACGTTAGTAATTCTGGATTAATTAGAATGACACGCGGGCAAAGTCACAGTCCGTAGCTAGTAGTGACGAAAAAGTCGACACATATAAATAATAATATCTATTCAAATTTATTTCTTAGGTAAATAAATTATATGAATATATATATTTGCATAGGTTCCGCATGATTTTTTACGTAATATCTATACTACTATATTTACAAAGAATACTAATATTTTAAAGAGGCAGAGTTTGTTCGTTTGTTTGAACGCGCTAATCTCAGAAACTACTAATCCGATTTAAAAAAATATTTTTCCATTAGATAGCCCGCTTACTGAGGAAGGCTATAGGCTAATAGTCTATCTATTCCATATCAACCGTTAAAACGTACCTAAGGACGAACCCGAGCAAAGTGAGCGTGAGTCGCTAGTTGTAACTAAAAATGCAGAAATATACGATAATTTCATTATATGTCCGTGACATTTTAACAGGCTCAATAGATAAATTTTACAAATTATAAAATATATTTAACGACCACTCTCCTTCGAGTCTTTTCCAGTCTACGTGACATTAGCGAAGAAATCTGTGCTTAATTGGCGCGCTTTGAAGCCTATATTAACAAGAAAATGATTTGAATTGAAATTAATTTAAATTATTTCGAATTTTTGATATCTACTGACTAAAATAATCCGAAGTTGATTTTTATTTGTTGAATGACACTGATCAAATACATTAACGAATCATTAATAATATCGATAAAAATTATTATTATCTCGATATTAATTAGAAGAAGCAAGTGTTGTAGTTATTATTAATAATTACCGGTAATTATTAATATTAAACGCATTTACTATATACATATGTTAATAATTCTTACTTGGTCAGCGGTCTTATTACCAATAGGACAGACGTCGGTCAAATATTTTTTAACTTGAGCTTCTTCTTTCCCTACTATCTCTCTCGCTCGTGCCAACTCCTCTAGGCGAATTCTTATTTCTTTTTTAAGTGTATCTATCAAATCGCTGTTTTGTTTTTTCTCGGCTTCATTTTCTTCGTAATTAGATTTTCTTTGACCCTCTAAAATAATTTATTGTATATAAGATCCCGATCTTATGTGGTGGACTCCTCATTCTTTTTTTTTGTTTAACTAAACATAATAACAACGACATAGGCGATTTAGAGACTAATTAAAAATAGCCTGGTGCAAATTTTTTAATAACCTCCCTGGGTCGTGTTTGTTAATATGTTTTATGTATTAAAAAATTATTTCGTTTGGAAAAAGAGTGACGGATCATCAGTGATCGTGACTCAAAAATGACCACATAATTTTTTTTTCATATTGCACTCTTATGTTATTGAATAGAACCTTATTTTAACCCATTTTTTTCATTAACATATATACCTACTTTAATGTGATGTGATTTAAAATTTCCATCATATATAATTGTAATTTATATTTATGACTTTGCCTGGCAAATAGAGGATTCAGAACCCAAGGACTTATCTCGAAAAGAAAAAAGTCCCGATTTTCCGGCACAAAAAAAACCTCGTTATATTTCATTGTTCTTAACAATGGTAATTTAATGTTGCAGACGATAATGGAATCTTAGTACTGTTATTAAAACAAACATTTAATTACTTTACACTACTTTAGTAACGAACCTGATAACTGTATCTTCTTTTTGACTTCAAATATCTTAGTGTTAATTGTTGTAAGCTTATCTTCTGTTTCGATTTCGAATGGATGCTTATGATAACACATTGCCATTTTGTTATACTATTATATTATTTTTGAACGTTGTTTAATTTTTGGTACATATGGTAAATATGAGCTTTAGCAACGCTATCGATCAAACAAAATATTATTGTCATGTTTTTCGGAACACATAGACATGTAAATATTTAAATATTATCGTTACAAAAGTAAGTAATTATTATTATAAGTTTAACGGACTAGATAATAATATTCCCCCTTTGAAACCACCCCTATATTAGAGCGTGGCGACAGCGCCATCTCTGTCACGGTCGTCAAACTACTAAGTTCGAAAGCTCGAGCGACTAGTGGTGTTGAATTGCTTGATTTCTCCATTGAATCAACATTCCTTCGCGTAACTTTATATGTGTGCGTTTTGCGTTCACACGGCTTTTTAACGAAAACCAAAGTATATTATGAAACAAATAAGTAATAATTACTTATAAAATAAACGAATGTTTCGAATATAGTATATTAAAAGCTTAAATATATAAAATATCTATTGTTACGAGTTGCGCTCACGCACACTCGCGTCGCGTCCGCCATTTTGATTTACCGTACACTGTGTATTTACGAACAAAGCCGTCAGATGCGAGCAGGACGCGGCTGCGCATGTTTCTACCGGGCTTTACGTTTCGTTTGAATGTATTTTACCGCTAAAATGACAAATATACAAGGATTTTCAACGTAACAACAGTTTAAAAACAAAATGAAGTGTCAGTTCTTACATTTAGTTCCGTGAAGTGATATTAATTTAGTGTAAAACAACATAGAAGGAGTAAAACAAATGTGTGTGATCCATGTGTGAATGTTGTGTTACAAGATGTGGTCCAGAAACTTTATACCGGATTATGGGATCACGCTGCTCTCCATCTATCTATTGCTGTTTTTGGCCGCAAAAATCCACGGGGTCGAAGGTATGTGTTTTATTATGCCTGTTTTGAAGAGTGGTCGAGCTTATGAAAGCGCGGTCTCGGTTATACACGGCCGCGCGAAGTTGACGAGCTCGCATACGGAGCTTTCAGTACATTGCCGCCTTCTTCAAACGGTCGGGTTACATTGGTTCTCACAGTTTTGTAGAACTTGTGTAACTTGTCGTTTAAAAACTGGAGTGAAGTGGCATTGCGTTTTTCTATACATTTTTAATTATAGCGCATCTGTTGTTACGTGTAATTGTAATGTTGCTACGTTATGTGCTTTCCAAGCTCTTTCTTTTAAGCGTCTAGTTATAGGAATAAGTATTAAATTAAGTTTTTATGTTCTATAAACTATATCCATAACTATTTAAAAATGCAAGGCAATTAGACAAAACGGTACATCCATTTATGTATGTACATGTTACATATTATAGACTTCCCATATGCGAGTATACTAGAATAAATCCTAATTTTAAGATCAAATATGCGTTATATTTAATGTATGCGTTATAGTGTAAATTATTAAGGCATTCATTATATTATTTATGTACTCATTCAACAAATAAGAAGTATTTAACAATTAGAACACAGAATACGATTTTTAAAACACGACAAACATTGTTTAAATAATTTGATTACAATGTTGATTAAATAAATTACTGTCAAAACAAACAAATCATAAAATTTCGCCACTCAAGCGAAATTAACACAACATTTCGTAATTATCCCTGGAATCAAAGTTTCGACATTCATAACAGCATCGTGAACATGAGAACTAGGTACTCGTAACTTTCTTACTTCAAGCTATTTATGCTCACAATCAGTATTCACATCGACTTGCGAAGGGTCAAATAATATATTTATAATGTACTTGCAAGGACATTGAAAGCACTAGATCACAGATAAGAACTAAGAATTACAGTAATGCCACGCATAGCTCGCACGACGCGTCTAAAACAATCTAGTTGAATACAAATTGGGTAAATTTCTATTAGTATTCCTGCCATCTTTACACGATTTCTGTTGTCGGGACTACGGCGGAACATTTTGAATATTGATTACGGCATATCATTATTTTATCTGCGTTTTTAAAGGGACATTTTAGGTGATATTAGTCTTGGAAAGTCGCGTTTTGTTATTCACGCGCCGTCCGAGATGTTATAACGTCATTTATATTCATTTTATTTCAGCCACACGTACGAAATAAAAAAAACTAAAATTAGGTAAACTTTTATGTTTTCATGTATTTAATAGTATCTTGTCATTGTTTACTAACCAACCAAAAATCACTTAAAAATTAAAATTCTCTTTGAACTCCTAATTCTAAGGAGGTATTGAATGTAAGAAAAATAAGTTCTCTTATTACATTGGTGTAAAATGCGAGTATCAAAAGGCATGTCTCATATTGTACAAACATGGCAACCGCTCCATTTTAAAACAATCGCAATTAACGGCCAATTGTCTGGATGCGGCGAATTGATGTACTGACTAGGGTTGTGAAAAAAATTCATTAAATATTCAATTTTCTTGAATGACTTAGAAAAATATTCCTAAGAATGATATTGCGTCACAATTCATTCTTCTCACACTTCTACATGGATGATTGAATTATCTTTTTTTCTTTTAAACTGATTGAAGGTGCTTACTTATAAATCCTTTTGTAGTTTTACTAAAAATTTGAAAATTATTTGACGCTAAGTATTGTTATTACATTTTTAAAAGTTATTTTTATATTTATATTACCTGTGGAAATATTATATAATAGATTTTTTTTCATAAATTCTAATCGACACACTTCTCCAATCGATAGACATTGTCGTTGTCAATTGTTAAACGCAATGTGCTAAAGCAACCATGTGTACGCGTTATCAATAAAAATCCATGGGGCTGACAATATTGGTATTGTATTCATAGGATAGGGTACATCGCTGTGTAAGCGGTTACAAGATTTTGTTAATATATAAATATAAACAGTCTGTCCTTATACTTTTGTATCAATTCATTTAAAGCAAAAGCAAATAATAGTAGGTTACCGCAGTATTCTTTATAAAGTACGAAGTGTAACTGCTTTCTTCTTTTGTAACTTTAAAATTTTGTAAGAAACTTTTTAGTTTTTCTTAATTATAGGTACTTGGGTAAGAATTCTTATCTTATAGCATAAGAATTGATTATATTTATATCATAGGGCTAAATTAACATAACGAAAAAGGTATATTCCTTATATACACTCGTGGTCAACCCTAAACGAGGTCTGTGTCACATATAAATCTCAACTAAGAAGCCTGAAGTACCAATTTCTCACTTAATATTTAGCATGCGTTTTCTTCCGTTGTTTAGACGATTTTGAGCTCTATTACAATGTCACATTCCACTTCTCATCTCTATTGTGTGCATAATAAATTAGTTTGTCCCAATCTAGGTCCTTACGTCGCGTAATTCTGCGAAGAATCATTAGGTTTTTGACATTTGAACTCAACGATTCAACTATGAATGGAGTTCTTTTACTATTTTTTTAACTATAGTTTGAAGATATAGATAAATTCTGTATGGTATGATTTAAGATATCTGAATGAATAAATTCTAGCATGTGGACCTCAAACATCCTACTAATCTATACATATAATAAAATTCTAACTAAGTCAAATCTGTACATTAAATATTTTTTAGAAAATCTTATTGAAATAGACATTATTATCGTTACAGAAGCCGAATCTATGGTTTTTAGCATTTTTGTCTGTCTGTCTGTTACCGCATCACGAAAAGACCACTGGACGGATTTTGATGAAATTTGGTATGATGATAGCTTGTTATCCGGGTCAACATATAGGATACTTTTTACTGTGGGAATATATCTAATTTTTGAGAAAAAAATACAAAAACTGCAATGTAACAGTATACTAATATGTAAAACCTAAGAATTTAGTTTTTGGTTATCTGAACGCGGGCGGAGCCGCGGGCAATGCTAGTATTATATATAAATGTGAAAGTGTGAGAACATTAATGGAAGGATGTTTATTACTCAATCACGACAGAACGACTGAACGGATCTGGATGAAATTTGGCACAGAGATAAAAAAAAACTCTGGAATAGCACATAGGTTACTTTTTATAGATTATATAATATAGATTTGTTTTTGTCTAGCGATGAACCTGAAGCGAAGCAAGGGTGAGTCGCTAGCTTAATATTTAATGATTCTTAGTCTATTGCACCAAACTGTTAGAATTTACAAAATGTTGAAAATTATATTAGTTTTCATTGAAAACTTATCAATGAACTTAAATATATTGTTAAGAGAACTATATAAGATTTACCAAGTCTTATATATTATATATTTTTATAGTCTCATATATTATATATCTTATATATTTCTTATATATCTTATATCTACCTCGATACACCTTTGAGAAGAGAAACTAAAAATTATACTCGTTAAAACCCTCTGACGGTCCACCGTCCATTACAAAACGAACAGCTCCTAATAATTGCAAATATATACTGAGATAAACTTTAATTGCTAGAGTAATAAAATCTATATATGTAGAAGATATTTGGACCACACACGGCTTAATCCACTGTGTAATATTTATTCCGTAACAATTTTTCTCGTTACTTTGCCTTTTTGGGCAAATCGAGACAGACCGGTTCTTTACCATTCAAACGATTGCTTTAACTTAAATATATTAATTACATTGTAAGATTTAACTGTTATTTTGTCGGTTAATAGTTAAAATTACACTACATATGTAAGGTACTAGCGACTCACCCTCCTCGCTTCGCTCAGATTCGTCCCTATAAGATACGTTTTAACTTTTAACGGTTAGTAATACATAGGAGAAACGTAGGTACTTTAAAAAAACTTAAAATCAATCCCCTATTTTACCTTGATTGGTCATAATTATGTTGAGTTTTATAACCCTTACTTGAGAAATGTTTAATTCCCTATACAAACTTCTATCCCCCTTTTCACCCGGTTAAGGGATGATTTCCCGGATAAAAACTATCCTCTGTCCTTCCCAGGGTCTCAAACTATCTCCACACCAAATTTCATCTAAATTGGTTCAGCGGGTTAGGGTTTAGAATAATCATACGACTATAAGAGACTCATGAAATTCATTTACACTATATCGGAGATTAAGTCAATTATCAATTATGAGAAACCCTTAAAAAATCAAGGATTCTAAAGTAACAAATTATTTATTATCAAAACGCCGCTTTAAAAAGGAATGATGTTGTAAAAACATACATATTATAAAGCACGCCCCTTGTAAAATAATGTATATGTGTATAATTAAGATATCGGACGCAAATTGTAACGCTAATCAGAAGCTGTAAAGTACTCGTATGTAATCATTTTCTCAACCATTACCTCGTAAAATAAATTTGAACAAGCTCCAGTAGGTACGTTCGGCGCTTTAAATGCAATTACAAAATTATTTATAAAACTATATATAAGAGAGTACCTGTTTATGTTACCTTTACAGTAATAAATAAGATCCCAGTATCTATATAGCATCTTTATTTATATGAGAAACTAGTAACTTATCCTCGCTTTGCCCGGATGCGCCTCTACATCCTAAGTGTTACTCCAGGTCATAGTCTGTATACTTAATTTCAATCAAAACCGTTTAACTGTTTCAGCGCTAAGTATTAACAAATAAACACACATAAGCTTTCGTTAGACCTTAAAAAATGCTGAATACATGCTTATATACATAATATACATATGTATGATGAGTTATGTTATAACTTTTTTCCGTAGGAATGAGATCATCTCCCGCGGTAAAATGTAGCCTGTGTCACTCTCCAGCCCTCCAACTATCTCCACACAAAAAATCACTCCAATCCGCCACTCTGTTTAGACGCGAAAGAAGGACAAACAAAGACTTTCACAATTATAATATGAAGTGTAGATTATGATTATATAAAACTACATTTTCTCATATTAAATTATTTAGTAATAGTAAAACTATACGAATTTTCATATAATTGTTTCCATTTAAAATGAATCTGAAAAGCTTTTTACATAACTTCATAGGCTAGCTAACGAATATCGATCTTCGAGGTACTTAGTCAAAACAACGAACAGTATATACATATAGTCTTACTTTTCAATGATTACATACATATAATATACTAGCATTGCCCGCGGTTCCGCCCGCGTTCAGATGACCAAAAACCAAATTCTTATGTTTTACATATTAGTATACTCTTATATTGCAGTTTTTGTATTTTTTTAGAAATGAGATATTTTCCCGCGGTAAAAAGTATCCTATATGTTGACCCAGATAACTATCACCATACCAAATTTCTTCAAAACCCCTCCAGTGGTTTTTCTGTGATGCGGTAACAGACAGATAGACACAAAAATTCTAAAAACTATAGATTCGGCCTCTGTATCGATAATAATATTTATTTCAATAAGATTTTCTAAAAAATATTTTAGTTTAGCTTAGTTACAATTTTATTATATGTATAGATTATAATGACATTTAATTTATATCTAAAATGTAAAATTGACGATTCAAAAGTGCTTGTAAAAGTCTATTAGAATAAATTATATATTTTAATTTTATTAAATCTATATATATAAAAGAAAGTCGTGTTAGTTACTTCGCTTATAACTCAAGAACGGCTGAACCGATTTAGCTGAAAATTGGCAGGGAGGTAGTTTAGAGCCAGGAGAAGGACATAGGATACTTTTTATCCCGTTCGACCGCGTTCCAATTTTTATGATATTTTAATTTTTGGATTTCTCTTAGTCCGGAATAGGTAAGTATTAAAACATATAATTAAAATGTGAGAAAGAAAGATTTTTTCTTTTTATATCTATTTAAAACGTACCTAGCGACGAACCCGAGCGAAGCGAGGGTGAGCCGCTAGTAATGACATATTTGCAATGAGATGAGTGTGTAGATTGAAATATTGTCAGCTTATGCAGGATCATTGTATATATTGTTTTGAGGTTTCTTACAACAGCGGTTGAGACATGGGGTTTTTTATTGCTAAATCCACGTATTGTCTGGGAATTGTTAGTTTCTCATGCGAAAGTTCACTATTGTATTATAATGTCTTAACTATTTTTGTAACTCGAAAATTATAGTGTCTTTTTAATTAACAGCCGTTGATTGTTGGTAAAGTGCACTGAGCTAGAAAAAATTAAATATACTGTATTTATTTTGTAATATCTATACATATAAATAAAATTGAAGTGTCTGTTTGTAATGTCAAAATAACAGCGTTTTACTAAAGCATATGAAATTATTAGGCAGTGGTAGCCCAGTGGTAACGCGCTCGCTTGGGAAACCGAGTGAAGCGGGTTCAAATACCGGGTCTCGCACCACTGATATTTTCACGTGCGAATCATTTCTAACATGATTACCACTTGCCTTACGGTTAAGGAAAACATCGTGAGGAAACCTGCATGTCTGAAAGAACCTAGCAAGTTTTCGAAAGACATGTGAAGTCCGCCAATCCGCACTTGGCCAGCGTGGTGGACTATGGCCTGATCCCCCTCGTACTGAAGGGAGGCCCGCGCCCAGTAGTGGGACATTAAAAAGGGCTAAAAATACATATGAAATTATATAAGGTACTTATAAGAAAAACACATTTTTAAAATTTTTATCTGTCTGTCTGTTTGTTTCGGATAATCTCTGAAAAGTCTGGACTGATTTTGACGGAACTTTCACTGGAAGATAGCTGATGTTATAGGGAGTAACGTAGCCTATGCTACTCCCTACTTTTATTTTAGACAAAGAATTAGGGTTCCGCTCAAAATGAAATAAAAAATAGAAAATTGTATTAAAAAACTCCATTCGAATCCATAAATTTTATTAGATACAAGAAGTAGATGATAAGTTTAACTTCACATCAAGACATTTTAATGGGTTTCTATTTTTTCCTTTAACTTTACATGTAAGTTACACACTATCCACATACGACCAATTTAAAACAAAGCAAATGAATTTTTAAAATTTACTTAATACTTTTTTCTCTCTTTAATTGTAAACAAAATCATTCTTTGGATATGTTTAACTCGTTATATCTAATGTGTTGTACACGAAATCAGAGCGTTTATCACATTTCACTGTTTGTGTTACCGTTTTAGTTTTTATTTATAATCTTTGTTGGGTTTTTAAATGGTTTAAGACGGTTGATACTTATAACTTGGTTAGAAGGTATACATAGTTCATTTTATCTTAATAATATTATAAATGTCAAAGTTTAGAATTTAGACGTTTGGATGCTTACAATTACGTTAGAACGGTTGAACGAACAAATCTGGATGAAAGGCATATAGATAGATTATTTTGGAATAGCACACAGCCTAGGTTTTATCCCGGAAAAATGTACGGTTCCCGTGGGATAGATTTGTTTTTGCTAGTGTCGTTACTATAGGAGGTTAGTATTTGATTTAAAGAAAGTATAGAGTCATGTAAATATCCAATTTTCTTATGTACCTTTTATAAAAGTCCTCTAGGATATAACAATGATCAGATGCATTCTTTAGCAAAATGGATAAACATCGTCTTTCATTAGAAAGACTGCTAGTTCGATATCCTCTTGGAGAAATATTCACATATTAATAAGTCACATGTTTGACGCTAATACAAAATATATGGACATGCTTAAAATGTTTGCTAATTGTTTGGTTTTGATAATTATGTATTACTTAACTACAATTTTTATTAACACCTCCAGGTAAATTTCTAAGAAATTGATTAAATTTTTAAGAAATCGATTGTTAATTGTAACGCCGGCGTGTCCGCGGTCGCGGAGGGATTAAACAAACAAATATATTCATTTCATACCCATAAAGAACTTTTATGAAGCCAAAGGTCTAATGTTAAATCAGTAACGAATTTGCCAGCTAGCCCAAACCAGTCTCACATCCGTGGGGCCGGTATGTGAGCGACCCTCAACAAACAGATAACTGGGGTGTTGTCTGTGTATATAGCGATAAGTGCTTTAGTTTAAAGTTTTCTCGGATTTTATGATATGTATGAACAAGTCATTAAGATAATTTAGAATTTCCACTTACTCTTCATCTAATTTACATATTTAAAACAACGAAATCTAAAATTGTAAGTAAATGATGGTAAAATATTTTCATATAATAAAACTTAAGGTTTTTTCCTTTGGCTTTTTCTGGTTTCTAGTTACTTATGTAACAATATCTTAAGTCACAAAAAAGAATATCGGGGGTAGAAAATATCCTGTCTCATTCTTAAAACCGGTTGATCTTGTATCTTCAAACAAATTTAAACGTTATCTCTTAGTGAAAAGATCTATTATGTGAGCAAAGGGAATAAAATGCAGTGTTTGTATAGTATCGTCTGCATATGCGCAAGTGGTTATCGGTACGTCCGTCCGTCCGTTTACTTTAATAATAAGCCCGCGCCCGCGTTGTTGTCACGAACACTAAACAGAGTTGAGTTAAAAAAATCAACTTGTATAGAACAAGATAAAGTTGGTAGGTATGTCAAGCATAAGGTACATAAATTGAAAATCATCAAATGTGATGTTAAAAGTAAAGAAAATCTCTTATTTTATTATATTTGGGTTAAAAAATATTATTAGAAGGTTACATTATGTTTTTTCTCACTACGGGTAGATTAAAGTATGTACAATAAACATTGTACATCCATACTATTATAAATGTGAATGTGTGTTTGTTTCTTTGTCCTTCTTTCACGCCGAAACAGAGTGACGGATCAGCATGATTTATTGTATGGACATAGTTGGAGGGCTGAAGAGTGACATAGGGTACTTTTTATCGCGGGAAATTAACTAATTCCCACCGGAAAACACGTTACAATACAATCCAAAAAAATATTTATGATCAGAATTACTTGAAACTTGGTACTAATGCTCTTTAATAAAATTAAATAAATACGTTTTTTAGCATTTTTCAAAATTCATCCTATAAGGGGGTAAAATAGGCGATGAATGTTTGTATGAAACCTATCTTTTTAGAGATGTTTTTGTAGTTTTAGCGCGAGCGAAGCCGCGGATTTTACTAGTATTACATATATACAAAAATCTATACTGGAAGCTTAGACATGATATCACTTCATAATAATGGAATAGAAATTTTAAAAATTGTATTGAAATGACAAGTTAGATCGTTATATATAAAATAAACATATTATGGCATTCCCATATAATTTTAGGGGTCCGTCCCTACTTTTTAACACTTAGTACAGATTTCTCAGAGATGTGATATTTTCCCGCAGTAAAAAGTATCCTATATGTTGACCCGGATAACCAGCTATCATCATACCACATTTCATCAAAATCCTTCCGGCGGTTTTCTCGTCATGCGGTCACACAGACAGACAGACAAAATTCTAAAAACTATAGGTATATTCGGACTCTGTATTGATAATAATGATTATTTTAATAAGATTTTCCAAAAAATATTTAATGTACAGATTCGACTCAGTTACAATTTTATTATATGTACCTATAGGTAGGTTTAATTCCTTTAACGATTGTTAAAGGAATTATACCTACCTCTGATTCTACATTACAATATTTGTTTGGTTATATCGTCTAGTGGAAACTTCCCACATAAACTTAACAAGTATCATAAAAACACTTTCACGTTAGAAATAAGAGATAAATATATGAAAGCACGAACCAAAACTGATAAAGTTGATTGCAATTCATGTCAATTAAATGACGGAGTATTGATGAAAGCTAGCTGAAGAGTAATCCGATAGGCAAATAGACTTCTATTACCATTTATTTGAGCTTTTATCGTGGTTTAACCAAGCTTTTGGTTTTTTCCCACGTAAGTTTTGTATCGTTGTCTCTCATGTGCGTTCACACTGTTAATGTGTTTATCGACGATTGTAACGCATTCAAATACCATGTTTAATCCCTTTCGAATAAAATCTGGGAATTTATTGATTTAAAAAGGTTTATTTACATAGTTTGAAATCGTGTCCTTCCAGCCATTAAAGTACAAAGCCAAGTAGAAACTGTTAAGTCATTTAAAAAAATATTTAATAGGTATGAGCTATTTTTATTAAAACAAGTCGGTTTGTAGCTTTCTTGAGGTTGATTTTAAGACTTACCTACTTGTGAAAAAATTTAATTAAAGTTTATTTTTATTCTCATTCTAATATGTTATATTTAGTTATGTGTTAAAAAAATAATATATGCCATAAATCTACTCTAAAAAGCTTCTATTACACACCACTAAAGCATAGTAAAATTAATTTTCAAGTCGAATTCTAAAATCAATTTGCTACCAAACGAACAGACATTTACAATGCATTGAAGATACGCTGATTTACACTTGCTAAGTGGCTGTGCGGCGGTCAGACGATGATCGCAATAAATCTAGATACAGATAACTTTCACGTATACCTTCCGCCATTGCAATTAGGCGTTCGATATTGGAAGCTTACAGGATTTACAAGTTGCTAAAGAAGCTTAAAAGCTTTGTCTATTTTACCAATGCTGGCGGTGAGATAGCTTTGGTATGCACTTTTACATATTTAAGACTATATATATAGAACTTTAGGTACCATAATAGTATAATATTATAATGCGAATGTATGTTTGTTGATTTATTCTTCGCAGCAGCCACTATGGTGTACACCAGGTGGATCCCACAGGATATTATATTATGTGAACTCATTAGGGACGGCTGAGCAAAGTGAAGACGTGTCATCAATAAATTTATTTAAGTAAGAAGGTACGATCACTTCAAAACCACCTAACTAAATTAGAATCATATAAATCGGTCCAAAATTGGACAATTGGAATGTATATTAACTCTCTTTTTGGAAATTGATTGAAAGTTAAAATTTTAGTTTAGGGATCTATGTGTACAAGAATGCTTAAGTTATTGTTAGACAGTATGCAAATAACTTGGCTTTATGCCTTTAAATTAGACAAATAACTTGTTTGTCCAAATAATATTATACACCAGAAAAAAAGCTCCATATTATTTCCGACATTTCCTTCTGTAGTACCTTGAAATTGTTATTTATAAAGACATTTATGTTAAAAACAAACCGTTAGCAAATGTGGTAGTTCAAATAAAAGCACTTATATAAAAACTAAAAAGTTAATGTTTAAAAAACCAAAAACTCCACATAAAGCCGTTCGATTTTAATGCAAATCATCAAAACAGGTTTAAAAATAAACTGTGATATTTAAAGTTTATCAAAGATCCCAATCAATATTGCAGTTTTATTAACCCTTTCACTTGACCATCGCGTTAAAGGCTCGGGGCGACTTGACTTCTTGAAGAAATTAATTACTGTAGCGCAATAATAAATGGCTCTCACTTAAAAGATTTTAAACACGATTACACTTTTTTCAAAATTCTTAACACAACCCGACATTTAAAAAAAATAAAATGACTTGTTTTTTTTAAGACAAAATGTGTACGGTCCACACATTACACATATTTACACGATGAGAAATTGTCCCTATTACTAGATACATTAAAAATTAAAAAAAAATATTAATTAAACCAAGTTTCTTAACAAATGAAAAACGCCTCATAATTATCTTATCTGTTGCATATCAAGCAAAATCATGATTACTAACTGATCAAGCATACGCGAATTAAAATAAACAAATCTAAGATAACGATCGAGATCTATTGTTTTTGATCGCATTGTTTTACGAGCATCGAAATCTGGGGGCCTAACGGTGAGGCAATCAAGAATGCATTACTATACGAATATTGTTTCATCAATCATTGTACCGCATCCAAGGTCTAAATTGAGATTTACTGTAAATTTGATCTCGTCCGAGATTGGATTATCTAAAAAGGAAAACCGGTTTCTCTGTTCAGAGTGTTATGTTTAAGCGATTTAAAATTTAACACTCGAGTTTTTCTTTTATGTTAGGTTTTGACTGATGGGTAGCAGATTTCGTCTTCTCAATTGCTAATATCGCTTGAATTAATTGGGAGTCGAATCTGTGCCTTCCACTTTTACTACCAAAACTTTTCTTATAAATAGTATACGATAGGTTAAATAATAGAATAGAAATCGAAATAAACATGACATCGGAACGACATATTATGCCTCTACTAGCGACTCACCCTCGCTCCGCTCGGGTTCGTCCCGTACGTTTTAACGGTTAGTAGTTTAAAGTATCCTATATGTTGACCTGAATAACCAGCTATTATCATACCAAATTTCATCAAAATCTGTACAGTGGTCTTCTCGTGATGCGTTCTCAGACAGACAGATAAAAATTCTAAAAACTATAGATTCGGCCTTTGTATCGATAATTATGTCTATTTCAATAAGAGATTTCAAAAAATATATTAAATGGCGGCTAGAATTTTATTATATGTATAGATGACATAACGATTTTTGTCATTTCAATATATTTTTTATTTTTTTATTTTTAAACTTTAGCAGAATTATATTTTGCTTAAGCCGCAATAAAACACTTTGGTATTTATTTTTAAGCAAATAAGTTTTTACCATCCATAGTTTCGCTAATCAATTTCTTTATAGCACTACTGTTGGTTCTCATATGAGTGTTTTATCCAGTTTTTTACCGTATATCAATCCACGTCTGCTTATTTCCTATTAAAATAAATGAACTGTTAAAGATATCGTGCATTCATTTAATTGATATCTCTATGTTAATTACTAACATGGTGACTTCTTATTTATAGTTTAAAGAGTTTTATAGCGGAAATACAGCGATCAAATAAAGTACAGCTTTTAATATCTTTAAACATTAAAAAAATATAAGGAAATTATATTATAAAATAACGAGAGATAGAGAGTTTACAGTAAAAAGTAAAAGTAAGTAGTTTATGACGATGTAGCTTATAACTATTTGTTTATTGAAACAATTAGAAATAGTTCAATAATATAAAATATAACTGAAATTACAAGCAACTATTCAATTGTATTTTTTTTATTATATATACATTTTTTGAATTGGATTTTTTTCATAATTTCATGGGGTTTCATTTTTTAACGAGGAACTCTAATTCTTTTTCTAAAATAAAAATAGCCTTATAACAGTCCAGTAAAAGTCCCGTCAAAATCGGTTCAGCGGTTTCGGAGATTAACCGGAACAAACAAACGGAAAGACAAAAAGTAAAAAAATATTATAAGTACTGCATATACATATTTTCATATGCAATCAGTACTAAGCTGTTATTTTGACATTACAAACAGACACTTCAATTTCATTTATTTGTATAGATATCCTACATATACAACATATACCTACTCGTATATATCAATCTGATAAATAAGTTCTACGAGATGCAAAATTTGTAATAATTTAACGGGACATTGTAATAAATGTAATTGCATATAGTTTAGAACTTTAACGAGTCTTGAAACTTGATAGTAGTTATAAGGTTATTGAGTGAAGCGGTGCGTAGGTAATTTGCATGACACAGTGTTAGGCGTAGACGCTCTTAATTGGATTATGAAATGATCTCGCCAACTAGGGCGTACTGTCTGATCTGGGATTGTCCACTTTTTGCGTCGACCTGTCACATCTTGTTTATTACATCTAGTTTTTGCGATACGACAGATAATGTTTTTGAAGAATTTGACACCAAAAATTGAATATTTTTCGTTATCTTCGCTAATTGTGAATAGGCAATTTCTTATCTGAATTTTCAAAGAAAATTCCAGCCCTAAGGATGCCCTTCCAGGTAATTTTAAAATCTGTGCACTTTTTTGTCACAAAAAATTACATTTAGATTGTTCTCTTTGCAGGCAAACACTTCTTTAAATTAGCAATTGAACAATTAAAGACAACTAATTTCAAGTGGTTCTCACTTTGTTGTGCTAGTTAAGTATGTAAAGATATGTTATATAAATATTATTTTAATTCATAAACTATACATATCTATAAATGAAGTCATTATTGTACCATTGGCATCATCAACGAATGTGTTTGTTTTCAATGGGTCAATGTCGTATCGGCGCATCGTATCAACCGCTGTGTCCGGCGGAAGCGATATCGGCTGCAGGTCTGAACAAGTCGCCGGAAGACTCCCCGAAGCTATCGAACCGTGTGAAATCCGCCATCTGAATACTGTTAAATCATGTTTTAACAAGTTACATTTCATATAAGTGAGATAAGCAGTCGTTTGATAAGAGGACTGACTGAAATGTTAGTTTCGTGGTCGCCAAAATTGGTTTAATTCTGTAGGTTTTTTGTAGGATGTTATTGTTATATAGATGTTAAAACACGACTTTACTTGATATTTTTCTTTGTTTTTGTATTTTACGCGATATTATTAACACTTAACAGTCTATATTAACGTCTTACTAGCCTCTCTTCGAGGTGAGGGCGATATATTCCTGCACGCTGGATAAATGCGGGCTGGTGGACTTCATATCTTGAAATGTCAGATTTTCGCAGACATGCATGTTTCTTCAAGATGTTTTTATTCACCTTAAGGCAAATGACCCGGAATTTGAACTCGCTTAACTAAGTTTCTGATTGTTTTATTCATTATAATTATTATTATAATTTTTGGTAATTATAATATACTTAATTTAAATAAATAAAAATGTATTACTGAAATGTATGTATGTACTTGTACGCGCATAACTTCGGATTGACTACACCAAATTGGAAATTCTTTTTTATTGTGTTTGTTATTGTCAGGAAGTTTTGTATCTAGAAGAAAATTAAAAGATTTTTTTTTACTAAAATAAGTTTTTTTTAAATCTCATAATATGAAAAGTGAGTGAGTGAAATTGTTTTTATCCCGGAAATCATCTTTTAAGGGGGTGAGAATGGGGATGAAAGTTTGTATGGGGAAGCAAGCTAGGGACGAACCCGAGCGAAGCGAGGGTAAGTTGCTAGTATTATAATATAAAGTAATTTATAAAAAAAAATTGTATGATTTATATATCAAATAATACTAGAAAAGATTGTAATAAAATACGAGCGAGTAGGTATAGAGGGTAAATTAGATAATGAGTCATACTATTATATTATAATTAAATAATGTATGTATGTACTCGTATGAGAACATTTGTAATTAAATTCACAAAATCACATTTGGACAGGTAAAGGTTAAATGCCTACAAAACATAATGTAGATGTCAGAATCATATCACGATTCACATACAGTTGCAATGACCTCGTATGAATTGTTCGTATCACCGCCATTGCCCCATTCAGATGTTAAAAATCATTTTCATTACCACACTATAACGTTTAAGTAATAATTTTCTTTTATGATATCGATAATTTAGCTACAATGTTTTTTAAGTCATTTATTATTGACTTAGTTGTTGTTTCGAAATATCGGTTCTTTATATTATTGGGACATGTTATATTTTATTGTTATTGTTTTAACGAATAATTATAATATGTCGTCGAAAAAAGCTGCGGAGCTTATTCGGAAATTACTACTTGTACGGTTGTACCTACTGTGTCTAGTAGGTATTAATAAAACGTCAAGATATTCATTGTATCTATTCTTATATTCAGTCGTTTTGGAGCATTAACTTCTGTAGTATAGTCTACTGTGAGGAACCTACCACCGGCTTGGAAAGCAGCTCTGCTTGATATAGTCGACGAAAAATTCTATAGTTGCTCTTTTAAATATTGTGTTGAAGTATAAAAAAAATACCGTATTGTAACAAATTTATGAGTAATGAGTAAAAGTGCGGGAAAGCTATCAAAATTTCGGTCAATTTTAACTTTTTATTTAATTTGGATAAGGTCGTATAAGCAAATGCTTTTACAGTTTATTCAAAAATTA
This sequence comes from Brenthis ino, assembly GCA_921882275.1. Taxonomy (NCBI): domain Eukaryota; kingdom Metazoa; phylum Arthropoda; class Insecta; order Lepidoptera; family Nymphalidae; genus Brenthis; species Brenthis ino. Next base: position 8,937,525 of record OV170223.1, on the reverse strand, counting down.
CTGTTTTTACTAAATCAATTTTGTTTGGTCCCAATTAAGTAATAAATTAAAAAAAAACGCTTTTAAAAAAAAATTAAACTTTACATACTTAAGTAATGCATGTCAATATTAGCACTTAACACCCTAAAACACCGGAAATCATGCTTGTATCTAATAAAGTGTTGTCAAAAGAGCAATTTCCTACCATTCATCGAACATCGTAAACGACAATTCATGACTTCAACGACCGCTTGTTGACTTACTACCTGAACTTGCACTTGTTTTCCATTGTTTTAGTGGTCTTTTGTTTTAAAGTTAACCGAAAAATAACCTGCATATTGATTATATGTAGAACTAGCATTGCCCGCGGCTCCGCCCGCGTTCAGATGACCATAAATCAAATTCTTAGGTTTTACTAATATGTAAATGTTTTGTATTTTTTCTCAGTAAGGAGATATTTTGCCGCGGTAAAAAGTATCCTATATGTTGACCCAGATAACCAGCTATCATCATACCAAATTTCATCAAAATCTGTCCAGTGGTTTTCTCGTGATGCGGTAAGAGACAGACAGACAAAAAATCTAAAAACTATAGATTCGGACTCTGTATCGATAATAATGTCTATTTCAATAAGATTTTCCAAAAAATATTTAATGTACAGATTCGACTTAGTTACAATTTTATTATATGTATAGAAGATATATTCTAATTAAATAAAAACAAATCTGTTTCTTTTTTACATCTTGTTCACGTAATTTATCAGTATTTTTCAGCTTAAAGGCAAGTCTCATGCATTCCTAATCACTTAGAGCCTGATATCTTGTTAAATTGTCATGTCTTATGTTAATTACTAGGATTATCCCGTAATGTTCATACTATGATGGCGCAACATCTGGTGCGCGGGCGCAATGTCGAACTACTCAAGCTACTGGAAGGTCGACGTTATTAAGTAAAGGTCATGTAGGCCTTAATAAGATTTTCGTTTAGTTTGAAAGGAATTCATATAATAGCTTAGCCGTTGAACCGGCTGGCGACTACATCGCATGTCGGATCCTGACCCCTCGGGCTGTTGTCCTTTAAGGATTAGAGGGATAGACGTTTAGAAAAGAATCGTCAAAAAAAAATTACTGATAAACTGCTGGGATACCGGTGTTCGATAGTGTTATATTGTACTTCGATGTTCTATGTATTTTAATAAATAAATGTATAAGTATACTTACTTTCGTTTAAATTATATATATATCTATCTGTATGATAATACTTTCTTAGATTTACGCGAATAATTGACATTTTAAATAAAACTATCTTTTTGGATTTTTTCGCGGACTTATTTTGATTTTTGGTCCCGACATTTCGAATGCTTTACACCAATCATGGTCACGGAGTCTCCCGTGACCATGATCAAAAATCCGAAAATATAGTTTTATTTTTTTATTTAAAATATTTGTATGATCTTCATTTCATTAAGACAGCTATCAAAAATTGGTTTGCCAGACACCCAATTATTACTTAGGTTTATAACCATACAGGAGGCACATGTTCGTGTCTCAATGGACCAATGAAACAACTATCATGTCAAAGATATAAAAGACGCTTATAATTTAATACAGCGTAACGTCTAACACGACACGTTAATGACTAAAATGGCTGCCGCAGTTTCGACACTGGCTAATTACGTAATGTGAGGTATAATGGCAGTTATAATTAATACTTGTGGTTTTTGACTAGTATTATTTGTTCTGGTTTAAAATTTTCCTCAAAATAAAGTTTTTCTTAAAATTTTCTGTAAATATCTAAGTATATGATATATCTATCTACCCATTCCCAAATACAAATTTCCAAAGAAATAAGCAAAATGCTAGTTGAGTCATAGCATGAACGTTTAAAAGATTGTTTTAAGAATTACATGCTCAAAATCTCGTTGGGTCTTTTACCTGCTCGTCCCCTCGGGCACCCTAGCCGGGTGAGGCGCAGGTGTCCCGCATTGCGTCTGCGCAGTATGGCGCGAGTCTGCATCTTATATCAGACTTTGTAAAATTATTCTTCTTTTTTAGATATTTTGTGGATGTTTCTTATCACTTTTATTTATAGGTTCATTGAAACATATGGTGATAAGACGACTCAAGGTTTCTTAGAAATTCAATAACCAACAAAATTTTCAAAAATGATGCTTTTTGAGAGATTGCTAATTATTATCTATCACTTAAATTATGTACCATGTAAATGTTATATTGTCCACCAACTCACACTTGGCCAGCGTGGTGGACTATGGCCTTATCCCCCTCGTATTGAAGGGAGGCCCGTGCCCGGCAGTAGGACGTTAAAAAGGGCTGAATACAAAGGTAATGTTTATATAATTTTCTTTAAAATATTTTTTATACAAATGTATTATAGTGTCCAACGGTTTTTTTAATAATTAATAACATGCTAAAACTTCACGAGTTTCACTTAGTTTTGACGAGAACACAGTAGGTATTATATAAAAAATATTTATTTGCAATACATATATTGATTTGACACGAATTATTATAAACAATGGTCAGATAAATAAAAGCTCGTCTTTATCAGCATCGGATCGCATTGAATTCAAAAACATCCGTCGAAACTGTCATGGCGCTATTTCTTTGGAGTCACAAAGAGCGGGAATTCGGCCGTTTCCGCTTTCTTGGAACTGTGAATCAGCTCGCGTGATAGTCTATGATTTACACAGATTATATTCGGTACACAGTTTATGTTTGGGGTCACAAATACATCATCACGTTAATGCGTTTTGTTATAATCTTTTTGCTTTTTTATAAGTTAGTTGGCTGTATAATTTATTCAATTTTTAAGAGATTTATTTTTTATACTTATATAAATTAGCTTTTTAAATTATTATAATCTTCATAAAACCTATTTCTCACACAATTCACGCATTTCAAGTAATATAGTGCGTAAATAAATGTTATTTTTTAAGTTGAAATAGTAAAAAAAAACAAAATTTCTTTTAACACACGTGTCGGTTAGAAGTTCATGTAAATCATTTTAAAAGGATTTAAATACAATTTGTACCGCGCTTTCACTCGGTCACGCAACACCTTTAATTATTATTTAAATTTATATTCGTGCCCTTAATTTGTTTCTTCGCTTCCTACATGGGACTGGAACTTTCTAAGTCGAGCTTTGCTAATATCCATAAGTTTTTTGTTTCTCATTCTCATCCGGTTGTTACGAGATACTCATTATCTTCTCTTATATTAGTTTACGGTAATTTTTGTGGTTAGGATTACCTACTCTTTCTATGTAATATATACTACTAGCATTGCCCGCGGCTCCGCCCGCGTTCAGATGACCAAAAACCAAATTCTTAGGTTTTACATATTAGTACACTCTTAAATTGCAGTTTTTGTATTTTTTCCCAAAAATGAGAAATTTTCCCGCGGTAAAAAGTATCCTATATGTTGACCCGGATAACCAGCTATCACCATACCAAATTTCATCAAAATCCCTCCAGTGGGTTTTCCGTGATGCGGTAACAGACTAACAGATATACAGAGAAAAATTCTAAAAACTATAGATTCGGCCTCTGTATCGGTAATAATGTCTATTTGAATAAGATTTTCCAAAAAATATTTAATGTACAGATTCGGCTTCGTTACAATTTTATTATATGTATAGATTTCCGCTAACACGATTAGTTTATATATGTAGAAGATGGATTTTGTTCTATATTTTATGGTTTTAAACAAGACTAAAATATGATGTTTTCAATACGTGTAGTAGTATAATTTAGGAATCGGTTATTTCTTTATGATACTAGCGAGTTACCCTTGCTTCGCCTCGGGTGCACCCCTAGGTACGTTTTAATGGTTAGTATAGAATAGGCTATATCTATGGCTATAAATAGGTATAGAAATCCCCTTCAAGTTTTATTTCACATAAATTAGCCTATCCTCCTTCTCCAAGATTCCCTCCATCTATATATCAAAATTCATCAAAATTGGTTCAGGGGTTTAGGTGTGAAAACGTAACAGACAGAGTTACTTTCAAATTTATAATATTAGTATGAATTTTCGATTGCGTTACAACAATATTCACACGGGACTACACGTTTAACAATTTAAACTTCATTTAAATACTCGTAACGATTGTTAACCAATAGCACTCAAGAGCTTTCGGTATAAGAATCTGACGTTCATTTGTAGAGTATTGAAGCAGTTATCATAAATTCAATAATTGAAACAATATCTTTAACTTTAGCACAGGAAGTCCCAATTTGGGTATTCAATGGATTCAAATTGCACAAGCCGTTTCAAATTGCGAGGACGATGCGAACAATGCACCTACTCACATATCCTATAATGTTATATCAGCGAACATTATTCTCATTTCGTTCTTCTGCTAAAATAAAATGTGATCTCGGGGCTTGACCTTGTTTATATAAATATTACTTTATAATATTTAACCAGCTGTTAACATTATAATTACTTTTTAACAGCAAAGGTACAAAAGATTAAAATATATATATATGTGACCACTTATTATAAAAGAAATATGAAAATCAATTCACAGTTGGCCAAAATATCTAGGAACTAGCCACTCACCCTTACTTCGCTAGTCCCTAGGTACGATGTAACGGTTAGTTTGGAATAGATAGTCATATATTATATGATAACCTATAGCCTTCTTCAAAAAACGGGCTATCTAATGCAAAAATAATTTTTCGAATCGGATTAGTAGTTCCTGAGATTAGCGCCTTCAAACAAAAAAACTCTGCCTCTTTATAATATTAGTATACCTATTAGTAGGTACAGATATATATACCCAAAACCCAAAAAAAAAAAGATTTGTTGAATAATCAAGCTGGCTTCTATAAGAGATTTTTATATTAATTCTTATTAGTTAGTCAACTAAAGAGAAATTTTCGATTAAATATGCCGGTGTTATCAATCGACCTTACCACATAAATTGGAACCATAAGTCACTATTACCATATTACTGGTGGCGACTCATTATAAACTTAGGATTTCACGGAGAGTTTTCCCATTAACAACTAAACGACTTTACGCCATCAAACACTATAACTGGTTCTTTACTGGCTTGAACATCTCTTAATTTGGGACAATTTCTTCAATTCAATTTAATAGGCTATAGTGTCCATAAATTATATGGTTGTCTTTATAAAGTATAATTACATTTTAATACTACTCTAAAGTGTCGGATTTAGAATTTTAAAATTAATGAGTTGATTAGTTTGAAATAGAACTTTAAGTTCGCTGTAATGTTACTAATTTTGTCGAATGTCTTCTTTAAATAGAGAAAAGCACTCTAATATTAAGCTTTTTTTATATTATGAAAGTGGCGTAAAATTGCTTTCGTGATATAAGCTTAATTAGCAAAGATATTAATTTATGAAAATCAAACCAATTGAGTGAATACTTCTTTAAAATGTCGCGCCTCATAGGATTTGATTAAATTCAAAATTCAGATTAATGAAAAAGCCACTTTTTATCTTATTTTATACGTTTTGCTATTGGATGCTGCTAATATCAAATATGAAAGATAAAAGTAGATTTATTTATCTAAAACACTCACGTTATCAAAATTTAAGCACATATTTGTTATGTTAATTAAGCAAACGTCGCCAGTCTATAAACACTAACGATTCTATCTCGTTATGTTAAAAGGAGATCAATTTAGCAAATCTGATGTTACCAATCAAGATAAAATAATTCGTAGAGTTCACGAACTTGCGGCAATAAAAACGTAGTTCAATACACTCATAATATTATATGGCTATCAAAATCTCTGTTCACAATGAGTCCGAGGTACAAGACGGATTGAGGTAATATCGGTGCGTGCATTATATGTATACACATTTACATAAAAATCGACCATAGTAACTTCAAAATAAAGATACATATCGTTTGAGTACATTTTTTCTTATATCTGTTGGTAGCTGTGTGTTAAACGATTTTTCTAATAATATCGATTTTGATGATTAATTAGTCGATTCTGCTTTCCGCTGAATATAAAAGCTTCTAATAGCATTATTTATTCGAGTGTTTTTTTGTTAGTACTTGGAATAAGCTATGAAATTCTATACAATACCTAACTTTTACGTCAACAAGTTTTTCTTTTGCTGCTAAATAACAAATTTATTCATTAAAATAAATAATTTATGCAATTATTTGGAACAACATTATCTATTCTACAATATCGCCAAATCCAACTTTAGTTTAACGGTATTGGATATAAATTAAAGAACGGTAAGCTTCATAGTAACTTGCTAATGTGCGATTCGCCTGTTATTTGTATCAACTTTGGAGCGCGTGATCAATGGTAATAATATATTTATAAATGATTTTTTATTTAAATGTAGATAGATATAATTTTATATTTTTGATAACTAGTGATCTGCCCTTTCTTTTTATATATACACTCTATATTATTAATTATTATTAAAAAAAGTGTGCTCAAAAGGCTTTTTATCGCTAATATTAGCGGTTTCTTCTAGACGAGGCTAATGCATGTTTTTTATATTTTTTTATTGATACGATGCTGCTTGTAGGCCTAGATACGTCGCTATTAGTATGTCCGAGACTAGTATGTACTTTAGAAATAAAGTAACAATTTCAGTATATTTTCAATGAATCGTCGCCAATCAATTAAACCCCATAGCTAGCGCTTGTATAAGCCATAAATCTAAATTAAAAAAATATCAGCGGAGATTTATTTACCAATATTATTTAAGGTAAGGTGAATACCTAGAGCAAAACTTATTTACGTATTGTAAGTTGTGCTTTTAATTGAGTTTTATTTATTTACTTAGTATAAAATATATACACAAAAGCATTTTTATAATAAATATTTCGTATCTTAACAAGTAGAGCCACGAGCAAAGTTATATCTATCCAAAATCCATCGTTGAGATTGCAGACAATTACAATGTTATAAGATCCCACCGTTTGCCGTCTTCATGACGAATCGAAATGACTATTCTTCGGTGAGATGATTCTCTCGTTTCCTTATAGCTTGTTTGGACCAAGCGATAGCTTGGTGAGTATTTCTATTTAAAATCGTTTTAAATTCAAGTTTCTTGTTAATGGCTTTAAAGCGTGCCAGTTGAGTACAGATAGCTTCGCTTAAAGTAACTTTAAAATGGGTTTTATTAGACATTATAGGTTTTATTTAAATAATTTCTAAAAGCCCTTTTTTTAAGCTTTATATTATTTTTTCAAATGTAAAAATTTTAGAAAATAAGTAAGTTCATAATTTTATGTAGTAAAAAATGTATATGTACACATACATACATACAAAAAATTCTAATGTTTTTGATATCTGGTAGTTGATAACATATTTGAACTATTATTAAATTTCAACAACCCGCTTATAATTTATGACTTGAGCTGTATAACAGCTTTCAACAAGTCCATTTCAGATAGACGTTGCGAAGGCTTGATCAAAGCTTTATATTATTTCATAGTTTCACAGACTGACCTTTCTATATTAGATAATTTATTATGATGCGGAAAGTATAGAAAACGTAATATTTCGATTCCTATATCTAATTTACTCTATCGGGCACATTATAAATTAAAGAACAATGTATTGTTTATCTTAATAATATCATATAGAACCCACGACCTAATAAATAGAATATAATATATAATAAGAGGCAGTGGTAGCCCAGTGGTGACGCGCACACTTGGGAAACCGAGTGAACCGGGTTCAAATCATCCGGGATTTGAACCCGGGATCTCCCACCTATATTTTCATGTGCGAATCATTTCTAACATGATTACCACTTGCCTTACAGTGAAGGAAAACACCGTGAAGAAACCTGCATGTGTGAGAGAACTTAGCAACTTTTCTAAAGACATATGACACAAAAAAAAAGTCCGCTAACCCGCACTTGGCCAGCGTGGTGGACTATGGCCTGATCCTCCTCGTATTAAAGGGGGTCCGTGCCCAACAGTGGGACGCTAAAAAGGGCTGAATACAAGTGACTCATCCTAGCTTTACTACAATATCATCTTTTGGTAAATTTTATATAACAGTTTTTACATATATAACATTTTGTAACAGTAGCCTGTGTTACTCAAGATAACTCTATCTGTGTACTATCGAAATCCGTCCAGCTGAACGTTAAAGAGTAACTAACATACATACAAACTTTCCCATTCATAATGATAATGCAGTAAATTACACAGTAACATTTCACCGTATTAAATTAAATTAAAGAAATTGAACAAAAACAAAATTCTATTAGAGCTCTCGTAAATAAAGGATATCGCAGAATTTGTCGTCGACAATAGCAATTAGATCAAAGGACCTGGTGGATTTAGCTTGGAGCTGTGCTTAATCAGTGCTAAGCATTTCTAATTCCCGATGAACAAAGGAAGTAATTAGAGGTTATTTATGGGCTACCTTATCTTCGATTGTTGCACGACCGTGGAGCAAGAACGCGAATCTAATTGTTAGCTTATCCAGAACTGTTCACATTTACAACTGAGACAATAGGTACAATCTGCATCCTTTTATGGGTTTATGGTAAATTGTCATTGGTAATTATTGTTCCGGAAACACCATAACTGTTGTTTAATACTTGTTCTTATGTATTAGGAATGATACCTTCTTTGGTATTTTATTATTATATGTATATATTTTTTTATCTGTCTGTAAATAAGTGATTCATTCAGTGATTTGCTCATGCTTTACTTAGAGGTAGAGATCTACCTATAAAGTATAAACCTATGTAACTCTCCAGTATACATGAAGGCCATACCAATACGAAGTACCATATACGACTAACTTCATCATGCGAAAATTGGGGAAAGTTAGTGATGTGTCATCATGATTTTACAAGGGAAAATTTGTGCAGATGATTATCAAAAAGGTTGAAAATATCACTACTATTATTTATATGTATGAAAAATTATACATATTTACTTTAAAAACATACAACAAATTTTTAAAATGGAAAAGTTCCATCAAAATTAGTTTAGGAGTCGCCCATGCGTACTTGTTAAGTACGTATCGATAATAATAACAGTAACTTTTTCATAGCAAATGTTTATTCACGGTTGGACGACTGCTTTACCCTAGTCCCTTATGACGTAGGGACAGCTGCATCAACGTACCGCGGCTATCTCTTTCCGATAACCGTTTATTTATATCTGTCTATCTCACATTCGTCTCGGCATCTGAGCTCAAACTATCGATTTTTTGTTTGTTCCGATGCGTTTCAACGAATTATTTCGTTTGTTTTCGATATACCAAGAACATATAAAATTTTAATTAAATACAATAAATTCCTCGTATCTCTTAAAAAGTAAAAAATTTATTAAATTTATTATTTGGAGTTTTATGGCCAGCTTTCTTAATTAAATATCTAATACTTTCTTCTAGCTGCTTTATTCTTCTTTTTAAAATTTTTTACCGTTATCCATTGGATGGTTGTGTGAACAGAAACTAGTTCCATTATAACTAATATTATGTGCATATCCAAAATTTTCACATTAAAACTGCGTCCATTTTAATTTTTACATCATATAAAATCCACATTAGAATACAAGGATACATGTTAAATTATAAAAATTAAATTTCTTGCACTTTAATGGTGATATCGTATTTTAAAAAAAACCTATATATATTATTTTTTTATCACAAATATATATTTTATATATACAGCACGATATCGGTATATATTAATAATATATTATATTATATAATTATTTATAATATAAAATATCTATATTATATAAATATATATATATAATATATCAGTACCTGGGCGACCCGAGCTTTTGCTCGGGAGTTTTTGGCCAAATAAAAAAAATTAAAAAAAACAAACTAAGAATTTGAATAAATACAAAAAAAAAAAACACAAAATTAAAACTTTGTGTCCGACGGGATACGAACCCAGATACCTGTGGTTGTCAAACTTGCGCGTTGGCCGCTTTGACCATGATGCTTATATCTGAGCGTGCGAAATTATCGAACATAATATTTTTGCGTGGAATTATTAATTATTATTTATTGAAATAATGCAAAGCAATAATATAATAATAAAGCTCTATTTATTTATTCATTTATTTATTTATAAAGGCTTACTAACTAAATTTACATAAAACATTTTATTTAACATTATAATTTTGCCTATCTGTATATAAATTTAATTTAAAAGTATGCACAACTTTTTTATAAGTATTCCATTAAAATTTTATTTGGCTAGAGTATATAAGTAGCCATTTTAGTTGTACAATAAAAAAATGTCTATATCACATTGCTGAAATATAAAATTATATAATTTAGTGACTATTTATTAACTTATAATTTTTTAACTAATAATTTTTGTAATCTGGAATTAAATTATTTTAAAAAACTTCCATATTATTTGAAATGATATTGTATATAATAAATTATCATTAACAAATAAATAAATAAAACAATCACAATAAATTAAATAATTCAATTAAGTAAATACTAAACATTTCACAATAATAAATATAAATAAAATTTCTTTCCATACATTAATTCTGACAATAGTTATAAATTAGGTATTTAATTTCATGATTAAATGTATTTATTTAGTAAATGTATTTTTCATGTATAGACCCCTCTCGGTTAAAAGCCTCCTCCACAGTAGTCCTGCATAGAGCTCTCCGTTGGAGATTATGCTTGTATGATTGCAAAGGGTTTTCTTTTCAAATTTTGTTTTCAATATATAATTTGTTTCTGATATGCCTATAAAGTTTACAATTTTATCTTTGTGTTCTTTTTGATTTGTTGTAAAGAAATGCTGCTTTTTAATTCTAGAAGTTTTTCTGGTGAAGATATGTATACCTTTGTTCATTGTATGTCTGTTTTTCTTTGGAGGGTTACGGTCGAACTCCCCCACAGTGACGGCCGTACTGGTGGATAAAGATGAGGAGGTTTCCTACAGTGTTTATAACTGTATCTTGCTGTGTTTGTTTTTAGTTGTTCCTGGTTATCATTTGTGTGGTTGAAAGTTAATTTTGGTTTTTGTAATATAAAGTCTTTAATATTACCAGGTATGGTTTTTCTTTGTATGTTGTTTATTTGTTAGTTTTTGTTTATAATTGAGGTAAGGCGTTTCTGGAGATACAGGCAGACTTCTTTTTTATTTCCGTTTAGTTTAAGACTATTTTTTCCTCTAGTTCATGATAGGATTTTTCACCTTCTTCTACTCTGAACATAACTAAGTTCTTGCGCCTAATATGTCTTTCTAAATTATTTATTGAGGTACTTTTTGTTCCTGGATTTTTTTCTCAAGAACTTTAATTTTTATTTCTAACTGTTTAAATTTCTCATTTAAGTATATTATTGTTTGATTGTATTTTTAATGTCTTCTTTCATTTCTAACATTTCTGTTTTTCTGTTATCTTATTTCTTATTGCATGTTTATTAGCAACTTTTTTATGTCCTCTATCTTAAGTGTGAAGTTGGAAGTAGAAAAGCTGATTGAAAAAGAGCACCAATTATACCTAGTTGAATTGCAATTTTATACCGAGTACCTATTAGTTTTTGAGGTTATAAACTTATGTTTTAATATTTGACGCTTTCACTTCAAAAATTATTTTGTTTTATTGTCATCACACACAGAAAAGATGGTTTTTGCACTGATAGTAGGTACTTTAAGTTATGTTTGTCACTTTTGTATTTGTTTGGTAGGTGAATTTTTAAAAGCTCATTTGTTCTTCAACACATCAAGACTTGGTGATGTTTACATATTGCGGTTTTATTTAAAAATTTACCATTTTTCTTTAGATTATTTTCACTTAATATATTTAAACTTAATGTAAATACGTACACGATGTTGACAGTTGCACAGTGGCGCCGCCCACTCACCAGAAGTGACAATGCAAAATTGTAAAAATGCAAAAGAAAATCGCATGAAAATTCGAAAATTCGCGTTTTTCCAGATAGAAGACTAATCTAGATCGATTTATCGCCCCCGAAACCCCCTGCATGCTAAATTTCATGAAAATCGTTGGAGCCGTTTCCGAGATTCGGATTATATATTGATATATATATATACAAGAATAGCTCGTTTAAATATATATATATATATATATATATATATATATATATATATATATATATCGGTAGGGGAAACGTGGTAAATGGACGGATGGGTCACAAAGAATGTACAGTATGAAACAATATAATAATTTATAAAAAATGTAAACATAATTATTAAAGCCCTAATCTCTCGATCTTTTACAGATTTTAATAAAACTTTAATTTTATTACATCATTTTGTCTATATAATGTTAATTTGTCTATTTGTTAATAATAAAATATAAAAAAGCAAGCTTAATAGTATTCGTCTCGTCGTTACACAGACGTCCCTCTGCGCGGCGCCTAACCCTTCTATGCGGCTAACGTATAAAAAATATTCTGCTTCTAGCGCATGACGGTTAATTTATATTGGCTATCCAGTATTTTCAAATTGATTATTATAAAAACTTAAAAGCGCATTATATGTCAACTATATATGTATAGAGATGTACTTGATCGTGATGATTTGTCTGTGAAACTATAGTTTCGTGTAATAGCGAGATGTTGTCATTTTGTTATTTATCTATCTATACATATAATAAAATTCTGAGTCGAATCTGTACATTAAATATCTTTAAGAAAATCTTATTGAAATAGTCATCTATTGATACAGAGACCGAATCTACAGTTTCTACAATTTTTGTCTGTCTGTTTGTGACCGCATCACGAGAAAACTAAAGTTTGGTATGATGATAGCTGGTTATTCGGGTCAACATATAGGATAACTTTTACTGGGAGAAAATATCTCATCACTGAGAAATCTATACTAGAAATCTATATTAAGAGGACGAACCCGAGCTGAAGGAAGATGAGTCGTTAGTATCAAATAAATTATAAAAATGTATAACTTGTCCAGTTCTTGAAAGTATGACTGTAATCTAATACATATGCTAAATGAACAATTTTCAACGGCTTGGTTTCATCGATCACATTCAACGTAGTAGCTTCGATAAAAAGTTCGAATCGTACATGTGTGGAATTAACACATGGTAGCTGCCAGATGGCGCGCATTTGCGCGGTGTTTTTTTAATTTCGATGGGAAACTGTACTGGATCTCGGATGAGATGCCGAGAAATCTCGATAATAATTATACGATTTGAATATGTAGTTTTGTAATTACAAACTTGTTTTATAAAAAAAAACATATAAAATACAATTAAATAATTTGGCTGAATAAATTAAAACCTTTGTCAAAAATTAATAAAAAAATATTTAGAGAAAAAAAAGTAGGTACTTGTAAGAAATATAAAACAAAATACGTTTAACATAAATAAAATTTTAATTATATTTATTCAATTAGTTTTTAACTTTTTATTAGGGGTTTAAAGGTGGGCATACATCCACGTTTTATGGATTCCGACGGATATCCCGCGGTTTTAATATGATGCGAGGAAAAAGTTTTCTTATATTATATAGCTCTTCCGTCAATGAATAAATTATATTAATAAATTAAGATTTATAGCTCTTTAGGGTCAAGACGCTTGAAATTATCTAAATCTGATAATATGTTTATATGGGTAATAAAAAATTAGATATTTTTGTAGTTTATATATTAATTTCGTTTTAATTGTCATCTGATCTTATCATTGAGATATATTTTTTATTTTAGCCGATAATTTTTTTTAAATTTTATATTAAAAATACATATCTTCAAACAGATAAAACTGTTGACTAAATAACAATAATTACTAGGAAAGGGTGTCGAAACTCTTTTTCAATATAACGGTTCTCACGTTTAAATCCCTGTCTTCAAACCATTCATTAATTTACTTAATACATTTAATCTTTGAAGTATAAATAAAACACTTGACATTAAATGATTAAAAATAATTGCTGGTCCAGTTGCTGGAGTGTGAGAACCAAAGATATATTAGATACTAGCATTGCCCGCGGCTCCGCCCGCGTTCAGATGACCAAAACCCAAAGTTTTAGGTTTTACATATTGCAGTTTTGCAGTTTTTGTATTTTTTCTCAGAAATGAGGCATTTTCCCGCGGTAAAAAGTATCCTATATGTTGACCCGGTTGGCGGATAACCAGCTATCACCATACCAAATTTCATCAAAATCCCTCCCAGTGGTTTTTCTGTGATGCAGTAACAGACAGACAGACAGCCAGACAAACAGACAGACCGACAAAAATTCTAAAAACTATAGGTTCGGCCTCTGCATCGATAATAATGTTTATTTGAATAAAATTTTCCAAAAAATACTTAATGTACAGATTGAGCTTAGTTACAATTTTATTATATGTACCTATAGATTATTATAATTCAAATGCGTAATATTTTTTTGGTAAATACTTTTTAAAAAAGGCAATAACAATTTGATAATAACGGAAATCAAACTCATTATCCTAAATAATTTATTAAAATTTCATAGACTTAGGTTAGATTAGATTTAGGGTTCATACAAACTTTCATCCCCTATTTTACCCCCTTATGAGATGAATATCTAATAATGCTAAAACACGTATTTATTTATAATTTTATTGAAGAGCATTAATACCAAGTTTCAAGTAATTCTGATCATTAATATTTTTTGGGTTGTAATATAAAAAGTAGCCTATGTTACTCTGGAGCGCTGCAACTATCTCCACACAAAAAATTACGCCAATTCGTCATTCCGTTTCCACGTGAAAGAAGGACAAACAAACAAACTTTCAACTTTGTCACTTAATCACGGCAGAACGGCTGAATCTGGATGAAATTTGGCACAGAGATAGATTATAGTCTGAAATGTACATAGGTTACTTTTTATCCCGAAAAAATATAAAGTCCCCGTGGGATGTATAGCTTTGTTTTTGTTTTATACAAGGGCCGACCCGATCATAGCGAGGGTGAGTAGCTATAAACAAATAAGTACAAAAAAACATTATATATGTTGGTATACGTATATTATTTATCGAGACAGTAATAGAGCGTACGTAATGCAATATGACCGACCACGCCTTACTTATTTGAATATTTCTAGAATCAAGTGACCTTTATCTAGTTGAACTGATAAAACCATACTTATACAATCCTTCCTGGTCTTATATTTACTCGAATGATGAATCATGACAATATTCCTAGTCTTAATTACATTTAAATTTCTTTGTTGCGATAATACTAGTGGTTTAGACATTGCGGTGAATGGCTGGTACAAACATACTGATTAATTGATTATATGGAAAAAAATAACACACACAATTCGTTTTATTGACGACACGTTTGGCTCAGTTTGTAGTGACCCTACTTTCTGTGCCAGCGGTCGCGGGTTCAAGTCCCGCTGGGAGAATTCATATGCGTGATGACGAAGGTTTGTACTCCAATCATGGGTGCTTATATTTATAATATTTATGTATTTAAAGTTATATATGTGTAGTGTATCAACTATCTGGTATCCATAACACAATTCTCGTAGCTTACCATGGAACTAGATAGTGCTGTGTGTTAATGTCCCAACGTATTTATTTATTTACGTATTTATTGATCTAATATGCACAGATGACAAAAAATCGTAATGAAAAACAATTGTAATATCTAACATACATATTTTGTTGTAACTCAAGCGAAAATTATATAGTATTTTGTGATATGCCATTATGTGTTAGTCATTAATAATAATTATACCTAGATTTCAATGTCATATGGTCTCATTTAAATAAGATCTTAAAGGCTCTAATGGCCCTTTGACAAAGACTGCTGGAATGACCTCAAAGATAATTACACAGTGTTATTCACTCACTTCTATAAAATTATTGTTGTAGTTTGACCAATTACAATGATTAGATGTTATCCAGTGCAAGGTTATGAATGGTCAATGTGAATTTTTAGTGTCATTTGTTTCGTATTCAACATCATACTATTTTAACCGATTTGAAAAAGAAGAAGGTATTAAATTAGGTTTAAGTTTTTCTTTGTATGTATGGTACACGATATATTTACATTTGTTATACATCATAAGAGTTTTATCGCTAAGGATGGAATAATTTTACTTTTAAAGTGACGTTTAGGTCTGTTTATTTATATTGAAAAAGGCAGCCATATTGAAGAAATATACTAGTATATAAATAATCATAATAATTTAGCTACAAATCCATAAGCCATCGATTTTTTATTTATATCAGCTTCTCAGGCAAGGTAAGACAGTTGTAAAGTAAGGGATTAGTCTAAGAAGTTAGCCACCTCCAATAATATTTACTTATTGTGTACTGTCTGACATCTGAATGCAGACTGAACGTTTAAACGTTGGTTTTAAAGGTCTAATAGTATTTATACTCGAATAAATTCTATGTAGAATAGAACGATTAATCTCGAATGAGCTTGATCATGTTGCTCTCGTTACACTCATATTTTATTACCAGTCCAATAAGGACTTAAATATCAATGGTAATTGGGACCTTCACTTGGCAATATAGAACTTGGCAAGACGGGAATTAAGTATAACAACGTTCGTACGAGTATTGATGTACTATTTATTAGTACTAGCATTCCCGAGCTTTCAAGTAACGATTTTTTATACAAATTTTCAACCCCCTTTTTTACCCCATAACTCTAAAGTATTATACTTTTTAGTTAATTTTTTTAATTAAAAAAAAATTAAATTTCATATAACCTGTGGATATAACTTGTGGACCGTTGATGTCTTTTTTTTTTCAGATTTTGTGTGTACAAGTGTTTTTTTTTAATTATTGGACAGTCATATAACAATCATTCTAAGTTATTATTTCTTTGAATTTAAATCCAACTCAAATTTGACCATTGTCATAGTAAGGATTACTTAAAACAATACAGGCACATAAATAAAACAAGCTGCGTGTTCAGTTGAACCGTGTGGCCTCAGGTTCTCTCTTTGTATGATAGCAGCCTGGAGGAACGATTTGTCACAACTATCGCTAAGATAAGTGCCTCAATATCGGCTTGAAAATATGGAAATGACGGTTTTGCATATCTTTAATGGAAAAAGCAGCGGACACTTCTGAATTATGTTTTGTACTGTTAACGTTACTTTAGCTCGAGTATAAGTTTATTGGAATTGGTTTGGTTCGTTATATTTCGTTAATATAATTTGTTTTAACAATATATACGTTATGCTTCGACTGTTTATTAAGAGGAAGTTGTTTGAACTTTAATTAAAATTAGCTTTTCCAAGTTCCGAAAACTATGTATGTGTTTTAAAGCTTTTGTAAAACTGAAAGCAGAATTTTCTATATGCTACAAGTCATATGATTCTCGCTTCTTTGATTTGATAACTATAGTCCGAGCGCTGGGATTAAAGTTATACCTCTATCATAAAAATCTCAAAAGAAAAAGGATAACGCCAATCCGTTCTTAAGAAAGGATAAACAAACATACAAACACTTTTATGAGAACAATATTTTAAAAGTTAATAACTTTTCTAGCATCGACTATAGACTAAATTATCTAAACTAGATCTTCATTCAATTAAAACCAGTTATCATAAACTTATTTAGTATCTCAAATAGCCCTAACTAAGTTAAAATTATACACCAAGATAAACATAAGCATGGCACAGATTTACGAAATGTCCCCAATGCATAATATAAGTTGCCAGTTAATATTTCATTATTTAATTACATCTGTTTCCTTTATTTTCTTATTGCGAAATGAAAGGTAGACACTGATTACAATTTACTAGCCGTACCTGCAGTTTTGTCCACCTTTACCAAGTTAGACAGTTCAACCCCACTTTCCCTCCCTTAAAATCTTATTGATACTTTTCTCAGCTTTAACTAACCCTCTTCATAAACTTACATTGACTAAAAGTAAAATGTCTCAGTTTGACCAACATTTAGTCTGTGAGTGGTATTTGGTTTTACATATAATATAGATTTCCAAGCATAAATTCTCGCAATCCTTAGATTATTTACAATGTCATCGGTTCATTAGACTAACATAAGTCAGGACTCGGGGTGTAAATTGTTATACCAATTTATCAATCCCACGCTCTGGACTTACCGTTGCAACACTTATTCATATTGGCGAGCCTAGGGCCTTATCTTCAATCCTTTTCTAGCACTTGCTTTACATCATTTTAGAATTTGCATGCTGAGGATATTTAAATGAAGTTTAATATGAATGGTACCAGTTTAATATATTTACATATTACTCACGTAGTTGTGGCGCTACGATTGGCTTTACCTATTGCAGACTGCAAATTCGTTCCTCTATAATACCTATTACCTATAAAGAATTATATAATTAGTGATATACCTATATAGAGAATAAGTGGTCAAGCACTTCACGTTAATAATGTATTCGATTTAAATTTCTTCCAAATATTTTTTCCATGTTACATGTTTTGCATAATATGTTAATAGCTAGGGCCAATAATATGTTGATCTGCCTCGAAGGACCATTTTTCATTGCGATGCTTTACTCGTATTTAGTTTCATAAGGAAATATCATGTATCTCATTTGCATTTAAGTTTATCTTTATGACGCTTTAATCAAGTCAATAATTTCTTAATTTAATTCAACAGTGTTTACATACAGCGTGTGTTCAATCAAATGAACTAATCTTTTCCATTTTAAATCGGCTATTTAGACGACACGTTTGGCTCAGTTTGTAGTGACCCTACTTGCTGTGCCAGCGGTCGCGGGTTCGAATCCCGCTGGGGGCATTTATTTGTGTGTTGAGCACGAATGTTTGTACTTCAGTTATGGGTGTTTATATTTATAATTTTTTTTAAGTTATATACATATGTGTAGTGTATCAACTCAACTATCTGGTATCCATAACACAAGCTTCGTAGCTTACCATGGTACTAGATGGTGCTTAGTGTTAATGTCCCAACATATTTATTTATTTATTCGCCTTCATTAAAAGCCCCATTTTCTAACCCTATTTATAAGGACAAAGTTACTAGCAATAAATATTTTTATCCAGTCATCTTACTGCGCTGATATTTTTTATTTATCTGTTAAAGTAATATTTAATTCACGCAAACTTTTTTATAAATCATAAATTTATATCATACCATATCAACTTTCTTTGTATTAAGTATAGATCCAGGCAATCCTTTTAAGGTCGTGTAATATGAGACCAGACTTACGTTTTCACCGAGCCATAAATTCATTTATATGAGTGCACTTTTCTGCACAATTGGATATATCGTTTTTATCGGTTTATTGCAAACTGCTCTTACTCGAGATTTCTTCATTTACTTTCAGTATTCGTTTTCCAAGCGTGCAAACTTGCTTATCGTTTTATTGATTTGTAAGTTGAATTTAAGATGGCTTTTTGCCTTGCTAATGGTCTCATCGATTTTAAAGTTCATCAAGCAATAAAATCATCATATTATCGTTTACTCGCGAGTAATTCGATACTATAATAATTTAGCTAACAGGTTTTTACGAATATCTTAAAATTACTTTTGAAATTATGATATAGCTAAATATACCTATACCTATTGCAAGCCCCAATCAACTTATTACTTATGAAAGAAAAACAGCGATGTCCATACATCGTTTTAAGATTTCGACATCCATTGTGTATGTTCAAGCGGCTGTATTAATGAATTGTTCCTCGATTCATCACACAACAATGCCGTGCGAGATGCTTTTGTCACACGTGAACCGCACTGTAATTAAGTTAACAAAGTGCTGGAGAAAGATTGATGGAATGAACGATTTTGTGACAGAGTTGACTGAACTTACTCTATTTTTTAAGATTCAGACCTCAGACACATATAATATCTTGTGTATTTTACCAGGCTTACTTATAGTAATTATAGCTCATAGTTTTACATTGTTAAATATATGATACAATATAATACGATTTAGAAGAGACTAGCATTGCAAGCGGCTCCGCCGCGTTCAGATGACTAAAACTACTCTTACGTTGCAGTTTTTGTATTTTTTCTCAGAAATGAGACATTTTTCCGCGGTAAAAAGTATCCTATATGTTGACCCGGATAACCAGCTATCACCATACTAAGTTTCATAAAAATCCCTCCAGTGCTTTTTCTGTGATGCGGTAACAGACAGACAGACAGAAAGACAGACAAAAATTCTAAAAACTATAGATTCGGCCTCTCTGTCCATAATAATGT
Source organism: Brenthis ino (assembly GCA_921882275.1). NCBI lineage: Eukaryota > Metazoa > Arthropoda > Insecta > Lepidoptera > Nymphalidae > Brenthis > Brenthis ino. The sequence continues at coordinate 8,917,424 of OV170223.1, read as the reverse complement.
CTATTTCAATAAGATTTTCCAAAGAATATTTAATGTACAGATTCCGCTTAGTTACAATTTTATTATATGTATAGATATACAAACTTTATATGTTACGCTTTTAGGTCAACGTGAAATCAACGTGGATTATGCACTCTGTATTTCATTTTGAATGGGGTGTTACAAAATACGCCTATGCCCAATCAGATACCACCAAATGATAGAAAATACCATTTCTATCATTATTAATATAGATTTGAAAAATGTAAATTTATATGTATATCACCTAATTAATTTATTCTGGCGTTGATACGTAAATAACAGTACGTACCTACACTTTTACATTTCATTTCTGTCTCCAACCGGCCGTACGGGTTCGTTTGAACAGGTTTTGATTTTATTAGGCCCTAATAATGCACATCTAAATTCACATTTGTTAACAAAAATTATCTCATCATTCGTTAAGTAACTTCCGTGGTAAGCCATTTACTAATCTATTATTTAATTAAATTATCAAAGTTGTCTTACTTTTGGCGCATGATAAAGTGTTTTGTATCAAAATAGAATAGAGTAATCGAATCTTGTATATATTTCTTATATAAATACATAAGTTAGTACATTGGTATACTAATTGTGGTGTTTTCGTATGGTGCCTTTGTATTAGAAACATTTAGAATCTGCGAAGTAAAGATCGTATTGACTAACATACTCGTGGATGTTGTTATCTTATATTCTTTGAATATGTGTTGTTTGAATAAAAATATTTTTTAACTACTCTTTATAAACTATTGGATCATTGAATTTGTTTTGTCTATTATTTTTTTATAAACTTTATATTATTAGTGCTTAGTCTATAACCATGCATCCATTTTAGTTTTTCCTTGGTCTTTTGTGGTCTTTTATTATCAAAGTTGGTATGTCCCTGTGTCCGTCAATTGACAGTGGTAATTAGACTGCAGTAGACCGCAGCCTCATTTCAATCTTTGTTCCCTCAGCACTAAAGAAATAATGGTGCTTGATTCAAACATTAATCATCTTGTAACTGTTAGTCTTGAAATATCGCGTCGCCGCTAAGTATCTTTTTCATTCCTTTGAGGCGTTTGAGAAGTTCGTCTCATAACTGTTCCTTGGTTGTGTAAAAGGTAATTTATTGTCGACTTATTATCTCTTCTTATTAGAGTTTATTTCGTTTTTCCCTCGCTTAATGGTTTATTTGCGAATGCAAATGTTTAATTTTCTGTGTTTGGTTTCAAAGTGAGTTATATTAATATCAGATTTAATGTGTTTTTTTATATCATTTCAATTTATATTATAGCCTATAAAGTTTTTAAGACTTTGAATATGTAATTATCTTAAATGAAATTATATTATTTATAGTTTCAACTCGCTTTTATATTAGGATTGACATATAGTGGCATCAAAAAAGCCATATACTAATTATAACAACCCGCGAATGGGCGGTTTAATCACTTTTTCTTCGGCTTAGTACTTACTTGTTCAAACGATCAATAGTGATCGTATTTTTTTTTCTATAATGGCTTATAGTTGCGTTAACAGCCGTAATCCATTCTGCCAGTGTCACGTTTTGTGAGGAAGACACGAATGAGATTGAGCGGTAATTTTGAAATTTGGTAACCTGATCGTGTTTTATTCTATTTTTAAAAACAAATCTTTATTTCTATTTCTGACTTTATTAATTGTCAAACAATTGACACTCAAAAATCAATAATTCTGTATTAAAAACTACTTAACTAAAACTCTTTCGGTAAATTGGTCGTTTGGACAAATCAGTAATGAGACAACCATTTTTCTTTTTAAAGACAAAACTGAATAAAACAAATACGTAATATTAACTTGTCAACTTAACACTAGAGTAGTCGATGTATCGAAGTATCGTATCGGATCAAAGGCGTGTCAGGCGGATGCAGCAATAGAGAGGGCATCCGCAATTACACTATGATTTGAGGCCCCTATTATATAGTGGGCCCGAGCGAAATAATGTCACCTTGTGCGTTTCGATACAAAAGAGTACGTTGAATCTATTACAGGTATATATATACTAGCATTGCCCGCGGCTCCGCCCGCGTTCAGATGACCAAAAACCAAATTCTTAGGTTTTACATATTAGTATACTCTTACAATGCAGTTTTTGTATTTTTTCTCAGAAAGGAGATATTTTCCCGCGGTAAAAATATCCTATATGTTGGCCCGGATAACCAGCTATCACCATACTAAATTTCATCAAAGTCCCTCTAGTGGTTTTTCTGTGATGCCGTAACAGACAGACAGACAAAAATTGTAGAAACTACAGATTCGGCCTCTGTATCGATAATAATGTTTATTTCTATAAGATTTTTCAAAAAATATTTAATGTACAGATTCGGCCTAGTTACAATTTGATTATAGGTATGTTTAGATTAAAGAAAACTGTTGACGACAACAGTTTTCTTCGTAGTTTAAAATTCCTTTTATTATTATAATGTTATTCTAGAAGAATATGGTAAGGGTAATGCGTTATGGTCACGTGCTCTCTATCTACATGGGGTGAGCACCCTTACATATTATTTGCTCCAGACAAATTGTCAGACAGATGTACGTAAAATACGAATTAAAATTATTACAATAACTTTATATTTTTATATTTGGTAACATTATATATATGCAATATGTATGTTCGTATGTAGGTTCACACAATTATCTAAGTCATGTTGTGTGTGTGTTTTTTTTTATGTTTATTTTTCTAAAAGCAATGGGATTCAAAAATTATATAATAAGACTAAAATTGATTTATTACAAGCAGTAGCAGTATTAGGTCAGTTGGGATAAATTTATTTTTTAATGTAAATCACTTTTGCTTTTTTAAAGGCTTTTGTTTTGTCAGCACAGGAATCAAACCCGTGATATGTATCATAGTAAGATATTATGATGAACAGGTCCGTTTCCACTTATTTCTTATGTGCCTATCATAAAAACACCCACGCTAGCGCCAGCGGCAGCATGTCACTTAACAGTAGTCTAAATGATCATAAATTAAATGAAAACGGTACATTTGTCTAATGATGTCTCTATCTGCGATCTCAATTTATTTTGGAAGTTTTATTCTTATTCAAGCGGAAATGAAAGCTATGGATAAAAGGCTTTAGAACTTTTTCAAATGATAGTGATGTAATCTAGATATTTTTTCTTTTATCGTTGTAGTTGGCGGGATTGAATGCAACAGGTGTGTCTTCTAAAAATGTTTGAATAATTCAAATAAGTTAATATTGTACTGAATATTTGTATAATATAATTTAATTCATACTTTTAAGTTCGATTTTAAGATAAAGCTTATTATTTTTATACTACAAGTACCAAAGTTTAAAATGCAAAATCTATAATTGTCATTTCAAGCTTTATCTAAAGTTTTAGTGTCATTGAAATAGCTTAAGAGCTAAAGCTTTTTTCTCAAGTAGTGCTTTTTTTATATTGTTTTATAATTCCATAATTAGCATTAACAAGAAAAATAAATATCTACACATATGTAATTTTAACATTTATAGAAAAAACAATTATCTGTTATTTTTTTTAATAACTAATTTAATATAAAAGTAGCAAGTTAGTCTAGCTAAATAGATTTTCTCCCAATTTTACAAGACCTTATCGTAAGATTTCATCAACAATTTCAAATGTTAACGATTAAATATTTATAAAGTTTTCGATTTTATAAGGCACCGATATGCAATTAAAATTCCTTGCAATTTGTTAGTCGTCTGTCAAATAAGTTTTACCGTGAAATTGGTAATAGTCTTAGATATTTTGTTTCATTCGATATATCGATATACACATGTGAAACTTTAGATGAGTTGTGTTTGTTCGCCTTTTTTGTTTAAAGATCGCTTTTAGATTAATATCAAAATAATTTCGTCCTTTTTATAGGTAATCGAAGCAATAATAGAATTATGACATATAGTTGAAATTTTTCTTTAAATTTAACATTTTTGTTGCTTTAAATATATTATATAATGTAGTATCTGGACGATCGAGCTTGTGTTTTTTCGGAAAAAATATAAGAAATGGTTTTTTCTCAGAATAGTCACCTAAATAGATAAACTTAAAAAGCAATACATTATCTAAATTATACAGATTCAAATCGTTAGAACCGTTTCGACATAGACGAAGTAAATTTATGTATATACAAGAAAAACTCATTATATATTATAAGATTTACACAGATATCCAAAATCGAACCAATTCTGTAATAAATTATATAACACTAGCAGCTCACCCTCGGTTTGTTCGGGTTCACCTCTAAACAAATAAAAACAAATCTACCCCACAGGAATCGTACATTTTTCCGAGATAAAAAGTAGCCTATTTGTTATTCTGATGTATAAACTATATTATTATAAAGTTTCATTAAAATCCAATCAGTAGTTTTTGTGTACTAAGCTATATAAGTTACTATAGTTTTTTAACTTTTCCACGGGAACTCTTTAATTTTACGGGATGAAAAGTATCTAAAATGTTGACTTGGGATAAAGTTCCAACAGTATCGAAAATTAGCCCGTACAAACAGACAAACAGACAGAGAAACAAAAAAATTGAAAAAAAATAAAAAACTGGATTTGTTCTATTTCTCTTCTTACATCCCTCTGACTCGGTTTTTAGCATTTATTTTTCTATGTACAGACATTCGACCTCTACAGAGTTTTATTATATACATACATAACAGTATCAAAATATGCCCGATGATTTAAAAATGCATGTGTAAGGTTTTCAAAATATCAACATATGGCAAATGCAAACTATCCAGACTTTACTCTTCATTCAACTATGTATCAAACGTTAGGAACCGCGAGTAAAACTAAGAGTTTTATAGTATCCATAATATCGAATGCTCACGCGATTTCTTATAGACTGTACACAGTAGCTAATTTAATGTTTAAATTATAGTTGTTTTATGTGAGAAACAATGTTGAACTTACATACATTGAACAATTTATCATCATCAATAAAAGTCTAAGTATGCAATAACACCGCAATTGGCCAGCGTGGTGGACTATGGCCTGATCCCCCTCGTATTGGGAGGCCCGTGCCCAGCAGTGGGACGTTAAAAAAAGGGTTGAATACATGCAATAACCAATAAATGATTAATTAATGATTTAACGAAATCCCTCAACGACCGCGGAGACGCTGGCGTTACAGTTAACAATAGATTTCTTAGAAATTTAATTAATTTCTTAGAAATTTAACTGGAGGTGTTAAATAATAATAATTTAATAATACAAACATTTTTAACGTCCCACTGCTGGGCAAGGGTCATTCAATGTGTGGGAGTGTTTTTTGAAGATTAGTTAGATTCTATGCAGGTTTTCTCACTATTTTTAGTTCGCCATTTTAGTAGTAATCTTGTTGAAAATGATTCGCATAAGAAAATATCAGAGGTGCGAGGCCTAGACATGAACCCCCTATACTTGATTTTTTATTTAAACGTGTTACCAAAGGGCTACGTGATACGTCACATGTAAAGACGTAAATTCATAAAAGGTAGAAAATGCAAGAACTTGTGCAATTTTACCTTTTCAAGAGACTTTAAGAGAAGTCGTGGGTAAAACCTACATAGATGTAAGCTGTTAGGTACTAAAAACAAGTTAACCTGTTTTGATTACAAAGCCACTCTCACATTGTAAGTGGCAGATCCAAGCTTATCTTCGTCTAGCATCTATGCATAGATGAAATATTATAATAGAAATGGCATAAATTAAAATTAATAAAAAATATACCTTTACGTTATTGTTTTCAAATATAGATACTTATGTATCTTAAGAAAAAAAAAGAAAATTCGCAATTAAAAAAAAGCATAAGATTATAGAATATGTTCTCAATTTATTCAACAGTACAAACAATACTTATATTAGTTGGTTTCTGAATTGTTATTAAAGTTGATTAAAATCGATGCCATTTCTAATAGAATCTAAGGACTGAATAATTCCCATTGCAATAAATCTGCAAGAACTCGCCGGTACACAGCGCACGTTGCGATGTACAATTGCGGGTTACATTCTGTTTTATTAATGAGCATGAGATGTCTCTTGACGTTTTAGAACGGAAGATATAAAAAATTATATAAAATATAAAATACTGGATAACAAATGTGGGATTACGTAATTACAGTGTTCTAGACTGATGCTGTGAGTACAGGGTGTTTGATTAGCCGCAGGTAGCAGGTTCAGTTTTTGCGCAACGCAAATATTATTTTTGTTATGCTTAAACGTAACAGACTTTTATTATTATGATTATACGTAACAGTAAAAATCTAGTAAAAATCGAGTGCTAAATCACTAACTCACTGACTGATTAATCGTTAAATCTTAGAAGGTACTGAAGCTAGAATAATGAAATTTGGCCTCTAAGCAGTTCGTCTTATGTAGGGTAAGATGTTATTTTAGGGGTGAAAATGGGGCGCTTGAATTTAGTTTGTTTTGTATGAAATGTTTTCCTTCACAATTTGATATCGTCGGTCCATATAAACGAAGTCGCGGCTACTATAGTATAGATTTGTGTTATAATATAATTTTAATATGCAATAGATATAGAGGTAGCCGTAGAGCAATTTGATTGGTTGAACTTATCAAAAGCTAATCGAGCGGATGTGTGGAATTCTCACGAATATTTCGCGGAAGCGTTTCGTAGGCAAATTTTTTTTATTTATTTTTAACTCTTATGATAACACATTCCCACGGTCCGTTATCTGTTTGTTTGAAATGAGGTTTTGTGGGTCAGCATGCTCGTGTCGGTGTCGAGTAACTTATTTAGCTTTTTTATAACACTCATTAAAATATGATATGTCATTGTATAGCTTGAATTAAGTGTCAGTGTTTAATTCTTTGGTTGCAATGAATTGTGATATGTAATATTGTAGAAATCGATAGTTTTCTATTTAACACTAACATTCTATACATGTTAGAAATAAAATCGTGGATATTATTATCTTACTGTATTTTACCTCAAATGGTTATGAAAAATGCAATAATTTTTACACTTTCTTAATTTACTATTGCTTATTGCATCTATAGTTATATTATAAAGAGGTAGTTTGTGATCTTGTAGGGGGTAATCTCTGGATCTATTGAACCGATTTAGATGAACTTTGGTGAGTAGATAGTTTGAGAACCTGGGAAGGACATGGGATAATTTTTATCCCGGAATGCATCCTAGGAAAGAGGCTGAAAATGGGGATGAAAGTTTGTATTGGGAAGCAAGCTGGTATAAAACATACATGTACAATGTACATACATATTTACATGTAAGATCATGAGAAAATATTGTTTTTCCATGAAAAATTCGCACAAATAACACCAGCAAGAAATTTATTAATAAAAATGTTGCATCCAATTATTGTAAATGCATCATTAAATCACTTAGTGACATCTGTAGGAATTTTAACTCCATGAATGAGTCATCGATACGATTCAGATTGAACTTATTAGGATTGTTAAATTAAACATGAAATCGGGACAAACATTTAATGTCCGCAATTTAACAAAACCGGTAAACATCCATCAGCCAGCCCTTTTCGCTTAGGTCGGTGACAGGACAGAAAAAACAATAGCCGCCCTTATAAGGGCCAAGCGTAGTGCGTCCGCTTTTTGTAACACTCCTGTATGGCCAACGTCGGGTACTCGCGAAAAAACTCACTTGCGAAAGTCATTTGCTTTCGTTAAAGAATGCGCACTTAAATCGATTTATAATAGTTTTTTTGCCATTTGAATCGATATGGCGGCAGTAATTGATACTGTTTAATGACATTAATCGATTATTTAGTCGATCCTTGACCATACGAACTAATGGGTGCGCGATAAGATCGAAGACCTATTTTGATTTTCAAATAATCTGATTAATTAAAAAACATTAAATTAATCTAACAGATGAAAAAGCTTAAGTAAAGATATTATTACATCTTTATACATTTTTTTACCTTCAATACACGAATGATGATAAAAAATCGATTAAAAGTGATCTGGTCTTGAATTCGAATGCAATGCAATCAACACTAGATGTCGAAATGTACTATCTCGTATCAATCACTGTTTCGGGACCACCAAAGAAATAAAATTTAAATGATTGTACATTCCGAAAAGGTTTAAAACCGGAACGAAAAAATAAACTCTCTGTGAGAAAGACTAATAATATTCGAATCTTCAACTTACATTATTTGCAATACACTTAAAAGATAATTAAGAGTAAATAAATATTTGCGTGATGCCAATTTTTTTGATATCCCTATTTAGAGATAGATTTTATTGATATTTCTTATCAATTTGCGGATTTCACGCTTTACAAATAAGAATAATCTTGAACTATTGTTGGTTTTTGGATGGTGTTCAATAAATATTTTAAAAATTTAACGTCTAATAAAATTATTTTGTATAATTCAATAACGTATTTACTTATAGAAATGATCAAACTCAAAGTAGTTTTTTTTAAAATTAACATTATTAATCTATTCTGATCGTTTAAAAAGTCAGTTAGGATTGTTTTTGTTTTTTCCTCTTAATATAGCTTAAGCTCTACACACAATGCGGTCTCACATCAAGCAAGTTTATATGATATTCATAAATATCTGGTAAGCAAAAGCATGACTCTACACACGCTAAGCTCTAATCGCTACTATAAAAATACAAAAGATATTGTACATTATGCAATATTCATTTCATACCCATTCATAATTCAATCTGTCTTTTCCTATACGTAACATAAAACGGTATAAAATTTAAATTCAACAGTAGGTATTATGTCAGAGACCGTTACTGACAACGTCCGAATCTTATCACCTAAACAAACCTGTCAGTTTTGAACGCGTGCGTGGGAAATCATTTGATAAATATAAAGAAAAAGTTTATTGACATTTGAATTTCTACTATTCATCCATGTTTTGATACAATATTGTATGTTACCGGTTTCGCCTGTAAAGAAGCTTGTCCTATTTTACTCATTTTTTACTATTGCAACTCTACCAAGTAGAGACGTATGTATGTATATCTATCCTAATATTATAAAGAGGTAAAGTTTGTGAGTTTGTGAATTGTGAGTTTGTGACGTTGTAAGGGGTAATCTCTGGATCTACTGAACCGATTTAGATGAAATTTGGTAAGAAGATAGATTGAGACCCTGTGAAGGACATAGGATTTTTATCCCGGAAATCATTCCTTAAGGGGTTGAAAATGGGGATAAAAGTTTGTATGGGGAATCGAGTCACATAATAAAATTGCTATAATTAACAACGTATCTTTCTATTAACCACTCAACCGAGAGAGGATTTGATAAAACAACTGCAAAGCTAAGCTAAGCAAGAGACAAAAGAGGAGCTGTTATGTACTCTACATCTTCTTAGCAAGACAGTGATTATAAAAGGGTAAAGCTCTACTACACTGAATTTTACTTATCCTCATTGAAAATTAAAATGTCTAGTTGGTATAGCATAGTATATACTTACATGTAATCAAAACTATATTTATTGCAGCGTGGCAAGAGAGAATAGTGCCAAGCAGTATGATATTTTAATGTCACTTTGACTTGAGACAGATCTTTAAACATATTAAGTAACTGGACGACCAAGCTTCGTTCAGCGTTTTTTTCGACGGCGAAATTACGAACCATATTGTGCAGGCAAATCTTTTTGCATGAAAATCGGGAGAAAACGAATTTTGCCAGACATGAAACCCAGCTAGATCGATTTTTCGCTCTCGTAAAACCCTACATTGAAAATTTCATCAAAATGATTAGAGCCGTTTTCGAGATAGTGATTACAAATATATATATATACAAATATTGCTCGTTTAATAGTATAAGATAAATACTTGGTTTTCAAAAGTTCTTCGTCATCGACTCGACCTATACTTACAACTTATCGTTATTCATAAAACGCGTATAAACACAGTATTAAAAATAAAATATTAATGTTAATTGTTTTCAACATTTCAGGTTTTGTGTCATGTTCGCCGTCGCCCTGCAAAAATGGTGGGACGTGTCTTTCTACACTGCGGGGAGAATATTTTTGCAAGTGAGTGCTTTTATTTATAGAAGAAATGTTGAAATTACAATATATTAATTCTATGTTCGTAGATATTTTATTACGGTAAAGTTATGACCAGTATACACATTAGAGTAGTAATAAAAACAATGAATACACGACTTTATAGGAGTAGTTTATAGCACCTGGCTTCCTGGTTGTTTTCATTTACGTTTACAAAAGTCATTAATAATTAATATTAATAATTAACTTTACTGTAATATATCCATACTAATATTATAAATGTGAAAGTGTGTTTGTTTGTTTGTTTGTCTGTCTTTCTTTCACGTCGTAACAAAGTAACGGATTAGCGTGATTTTTTGTGTGGAGATAGTTGGAGGACTGAAGAGTGACATAGGAAAGAGAGAAATTCATCCTATAAGGGGGTAAAATAGGGGCTGAAAGATTGTATGAAACCTACCTATAAGAGTTTTTTTTGTAGTTTTAGCGCGAGCGAAGCCGCGGTTTCTGCTAGTCTATATATAAATAGGCAAAGGCAAAACAGTTCAGTGCGTTTTCCTTAATAATTTTAATTAAAAGTTGGTTGAAACTATATTTTACTTCAGATATTTAATAATAACGTTCAAGAACCCTCAAAATTGGTCCAAATTTTGATCACAAACTACGATATGTTTAACATTCTATTGCTACTTTAAATTATAACCAACCACACATAATTGTTAGGGCCAAAAAACGCCCCTAAGTTATTCTTTCACCATTGATCTGAGCATGTACGAGGAATGTTTTTTTTATAACGCAATATAAATTCGTAGAATTGCAGTTGTATGCAACTATTTATTTTTTATCTATATATATATATATATATATATATATATATATATATATATATATAGATAAAAAATAAATCGAAATTTTAAAAAATCGATGTGTATATATATATAAATATATATTGGTACATTAACACACATCAACATCTAGTTCCATGGTAAGCTACGAGGCTTATGTTATGGATACCAGATAGTTGATACACTACACATATATAATCTTTAAATACATACATATTATAAATATAAACACCTATGACTGGAATACAATCATTCGTGTTCATCACACAAATGTATGCTTCCAGCGGGACTCGAACCCGTGACCGCTGGAACACCAAGCATTCCCTATGGACTCCGAAACAGCTGGGGTGATTTTGATGAAATTTTCAGGCAATGTTCAGATTGGCCCAGCGGGTGATTCTGTAAAGTTTGGTAGCGATCGGAAGCTTAAACGCAAGCGAAACCGCGGGTAGTGCTAGTTATGAATAATTGTGAATTTTAAAATGAAGATCTATTTATAATAATGTTCACCCAGAAATAACTTAAAGTAATTTAAATGTAGAGCATTTAACTCCATCGAAGTTAGATAAGTCACCAAGTCTAGTTAGCTTATGCAGCTTTTACTTATTTTATATAACAATGTATTTAAAATACTTTATCTGTGGAAAATATATATATTTTAGATTAAAAATATAGTATTATTTCTATTAAATCAATAATAATAATAGAAAGTTTGGATCGACATAACTATCCTCTCGACAGATGCACAAAGTTATGTGAAGGGGCTTAATTGCGGTGGAAAAAGCTACCATTTCGTATACAATTTATTGAATTCAATTGTCCATATTTTGCGATGAATATGGATTAATGAACGATGTAATATTGTAACAGATTTTGAATTTATATTACCCTTTTGTTTAAATATCATACTTTTATTATATATGAGATTGTTTGTATGTGTGTATGCTTGTTAATCTTTCATATTGAAACGGCTAAACCGAGTATACTAATGGATAGATCTGGGTTAAATATATATAATTTTATCAGAGACTACAATCTATACAAATAAATAAAATATATGTCTGTGTATCTGTCTGTCTGTTTGTTTGTTCCGGCTAGTCTCCAAAACGGTTGGACTGATTTTGATGGGACTCTCACTGGCAAATAGCTGATGTTATAAGGAGTAACTTAGACTAATTCTATTTTAGAAAAATAATTATCCTTTCGCTCAAAAAAATAAAACCTACTTAGGGACTAGTAGATAATAAAAGCCAAAAGGTGGCGCTAGTTGTTTACTAAGTTACAGCTTTAATAAAATGTGGAGTATTTATTTGCTAAGCAAAAATCAATTCACATAAAAAATAGTCAACTATATTTTAGTTTAAATCAAGTTTTAACCATCTAAGAACTTTCTCCATGAATCATATTAAAGGCCGTTAATATAATTTACATATAAGAGTTCAGTGGTAACTGGTTCACACTCTGCTACCACGGTATCACCATATATGTCGACTATTACGAACCAAACGGAATCGGTACCACGTTTGTCCCCTACTCATTGTCACAAATTAAAACAACTTTTGTTTAAAAAATAAAAGTTATTAAATTTTTTAATACTTAAACGTTTTAAAAGTGTTTGTTTGTTTGTTCTTCTTTTACGTAGTTACAGCGCAACGATTCGATGTATTTTTTGTATAGATATCTGGGTCGGAGTGTGATATAGGTTTATTTATTAACATAATATGGATGTAGTTATGTAAAATAGATTTAACCACAAAAACTTACTTTTGAGAAAATAGGAGTTTTAGTAAAATCGGTATATCAAAATAACAAAAACGTTGTTTTTTTAAATTCATCTTAAATATTGGGTATTTTATCTACTTTCTGTATATATGTTGATATGTAGGTGCCATTTATGACAGTAACTCAAAAAAACGGTTTTCGTTGGTTGGATCCATTTTGCATAACTACGTCCACATTATTTCTGTTACGAAGTATACCTACTGTATGAGTGCACTACTAATATTAATTTAAACAAAAAAATAATAATAATTGGAATTTAATTTTTACAATACACTTTCAATTATTCTTAGCACGATATATATTTTTGGAGGACACATCGTTAGTAGTAGGGCCCATGAACGTATATGGACGTCTTTGTTTCCATCATTCGCGACGCTCATTAAAGCTTCGCCCTTTAAGGAGCATCTGATAACGAGGTGAGATGCTTGTTACGTACCGTCACGTGCACTGTCAAATTACTATAGATTTAAATACTGTATGCATTTAAGAATTTTTATTAGCTTCTAAAGTACATATATCTTATGGCAAGTTTCTTTTCGAACAATTGTGCTTATTATAGTTTTGATATAGAACTTAGTTATCTAAGTAGTGTAAAAAGATATTTATTTATACTAATATAATAAATGTGAAAGTGGTTTGGATGGATGTTTATTACTCAATCACGCCAGAACGTCTGGACGGATCTGGATGTTTGGCACAGAGATAGGTTATAGTCTGGAATAGCATATATGCTTTTTATCTCGAAAAAATGTACGGTTTCCGTCTGCTAGATTTGTTTTTGTTTTTCTAGAGGCGAACCCAAGCGAAGCGAGAGTGAGCCGCTAGTATTAAATATATAATGTTTTTTAATTTATTCAAGTATAGTAGAATTGAAAAACTGAGAAATCCAATATGAGAATGCCTTTCTCGCTTCTGACAGAATAATTGTATAATATTTATATTGAAAATGTGTATGAAAGAATAATTTATTCTTAAAGTCGAATATTGTTAAAGCATATTTCAAATGAAACCGCCATAAATACTTACAAACTCATGCGCCAACAAAAAACCAGAGATATCAGTTTCGCTTGTCAAAGATTAAAAGATAAAACTTTTCGTTCGAGTTACGATAACATTTCGTTTTCGTTAAAGCTTTAGTGTCAACTAGAGCTTTAACTTTCTAGAAAGCTTGAAAGCGTTTCAAAATAACAGAAAATTTTAAAACATATTTTTGCAAAGTGTTTTATTATTGTATGAATCTATCGACTTATTTTCCTTAAAGTGAAATAATCTATACATATAATAAAATTCTAACTAAGACGAATCTGTACATGCAATATTTTTTTGGAAAATCTTATTGAAATAAACATTATTATCGATATAGAGGCCGAATCTATACTTTTGAGAATTTTTATCTGTCTGTCTGTGACCGCATCACGAGAAAACCACAGGACAGATTTTGTTGAAATTTGGTATGATGATAGCTGGTTATCCGGGTCAACATATAGGATACTTTTTACTGCGGATAAATATTCATTTCTGAGAAATCTATACTAAACGTTAAAACGTAATTATTATAAAATTAATGTAATTGAGAAAATTTCTTTTGTAAATGCTTAAATCGTATTTCAATACAAATGGTCATAAAATACGAGGCACTCTATAGAAGTTTCGCCTGTCAAAGATGAGATGATAAAAAAGATGAGGATGAGATAACTATGATAGTACGTCTGGTGTCTTTGCCCGCTAATGGCGGTGGGCGGGCGCCTAGTCTGATGTCATGGCGCGGGCGCCAATTAAGTTTTTATGTATTAAACTCAAAATTAACAGCAAGTTGAGATCGAAATCGATTAAAATTATCTATAATTTTTGATGGTTATATACACATGTATGAGTGATTGCGCATGATTACCGCCGTAATATTAAATTTGACATATTGAATCTCACATGTCATATTTGTTAAATGAAATTTTTAGTGTGTCTGTTTGTATTGAAAGTTTAAGAAAAATATTACAAAAATATAACAAAAACTACAGTAAATAGACTGTTTTACTGCTATTATATAATTATTCATAAAAATATACTTAAATAAAAAATTGATAAACGCACAGACATAAAATATAATTGGCTTTTACTTTATGTTTATAATTTGAATGTATAGGTTTTTCAGTACAATTAGAATTTCGAATTTTAACGTAGGTATTAGATGTCGTGAAATGCATTGTTAAGCAGGTAATTTCAAATCTGTGATCATAGAGTTACGATCGCTTCAAGCTGTAGTTCTATGTCATCTATACATATAATAAAATTCTAGCTAAGTCAAATCTGTACATTAAATATTTTTTGTGAAATCTAATTGAAATAGACATTATTATCGATACAGAGTCCGAATCTATAGTTTTTAGAATTTTTGTCTGCCTGTCTGTTACCGCATCACAGAAAAACTACTGGAAGGATTTTGATGAAATTTGGTATGGTGATGGCTGTTTATCCGGGTCAACATATAAGATACTTTTTACTCTGAGAAAATATCTCATTACTGAGAAAAAATACAAAAACTGCAGTATAGGGGTATACTAATATGTAAAACCTAAGAATTTGGTTTTTCGTCATCTGAACGCGGGCGGAGCCGCGGGCAATGCTAGTTAATAATAATTTAATAATGTCCCGTCTTAAAAGGGACACTGGCTTCTAATAATCTCCCTTTTTCACACGAATTTTTAGTTCCGAAATAGCATTATTTGAATTTCGTTAGTCGACAAATACTTTTAACATTACAACCTATATCTTATATTTACATACATCTACTTTTTTATAATACATGGTAAAAATTGACAGGGCTGCTCAGTTATTTTTAGTTGTGAATATAAAGTAAACGGCTATAAGGCATTGTAATGGATTTTTAAACTGAATAGAGGTCAACACTGTTATTATACTTGGTTTCCATCTCAATAGTTTTTATAGATTCATTGGTTACTAGAATTAAGCTTATTTCTGTAATTTTTTTGAATCTACCTTTAGTTTTTGTCGTATACCGACTCTGACTCATATGGGTTATATGAAATTTTTGAGAATCAATATTACAAAACTAATAATATTCTATCTTTGTGAAGAATTTATCCATTTCAAATGCTTTTGTATGATGAACAAGTAAAAACGGCCTTTCGCCATTTTTGTCAGGTAGATAGATACAAATATTGCCTGCCGCTTCGTCCATGGATACTGAAATTAGATAAGTAGTTATGCAGATTAGCCGTTTCAAATAAACATACAAGCTCTACAAGTTTATGTATTAGTGTAGATGGGTGATATAAATAGGTAAATATCAATGCACTTGAAATTCAGCGCGCTATTTTATCTATTATTAAAGGCACACCTAGACAAAGGGATGGTTAGAGCTTTCTACGATACTTTTAACTTTATGATACAAGTCGGACCATTGTGCTGTTAAGGCTTATGCTTTATAACTAATGTTACTGAGATAACTGAACACCATCTTAGATACTAGATTTAAATTAAAGTGTCATACATTACTAATATTTATAAAGTATATTTTTCTATACTAATATTATAAAGAGGTAAAGTTTGTGAGATTGTGAGTTTGTGACGTTGTAGGGGGTAATCTCTGGATTTACTGGATCAATTTAGATGAAATTTGGTAAGAAGATAGTTTGAGACCCTGGGGAGGACATAGAATACTTTTTATCCCGAAAATCATCCCTAAGAGAGAAGGAAATGGGGATGAAAGTTTGTTTTTGATTGGAAATCAAGCTAACCGCTAGTTTTTAATAATTTTAATAGCTATTGGTTGTAGTAGACCTAGAACATAATATAAAAACCTATGTATATTATACATTATGAAACGGACAGAGCCTCATATTCTAGTGAATATTTAATAATTTCAATTATAATCTTTTTTATATATAATACTGGCGACTTAACCTCGCTTCGCTCGATAAATTTATAAATGTTATTTTAATATACCTATATATACATATATATGTATTATACATATTATGATTGTGTTCGTAAGTTTATTTATAACCTTTTATCGCCTCCACACCTCAACAATTTTGATTACATTTGAAACGCACGTAGTTTAAAAGCAAATAGGCTTTTTATCCCGTTCTATCAAGTAATTTCCGTGGGATTAGTAGAAAACCGAGTTTCCGAAATAGATAGTCTGATTATATTTAACAAAGAATGTAAACTGACTTCAAAATCACTTAAAAGTGATCATTTCGGATGAACTTGTTTTTGAAATGTATATTGGACCATTTTTAAGATATGTATTAACTATAGATATGAAAAAAATATACTGAAAATCGATTTAAAATTAGCCAATATACCGTGTAAGACGTGACATACATATAAAAACATACAAATTATTTTGTCTCCCATTTGAAGTTGCTTAAAAATAAAAAGGTCTGACATAGATTAGACAGCTCACTTGCGTTATATAAATAAAACTAGCATTGCCCGCGGCTCCGCCCGCGTTCAGATGACCAAAAACCAAATTCTTGGTTTTACATATTAGTATACCCTTACAATGCAGTTTTTGTACTTTTTCTCAGAAATGAGATATTTTCCCGCGGTAAAAAGTGTTCTATATGTTGACCCGAATCCAGCCACCATACCAAATTTCATCAAAATCTGTCCAGTGGTTTTCTCATGATGCGGTAACAGACAGATAAAAATTCTAAAAACTATAGATTCGGACTCTGTATCGATAATAATATATATATATATATAATATTTCTAATAGGTTTTCCAAAAAATATTTAATGTACAGATTCGACTTAGTTACAATTTTATTATATGTATAGATTGTCCTTAAAAATATTTTAAAATATTGTATAATTATAGTGAAAGAAAACAGAGTTGGATAAAGCGAAGGTGCAGAGTCCCTACGGGGTTTGCGCAAGCGATTCTCAAATACCTAAAACGTAGCAAGGACAGCTGTTAGGTAATAGTTTCGTCCAGTTCACATTTGCTTCTCTTAGTAACCTTTTAATATCTATCGTTGGCTTAAATTGGATGCAACAATGTATTTCAGAAATATAACTAAAAATATGTCTTTATACGAGTATCACTACTTTTTATCTATGCTTAAAGCTTATATTATATTAACTTACTAGAAACGCGGGTTTTACTTATAACATCAGCTATCTGCCAGTGAAAGTCTCATCAAAATCGGAACACACAGACAAAAATTTTAAAAATTGATTTTTTTTCTTATAAGTAGGTACCTTCCATATACCTTGATATGTATTCAGGCCACGGAATTTAGTAAAAAGCTGTTATTTTGACATTACAAACAAACACTCCAATTTTATTTATCTGTATAGATGGCACTTATGAAAAGCTAATTGCTATCAATGCTATTAAAGTATTATTTTAAGATCAAGTTAAAGCAATATTAAAAATTAATTAATAATATAGTAGCACTTACACTCAAACGCATTCCCATTTAGTCACTTGAAATTAAATAAATTTTAACTATCTTATAATAAAAAAATGAATGAACATGTTTAGTTACTAAGTAACATTACTTAACACGACATCAACTATAATTTAAAACTGATATTATAAATTTAATTACACTATCTAATAATCATCATAATCATATGAATAAGATACGTATGTTATACGAACTCATTTCCGTTAGACTTTTTCTAAACTGTCCTCACGCAGATGCCAACAGTTAAAGTGTAGTCATAGCTCTATTTCAGTGTAGGGCAGTCCATTAGCCGTAAATGGCTTTATAATAAAGGAGAAAGAATGCATCAGTCTAATATTACCAACTGCCTTGTTACGCTGTTCGTTTGTAAAAAGTCTTGAGCATAATCTATTGTTAGGGGTTCTGTAGATTATTCTATCAAAATTAATTAAAAACATACTTTATTGAAATATAGTTTTGCAAGCACTTTTGAATCTTTACTTTTTACATTTTCAAAATTTAAATTAAATGTCCGTGAGGAATCTATCATCGGCTTGCTTTCGATTGGTTTTATATTTTACACTAGCATTTGCTCGCGGTTCCGCTTGTGTTATATAAATAAACTGTAAATAATAAAGCGTATAGTCTATATAAAATGCAAATTTTCTAATCAATCCTGTAGTTTCAGAGATTTGCTCGTCTAAACAAAGAGCAAATCTCCACATCTTTATATATGTATAGATTAGCAAAATTCAAACAATTTATTGATTTCTACAGTAAAAAATGCTCTTATTAATGGTACCATATTAATGGTATGAAATATTTCTTATATAAAATTTATTGTAGCCTATACATTATATATGATTATAATTTTTGTTCAACCAGCAATTTGGTCGAATATATATTAAAATAGTAATTTAAAGGGTCCAATCCCTTGTGACATGGGGATTTTTAAAACTAAAAAGTGTTCGTCTAATATTTCTCTTGGTTGGTATCTGGATTCACGTAAGGGATCTCTAAATCATTCTCTCTCGGTTTGTTTGAGTTGGTTTCAAAAAGATAATAGCCTTTACTTCTTCAAATTCGTTTTGAGATGACTAGGCGTGAGCGTAAGAAATGAGATGACTTTTTTGGGAACTGCACTCGAGTTACTTTGATAGGATCTATACTTTTTTATGATTAATTGGCTTATCCTGTAAAGTATTAAAGCACTTACGTATATTTGTAATTTTGAGTTTTTGTAAAATAACTTCTAAGGCTTTGAACCGGTAGCATTCTCTTATATAGCAATATGAAGGATGTATTAATAAACAGCATCGTTATGCGAAGATGAGTGTCCTTTTAGGTATTCTATATTAAATACCGACTTATCCTTGCTTCGCTCGGGTGCGTCCGTGGGTAGGTACGTTTTAATTTTTTTGAGCGGAACTCAAATTATTAAAAAAATAAAAGTAGCCTAAGTTACTCCTTATAATATCAGTTTTCTACTAATGAAATTCCCGTCAAAATCGGTTCAGCCGTTTCGGAGATTAGCCGGAACAAACAGACAGACAGACAGAGAAAAATAAAAAAATGTGTTCTTCTTATAGGTACCGTATATAATTTCATATGTGCTTAGTAAAAAGCTGTTATTTTGACATTACAAATAGACACTTCAATTTTATTTATCTGTATAGATAAGAGAACTTAATAACTTTAAACAAACTTACGCATTAAGTAACAAAACGAATATTCTTAAACTCATTTTACACAACAATTTCATATTACTCAGTGATGTATAAAGACATATAAAAGGCTTATTATATATAAGAGCTAAATACTTCAGCGTACAGCATATCGAATAAAAATCAAATGCTTTCATTGGCAGTATAAAATTAATTATTGATTTCATATCCTTCAAGCTCAGCATCGTAAACGAGCCTGGCTTTAGAATTCTCACTTGATGATCGTGTCGGTAGTGGCACCAAAACGATTAACTCTTTTTATCCTTTATCCCAAGGCGGTTGGTTGCTTGTAACCGACGTACCACATCTGCTACGAATTTTAAATCGGTTACCGTAATTATTGTTTGCCAGCTACTGATTTTTATTTGGCATTTAAAAGTTGGCAATACTGGGAAATCTCTTGGTAAAATGTACAATTTCAACAAATAGATGTTAGAAGAAAATTTCTGGTTTACAATCTCTCATATAGACGGACATATTATATTTCGTATTTCTACAGTTATTCGTTATAAAAAAGTAGCGTTAAATGATTTCTAAATGATTTTTAGGGAAACAATTTCCAATACCATGTGATGCAAAATGGGTCGGCGTGACTGTAAATTAGAGGACGTCTATAATTTTTTGCTGGCATTGACTTGGAGCTGGATTCTTTAAAATTGCAAAATAAACTACTTTCGGCGGGAATTTCTCTAAAGTCCGCGGGGCAGGCATGCGTGGAGTGGCCTTTTTGGGGCTATTATCTCCTCGACCGGTTTCCTTAGTTGAATTTGAAACAATGGCCGCGTGCAGACGCGGATGGTCTCCGCCTTAGCATACTTGGAAAACTATTTATTAATAACGATAATAATTCTTTAGGTGTAATCATTATTTTAGAAGTTAACATCGAGGATTTCTTATTTAGTTTTTATAAAATGGGTATTTTTTACGTCTTTACATATACGATTGTTTTCTATGTTCATACGTTAAAAGGTTATATCTCTTAACGATGTTATTTTAGCTAAGTCGGCATTATTAGCTCAGTTTGTAGTTGCTGTACTTGCTGTGCCAGCGGTCGCTGGTTCGAGTCCCGCTGGAGGCATTCTATTTAAAATTATGTATATGTATAGTGTATCAACTATCTGATATCTATAACACAAGTACGCTTACCATGGAACTAAATGGTGCTGTGTGTTAATGTCCCAACATATTTATTTATTTATTTAATTTAGTGGGAGAGTGCAGTGCAAAAGAAATATTTTGTAATTAGAGGAAAGCAGAGAGCATGATTAGGTGTCTTTATTCTGGAAGAGAAAGTGCATAAAGATTTAAAAAATATTTTTTAAAATGTTTTATATATTTACACTGGACGTACATAGAGGACACACCGCATTTTTTTGTTCTGGTAACTCAAAGATATTTGAAAATGCCATTTTAGTATACTAAATTAAAGTTTATAACAATACTCAAATGAATATTTTTGAACTACGGCCTCATTGTCTCTAATTTATTATTTGACCCTCGACTCTAGTTCATAACGGGTGTACAATATTAATATTATTACATATAAAATATGACTGCACAATAAATTGCGATTGTATCTGTGTTAGCCTTGCCTTAAGTAACTTTTAGAGTTAATTCGTTGCCTACTTGGTTTGCCTTATGAAGGATCCTTCATGCAAATATTATGAACTCGCAGGTCCAAGTTTGAATGGATATTTAGCATAAACAGAGGGCTTTTACTAGTAAAGCAGTACCAACCGGGTCTTAAATCTATTTTATGTTTCGTAATAGGCAATTCGTAAGCATTTAGATGCTTAAATCTTCCTATGAGGCCACACGCGATCTTTCATTATATTTTGTACCTATAGGTATATTAATGGTATTTAAAATGTTGTTTATTAAAGTTTTTGCGACGTTTGGCTCAGTTTGTAGTGACTACTTGCTGTGCCAGCGGTCGCGGATTCAAGTCCCGCTAGGGGCATTCATTTGTGTGATGAGCACGAATTTTTTTACTCCAGCCATGGTTTGGTTGATTGTTACATTTATAATATGTATGTATTTAAAGTGTATATATGTGTAGTGTATTAACTACCTGGTATCCATAACACAAGCCTCGTATCCTACCATGGAACTAGATGATGCTGTGTTAATGTCCCAACATATTTATTTACGATTTAGCTACGATTGGTTTTAAACTAATATCCATTCTGTAATAAAATATGTCGGATATTTAAAATGTTAATTGAAAATTTCTAGTGTTTTTTACAAGTTTAAAGTAAAGCACTGGCGCGATCGTCAATCTTGCTGTCTCTTGCCCCATGAATTGCATATTTAATTACTTTATTATGTATACGGCAAGATATATTTGTGACAATTTTAAAGTTTGTGAGGTGATTAAAATATCACGAAATTTTTAAATGTATAATTAGTATGATTATAATATTAAATATACTAATTTTTGCCCGTGGCTTCGCTTGCGCGGTAAGTGGGACAGAGATCAAAAGTAGCATATATCCACCTACAGGATACAATTTTCAGTGGTTTAAGTATGAAAAGATAAATGACTTTCACATTTATAATATTAACTAGCATTGCCCGCGGTTCCGCCCGCGTTCAGATGACCCAAAACCAAATTCTTAGGTTTTACATATTAGTATACTTCTACAATGCAGTTTTTGTATTCTTTCTCAGAAATGAGATATTTTCCCGCGGTAAAAAGTATCCTGTATAATAGAATATGTTGAACCGGAAAACCAGCTATCACCATACCAAATTTCATCAAAATCCCTCCAGTGGTTTTTCTGTGATGCGGTAACAGACAAACAGACAGACAGACAGACAAAAAATTTAAAAACTATAGATTCAGCCTCTGTATCGATAATAATGTCTATTTCAATAAGATTTTCCAAAAAATATTTAATGTACAGATTCGGCTCAGTTAGAATTTTATTATATGTATAGATCATGAACGAATTAACCACTCCATGGTATAGATATAGATTTTCTCATTTTTATTGTTTAGTCCATCTTAGTATTTTTTATTATAGCTCTTCCTGTAATGTTAATTTTGACGAAGGGACTATCTAATGAACGTTTGATCGAAGGACTAACTTATACATGGCTATCTTTCCGGATATCTTTACAGTCAACAGATTGATTTTAACGTTATCAATGGGTTGCTCTATCACTTAACGTGTTACTTTACGTATTATTTAACTGAAAAGTTTTATTATTTTTAATCTGTATAAAGTCACCAAGCAATGTGTACATAAGGTTATTAATGTTTATAATATTTAGTGTTTTTTTTTAATTTATTTATACAAGAAAAGACTGATTTGTTACCGGTTAATTCATTGGCATTATATGAACTTAAAGAAGTTTCTAGAATTTTTGATGATGTTCTCCTAGCCGATTCCGGTCACGGCGGCCAATCTCATTGAGACTAGCCAACTGCGCAGGAGATATTATAGTGCACAAGTGTACGCGCAGACACAAGTGCACTCTCTATTCCTGTCACTCTCATACTCCGTTGGGACGACTGCTCGACACGACCAGTGAGAGTTAAGGCGCAGGACCGACGGCTTTACGTGCTCTCCGAGGCACGGGGGTGAAACACCGCCAACTTCCCAACTTCAGGCTGTTACTAAGACTTACTACACAGAAAGACTCAATAACTAAACTTGGCCCGACCCGGGACTCGAACCCAGGACCTCCGAGTGTGCAGCCGTACATGCTAGCCACTACACCACCGAGGCAGTTGAGTAGACTAGAATTTTTATACCTTTGTTAACATACTATGATAACATTAAAAAAGTCGCTTCCAAGTAAAGTAAAAAGTGGCCGTGAACCAAGAGTAATTTTACCTTTTGTCTTAGGTCATCCTATCATATGAAAAAATCTTGATGACAATAAGCCATAAACATAGTTCGTTTTAAAAGATCAAAAACATCCACACAGAATTCAAAATACTAGAAAATGTACTCATTTTATAATGAAATAAGGTTGAAATTACGTTGATATATTGTTTTTTCATACATGGAACACCTGAGCTTCCTATCGCGATGCCGTGAAGCACGTTTCGTTTGGACCGCTTCGTCGTGTGTCTTCTTCTTAATGGCCCCCTAACTGTCAGACCACATGTGTATACACGGTTTTATAACTAGGGCAAAGATCACAGAACAATATTATCATGAAGTAAAATATTGACTCTGCCCACAGATTGAGAATTGAGATACCTACTACTGTTTTACTTCTTTAGATTGTATAAGAATATTAATATATTAAAAAATTCTCGTGTCACAGTGTTCGTAACGAAACTCCTATGAAACGGCTTGACCGGTTCTTATGTTTTCTGTGTATATTCGGTAGGTCTGAGAATAAGACGTTAACTATTTTTCATACCCCTAAGTGATAAGGGTGGTCCATCCAAAAAAAAATTATTTTTTGGACAAAATTTCTTTTTTTATGATTCGGCATTGATAAATATTAAATACCTACAAACCTAAATTTTGTATTTTTTCTCAGAAATGAGACGTTTTCCTGCGGTAAAATGTACCCTATATGTTGACCCGGATAACCAGCTATCACCATAACAAAATTCATAAAAATCCCTCGAGTGGTTTTTCTGTGATGCGGTAACAGACAGACAGATATACAGAGAAAAATTCTAAAAACTATAGATTCGGTCTCTGTATCGATAATAATGTTTATTTCAATAAGATTTTCCAAAAAATATCTAATGTACAGATTCGGCTTAGTTACAATTTTATTATATGTATAGATTAAGTAATTAATTCTTTTAACAATACTCTTTCATACATCATTGTTAAGAAACAATGGAGTATGATATTGAAAATATATATGATAGATACGAGTATAAGCAAAGTACCACCCACAATAGGCATTATTTAGACAGCTTTCTGAAACTTTGACGCGTAACACGAGCTATCAATCTAAAGTTACAACATGAATGTTAACTATCAATTATTCGTCTAATGAAATGATGGCGGTCGGAGCTCACGACTGAGGAACATGACGAATATGCTCGTGCTATGTTAATATCGTACTTACATCTGCTCTAATGTTTTGATTGCATTCGCTATCAATTCATTAGGATATACTTAAATCGAATGTAAAGAGAATTGAATCGATTTTAAATCATTTTAGTACTGTAACAATGCAATACTAAAGACACGCTTTACTTCGCTCAGGCTTCAAAATATTTTATGGTATACCATAGCCCAAAAACTTTCATGGATTTGCTGTTCCATGGCTAGATAAAAAAATAACATACGTACATACAAATTTTAGCATTTCCAATACCTGCGCTATTAATTGGTAGATGAAACATCGTGGTCCCCTGTTTAATTTAATTATTTATCTTTGTATTTAATTTCGTTATTTTAAACTTTATAATATGTAATATATTTAATTATTATATAATATATTTATAACTTTATAATCAACAGTAGTATTGTTGATCGAAGATATATAAAGCGCTTTGTTTAATATCTTATTTCTGTTCTTTCAATCTTAGATAGGTTTTCGTCTGTACTAAAAAAATCCTTAATTTTATTAACTATTTAACTAAAATGGAATAAAAATATCCAATTAATAGAACACAGTTACCAAAAAAACTTAAACAATGTTCTTCAATAGAGTGCAAATTTTCTGATGATTTATTAACAATAGCTTTCCAAATCATCTATTATGAGGCTTTTGCAATA
Organism: Brenthis ino; assembly: GCA_921882275.1. Taxonomy (NCBI): domain Eukaryota; kingdom Metazoa; phylum Arthropoda; class Insecta; order Lepidoptera; family Nymphalidae; genus Brenthis; species Brenthis ino. The sequence continues at coordinate 8,891,958 of OV170223.1, read as the reverse complement.
TTATTTAACGAGGTCTGGCTATTTACAGCCAATTAATTAGAGATCTCAATGGATTCGAAGACAAAACGCTTTGATTTCCACTTCGTGACATGTGAGGTATTGTTCGGCTATGCAATGCTTCCTAATGATCTCGCTCACCGTTGAACTAAATCAAATTTCGCCTTTGAAAGCCTTTCAGTTTATAGACAACTTGATTGTCAGTCTTCACATGGAGATATTCATAGCTGTAACTGGTAAACTAACAAAGGCTTATTACGCTTTGTTTCCGTTTTTTACACTGGCTGCTAATATTTCTTTTGGAGAGTTTTTTTTTTATATATTTTACTTTAACGGGTTCTAATTTCTTAAAAAAGTACATCCATCTGAAGAAGATGCTTTTTAATGTATCAGTATCTCTTAATATTTTATTGGAGTCCTTCACTGTATTGTCAGTATTTTTAAAGTAATATAATAATTTCTCACGCTCATTTATTCCTCCATCATTTTTTAAATTGTATAGCGTATTTCGATAATATTAAAAAAACCTAACTTTGTCATCTTTTCGTCGATCCGGATTCCCGAATCGTCTCGGACTCCGGTCCGCGGCAAAAAACAAACTAATTTAAAACTCGGATCACCAGCGAGCGAGACTAATGCGCCTGCGCTGTTTACATAGAGACTCCATTTATTTACGCACGAAGCTGGAAATTTGTGGATGACAATCTTGGTTTTTTTAATATCTCAGTGTTTAGTAGGCTTTGAATAACTTATTAGTTTCACAAAATCCAGAGCTAAATCATTAATACAGATTAACATATAAAATTTAAATAGAAATAAAAACTTTTAGTCACAGTCAAACATTTAGTCTTAGAAAAATCTGATGAAAGTTTGATTTGTGAGATTAGATCGCCAAAGGAGCAAAAATGTAAATATCAATCACTGTTACAAGTTACAACTGTAGGAGTATCAATTTATATTTTTATATTTCTATGTTTAATATTTTGTATCAGTCGGTCCATGAACGAATTAACCACAATTCGTCCATGAGTCAGTCTTACGAGAAATCGATGTGAAAATATTGTATAAAATATATCATCATAGAATATTCTTCATATATAAGAGTTATAAAACTAATATCAGTTTTGCAATTATTAAAGCTACTTTTTTGACTTCAATACTACTAAATTCTACAAGCACCTCATTCTAGGACACCAATTTACAATTTCAAACACGCATTACATCTACGTCTAGTCGGTGATTATTCTCAGTGATTTAATGTAGCTGTATCATCATCATTTACAAAGTCTTTTGATTCAACAGCTATAATTTCTAATTAGCTGTTTGATGTTATTTCAGAATTGCACGTCGATGAACAGTATTTTCTGACAGAACAGACACGATTTAGTGCTGTGTAAACAACATTGTTGTCATTGCGAGGTTTACGACTGGGTGAACCTGTAATTTGCATGCTATTATACCGGCCTTTGAAAGATGTTCGCGACATTTCAAGCTATGCATCATCTTACAGTGATTGTTTTATGGATTCATTTACATTTTTGTAATATGTTTGTAATTTTGTAAAATGAAACTTCTAATAATACTTTCTTAGATTTACGCGAATATTTGGCATTTTAATTAAAACTATCTTTTCGGATTATTTCTCCGATTTATTTTGATTTTTGGTTCCCGACGTTTCGAATGCTTTACAGCAACCATGGTCACGGGAGAGACTAAGGTTATAGACGTCTCAAACACATATACTTGTTACAGACAGTGCCTACCATGAACCTAACCTCAAATGAACCTCAAATTACCTAAAATGAAACTTCTACTTAAAAACTTGAATATTTTTTTCGAATACTCTCTCTTTTAGATTATTTAATTAGGATGTTTCCGGAGAAATAGATAGGAAAGTGAAATTATCGAAGCTATGAGAAGTGGTGTCAATTAACATTTAAAATGAAATAAAGAGGTCTGTCAAGTGGGAACGCTGTAAGTGTGGACGGGTCTAATAAATATATGGCACGACATTTAGTAGTACTTAACGTTGATGCCGTTAAATAGATGCATCAGAACGCGGTGCAGCTGTTTAATATTCCTAATTAGAGTGTTATGTGAGATCTGGTTTGTGTCATCAATCACAAATAGAGCACGCACTTGTATTATAATAGAAAATCACTTTTCAAACGTAGACACAAAAAATATTTTCATTTTTTCGACGAATGTACTAAAATTGATTACATTTCTGTGAAACAATGGATAAAATAATAACGTCTAATTATAAACACACGTTCTGTTTCACGTTAATGGCAACGCACCAATTGTGTAAAGACGCATACCTCTCATAAACATGGCATATTGTTCGGAGATCTTGCTCTTTAACCTGTTATTACTGGTAATGCCTTAACATAAGCCGAGCCAAGACACGCCCAGCCTTGATCGATGGACAGGGTCAACGTCTGCACAAACCCTAAATGATTTAGGAAATTCGTAATAACATGTAAACTTACTTATTCGGACACCAAAATAATTCTACCAAAAGACCAAAAGGTCTTATTATGTAATCATAAAAATCGATCTCAGAAGAGGTAAATAAATTATATAACGACTTTTTACTAGTTATTTTAATCTTACTGCCCAGTTATTTTTCGTGTGGCGCTTTAAAATCAAGTTAACAGTTGATACAAAGCGGATGTCATTGGACCAAAATTGTCTGGCAAACAAAACTACACCGAGAGATGAACGTTGAAAAGTCTCTTTCACTTCAACAAGTGCATTTAAGTTTAATATCTCTCCATCAATCAAATTTAGACCTTAAGTGTGTTTGATGAAGTTTATTTTCATTCGATTATTTACAACTCCATTCGAAATCGATTTATTCAAAGCGGACTGTTACTAAGTAAACACTTGGAGATGAAGTCTCGAATTGATTCCGATGAATGTTTATTTAAAGAAATCTTCATGCTTTTTTGGCCAAGTTCATCCAAGTCCATTGATCTGGTCTTCTCGATGACTTGAAGTAGTATGTCAAGAGTATTAGAGAATTTATGCTCATACATATTATTATTATAATTTGATTAGTAAACAGTGCTTGAAGTGTGGTGTCAATTAAATAAAAATTAGTCCCTATAATCATAATAAGTTATACAAGCTTATGTTTTATTGTTTTACTTATGTAGATAAATTGTCAATTTCTTTTTTTTTTTAGCCGTTCTTTGCTATCATTATTTATTTTATCATATGTTAGGCTTAGAGAGAAATAATAAAATAATCTATACATATAATAAAATTCTACCTGAGTATATTCTGTACATTAAATATTTTTTGTAACATTTTTTTCTGTCTGTCTATCTGGGAACGCTTCACGAAGCGAAACCACTGGATAGATTTTGATAAAATTTGCTATGATGATAGCTGGTTATCCGGGTCAACATATAGGATACTTTTTACTGCGGACAAATATATCATCTCTAAGAAATTTATACTAAAACGTAATACAATATGCAATAATATATAATACTATGTACTTAATACAATACTAGTGATTCACCCTCGCTCCGCTCGGGTTGGTCCCTAGTATTGTATAAATCTTAAACGTAACATATAGACATACTGTTCGACTTTAAAGTTGCTTCATACAGTACCATTTGCGTTTGGTGAATCAATGAGAGCTATCCTTATCTGAAAGACAGGTGCAGCGCCTGTGCATTCTTTAACTACTTTTTTTTCTTATCGACATTACCGTCGAACCTATTATTTGGAGTAAAAACTATATTATTGGTTTGGACATTCAAAATGAAATAGCCATCTTTACATGTAAGTTTTTTAGAATTTTAGGATGATAACTAATAAAATCAAACTAATTTGATCAAAATTTACGAAAATATATTTTACGTGTGATAGGTATACACTATACATAGAAGACAGTATAAATAAATTTTATGTCGTATTTAATATGCTAATTATGTTAATTTGAAGATAAGTTTTTTATTCTAATCAAAATTTGCGCTTCAAGATTTTCTATAAACATATTAATTTTCCCAGTTCTTGTTTGATGTAAAGATGTTTAAAGCAAGAAATTCCCACGAATCAGGATTAACAAGTTTGCGGAGCGCTAAGCAAAAATGAAAAATGTTACCTTTTTTGCAATACGAAGACGGTAAGGTCCAATACTACTTTGTTTTTAATGTCTTTTAGAAATATCTTGTTCTCTTCACTTCGATTGGAGCAATAAAAACCTTTAATTTGGTGTCGGCGACCGATTACCCGTTCATTTGAATAAACCCTCGCAATGGTATGGAAAATAAAGAAAAATAAAACCTTCAGACTCAATGCCTTAGATGTCTCACTGTGAATTGGAGATTAATCTTATCTTAAAAGAGCTAAAATACTCCATTACCATTTTGAAAGATCCATAAAAAGACGGTGCAAAATAAATCTGAGATAACTTGCAAAAAGATCAGATCAGTCTTTTCTCAATAAAAAAAAAATATTATCCTTTGAATTTACAGTTACTTATTGATTATTCTTGTGATGCGAACAGCATTTGAATGAACCTGAAAAGTTACTCAAATATAAATCGCATTAATATTTTTTGCTTTTATCAAGATTCATCTTATGTAATAAAACTATATACGACGGCTATTGTGATCGATATATGAAATATCGCAGGTGGGTATAAAGAGATTTGAATATGTCTGGAGCTTTTTGTTCGCCGCTTTTTATTATTGTTGTTCCATTAACAGATTTTATTGCTTTGAACCCAGTGCACCAATTGGTCGCCCGCGGACAAATGATGCGATGGCTTTTATTGAAGTGCTTCGAAGATCTTTTACGACCGAGTCATTTCATAACTCTTAATTGTATGGATACTCAACAATTACGGTCGTATCAGTTTATCTTATTGTACTTTAAACTTTCAAATTAACCATATTACAAAAATTTAAAAGTTATATTTGATCGTGGTTAAGTTAGTTACTATAGTTATATTAATACTTATAAATGGGATATGTGTATCTTTTGTGTTCGACTTCAATATTAATTTCCCAGACATCAGCACCGTTCACCAGATTGAGGTGAAGCTAATTAGTACAGAGAGCTTGTTACTTTATAATTATCACAGTTTGAAGACTGGGCGGACCGGTGCCGACTCGGCGACGTCAGATTCAGTTCACGTTCTTTTGTAATAACGGATAATTCATTTCAAACATTTGCGAATCAATTAAATTAAACGTATGTACTTGTATGTACTCACAGCAAATCCAAAGACATAAGCAGATACAGATATAAGCAGTTATTCATAGATGTAAAAAGTTTAATAACTTTGGAAATACGCAATATTGTATTTGCTTTTTGGACGCTACCAAAAGATTACAAACATAAATAACGAATATATTCTGCGAAATCCATTTGTGATATTAAGAAAATTGTTTATAATTTTATAAGTACCTACTGAAATGAGGCTTTCAATTGAAGGCACCGGGGAGCAAATATAAAACATCTTAAACAAGAAAATCGGTAGCAGATGAAAGACGCTTCGGCATTGACCTTATCTCGCTGAGAGCACGTTACAAATCGATTCTGCGGAGCCAATGGGACGAAGCAAACATAGGTCGATGAACCTGCGCCCGCGCACAATTTGCATACCTAGTCGTTACATCACGAGTGACCATAGCTCGTTTGACGATATGATTTGTTCGTGTCTTAGGGCATGAGGACCTTGTTAGTGTATATTAGATTTCTTTGAAACCCTCGATTTAACTCTTGTGGATAATTTATATGGTAGAGAATAGGATGATGCAGTATACTGTATACTTATATACTATATTGTGTGTATAGTTTAATGTAATATTTTTTGTTGACTAGATTAGCGACTTACCCTCGCTTCGCTCGGGTTCGTCCCTAGGTACGTTTTAAATTAAAATGGATATAGTATGTTATCGTTAAGAGATAGATATATGCCATCGGTCACTTTTCTGTAGACCTATATAAGATACAATTCCACCATACATTATTTTGTTATATCTCAAAGGGTTTAAGCAGCGTTTTCGTAGAAAGCTCACAGACGGCTTTTTTCCAACAAATATCGTTATATTATAGTCAATGTATACAAAAACTTAACAAATTATATACTAAAACCTTCCTCGAGGACCACTCTATTCATTAATGAAAATAGCATGAAAATCGGTGCAGTAGTTTTTGAGTTTATCGCGAACAGACAGACAGACAGACGCGGTGGAGGACTTTGTTTTATATATGTAGTGAAGTATATTCGGGATAGTTTTCTTTCAAGGTAACAGTGATCAGATTGTACACAGAAAACTATTAGGTACTATGTATTAGTAAATACAAAATATTTATATGATGTATATGGATAAATAATAAAATTATACTTATGATACATTTACTTAAATACCGAATCCTTTATCATTAAAAGCATCTGTCATGAATTTTGAATAATTTGTAACATATTACCATTCTAAAGATATGTGTCGTGTTTTTTTTATAGTTCCATTTAAGTTTTTTGTATTTTAATATAATGGCTTGATGCCATTTAAAATCGATATGTTAATATTGTATTTACATTAATCTAAAATACTTTTAACGCTTATATTATAGATAATTAATTATTATATAAAAGCTTTTTTTGTATTTTTATCCATTTTTATATTATCGCTATGTTTATCTCATACATTATAAGCTATTTGCCACGTGCACTTTGGTATGTAAATTAATATCTCCTTATTTTAATGATAATTTATTGTTGTAAGTCAACTTTAAGTAATTTTGTTGTTATTCATGTTCTATCAATTATTAATTTAGTTGTAAATTATACGAGTAATTATGAATACAAATGTTAAGAAAGATATGCGCCCTTATAAAAATAATCCCTTTTCAAGCAAAATTTCTTTAAAAGTAATAGGTACTATACTTGGAGATGTTTACTTCAATAGTAATACTTCTAAAACCTATTTATTAAAGGAGAACCATCAAAAATTGGTTTCAAAAAAGATTCAAAATACTCCTTCGAAATCAATCATACTAATCGAAATGTGATTATATTAATTGTTATTTGACGTAAAAAAAAGCTGAAGTTTTTCCACCGAAAATATAGAAAAGTAATATAAAATTTGCTATAAATATAGCAAGCATGTTTCAATATCGATCGTTAAATCGAACCAAGCAATCACAGTATTTGCTTATTTAAAGGAAATTATCCGAACTCCTCCAAGATCCTGTACGAATCCGGTGGTTAGTATCGGAATGGTAGCCTGGGGCGGTCAATTTCCAGCGCGGCCATGGGCCCGGGGCGCGAGAGATGGTTCCCACAAACCCGTTACATTCTAATAAAGGCTCTAAAGTCAAATATATTTTGTTGTTATGTTCTATTGTCTAAGCATTCTTGAGCTATAACGACTTGTCTTTAATTTTATTGATTGGATTTACGTTTACATTTTTGTTTATTATATGATGATTTTTGTTACGCATTCCTAGTGAGTTATCTTTGCTTCACTCGGGTGCATCCCAAGGTTTGTTTTATTTATTTATTGTTTTAAATACAGGCAGCGCCACCTTTTGGCAGATTTTATTACGTATTTTATTATGTTCTAGTGACTCACCCTCGTTCCGCTCGGTCGTTTTAAGGATTAGTATAGATTTCTCAGAGATATGATATTTTCCCGCAGTAAAAAGTATCCTATATGTTGACCCGAATAACCAGCTGTCATCATCTGTCATGGTTTATCTGTGATGCGGTTATAGACAGACAGACAGAAAAAAACCTAATAACTATAGATTCGGTCTCTGTATCGATAATTATATATTTATTTTAATAAGATTTTCCAAAAAAATATTTAATGCACAGATTCGGCTTAGTTGGAATTTTATTATATGTATAGAATATAGATATGTTACTTCAGCTTCCATCTTTGTACCAAATTTCGTCCAAATCCGTCCAGCTGTTCTCGCGTGAAGGAATGACCAATATTGTGTGAAGTTTAATTCCTTTTGCTTTTAAGATAGTTCTATACATTACACATGTATTAAGTATTCAACAACGAGAACAATTTACAACATTAGTATAAAAAAGCAGTTTCTAGATTTCACCTCACATCCTTAATGTTGTGAGTCAAGACTCTAATAACGATAAAAACTTTTGACGAATTCAAACAGCATCCTATTGCTTAAATAATGGTTTTGTCAAGGAAATTCGTGAGAGTGCTTAGTTACTTAATATTTTGTATTCACAATTTTTAATTTAATGTTATACATATATTTGGTCATGGGAGAAACTCCCATGACCATGATTGCTGTAAAGCATTAAAACGTCTGGAACCAAAAATCAAAATAAATCCGCAAAAAAATCTGAAAAGATAGTTTTATTTAATACACTTCATTTTTTTTATAAATTTATGTTGGGACAATAATACACAGCACCGTCTAGTTCCATAATAAGCTACGAGGCTTGTATTATAGTTACTAGATAGTTGATACATTACACATATATAACTTTAAATATATACATATTAAAAATTTATATTATTGAAAGTGGTCATACCTCCGTTATAATCGATCGACCATAAATAGTGGTTGTCACAATGTTCTTGTGTCGTCGTAGATATTTGCATATAAAGACAAAGCTCAGATGTGGAACGCTGATCTAAGAATGTAGCAAGCTAGTGAGACTTTTAAATGGTCTGTTAGTATAATTTAATGAATATAGCATGAGTATATTTCAAGTTTTAATTTTCACCGACTTCAAAAAGGGAATGTATGTTTTATATGAGTTTGTTACGTTGTTTCGCCAGCTATAGATAGATTTTCAAAATTATATGTATAGGAATAAGTTATACCTTGACTTATATTGTTTCCATTTTAGTAAAATGTATCATTTTTTTAAATAAATAGTCTGTCATTTAAATCAAAACTTTTTACATTATTAAAAAAAAATCGCGTTCTATTTACTTATATCAAATTATGGTATAAATCAACAGAAGCGTTAAATGGAATACCGATTACCATCTGTAACGATCAACTGTTTATTGGTTTTAATTTAATCTAAACAATTTGCGACAATAACGGTGCAAATGGTCGAGTAATCTTACCATTCAAATAAAGTAGTTCCTCAGTAATCGATTGTAGCGAGTTCTTAACCTTTTTAATAGACAATAATAATAAAAATCATTTCATATTCAAGTAGTTTTTGCTCGCGGCTTCATTCGTGTTATAAGTGGGGCGGGATTCAAATGCAGCTTATATCCAATTCCAAGATGCATTCTGTCCTTTCTAATACTATCGAAATCTGTTCAGCAGTTTAAACTTAAAAAGGTAACAGACAGAGTTACATTAACATGTTTAATATTAGTAAGTAATAAATATTGATTATTTCATTAATAAAGGTGAATTTTTACTTCAAATTTAAAATGCTTTATTTTGCAATATATGTAGACTATTCATACAAAAAATGATCATGAAAATCGATTGACAATTGTTGAAGATATTTTGCGTAACAAACATACCTACAAAAAAGAAATTCATATAACCTTATTGAATACTTCTTTTTTGAAGTCAGTTAATTATTAAGGCATAAAAAAAGCAAATAATTCACATTGTTTGCTACATATTGCTTGAATATACCAGTTTAAAACGTTGGCCAGTGATTATTCCCATTATACAGTTTCCTTAAGGACTACTCGAGTTGTTGCGCCGTTTAGCATGCTGATGCTGATCTGACCCCTCGATCTCATTGATCCGATGTAAGATATTGAATGTTTCCATTTTGATGTGCTCTGGTGCCCATTTGAACTCGCACCCGGATGTCATGTTTTTACATTCTGTTCTCTCGTTACGTCTGTAATCGTGTGCTGTGTTCATGACTTCTTCATTCTTTGTTGGCATGTTTATTTTTATTATTAAATTAATCTTTGCTATATGATAATTCGTGTGAAATATTCTGTCTTAGATGTACGCGAATATTTGACATTTTAAATAAAATTATCTTTTTGGATTTTTTTCGCGAATTTATTTTGAATTTTGGTTCCCGACGTTTTGTCATTTGTGGGTAGGCTATTTGTAACAACTATATAATGTTTTTGAGACATCTAAAACCTTAGTCGCTCCTGTGACCATGATTGCTGTAAAGCATTCCAGTCGTTGGGAATCAAAAATCAAAATAAGTTCGCGAAAAAATCCGAAAAGATAGTTTTATTTAAAATTTAAAATATGCTGTTCGAATTATTGATGAGAACTTTTTATCAGGTTTTTATTAACCACTATATACCTTTAACATCTGTGAAAAAAAGTTCATTACCATTTTTCGGTGTCAATCGTAATGCTAAACGCGGTTTTTCCAAAACATATGCTGGAATTTAAAATAAAAAAAGTGTGACAATTGATGTGCGCCAAATATTGTGTTTTCCCGTGATTTAGTATTCCATTTGCGTTGTAACGCGTCGTTTGTTTACGGTCGTGAGTAGAGCTAGGACTGCATTGGGTTACTGGCATGATTTGATAAATAACCTTGGCCGTTCTAATTGTTGAAGAGGTAAAAAGTACAAAAACGTCGCGCCCAGACCGCTCGTTACTAAGCGTTCGTTTTGTTCCAAGTGCCTGAGGGCAATCATGTCTCGCCATAATAAAGGGCTGCGCACGTCCTCTGCTCCAAGATTTATGGATGTAAGAGCCGCCGACATCGGCGCGTACGCCTGCGTTTGTCACACTATCGCGATGTCCGATGCATAGCAATAATTGCTAAATTAGTTTATAACAACTACAAACCTTTAATATTCAAAATACGTGTTAAAATCTGTTTTAATCTCAAAAAATGTCGCATATGGAATTAAATATAATAATATTGTAACTCTAGTAAATCTATTTATTTTCCAAGCCATTTCAGCGTCAAGGAGTAACAAACATACACACATACAAACTTTAGCATATAATAATAGTCCTGTGTCTTCTTCAATATTCAATAATGGCTAATAAATATACGTAAATATGTTTTTGGAAAACTAACACACAGCACCATCTAGTTCTATGGTAAGCTAGGTACGACGCTTGTGACAGATAGTTTATACACTACACATATAGTCGTATAACTTTGAATATATAGATATTATAAATAAAAACACCCATGACTGAAAAATTCGTGCTCATCACACAAATTAATGTCCCCAGCGGGACTCGAACCCGCGACTGCTGGTACAAGAAGTAGGGTCAATACAAACTGACCAAAATGTGTCGTCAAATAACTAAGATCGACTAAGAATATAATCATTTAGAAGTATATGTATGTAATATGTATATGGAATAGACATTCAATTTTTCATATATATTGGTGTAGAAATGTACAACACACTCGTATATTTAAATTAATTAAAAGTTATACTAAGGTTGAATTATATGTTATAGTTCTGATTTATACTTTTGTTACATATCCATTGTTCTATTTCACGCCCATTTCGATATTTATGCTGATTGAGCGAGATATGATCTCTCATGTTCTTATTCTAGCGCGAATACTATGACTATAAGGCTTTCAATTATAGCTATTATCATTTTTGAAGTTATTATCTATGTATACTTATAATACTTATATTATTTATTAGTGTGTATTATAATAAGAAATTTTGTCTGTTTGTTTGTCCTTCTTTCACGTCGAAACAGAGTGACGGATTGGCGTGATTTTTTGTATGGAGATAGTTGGACGGCTGGAGAGTGACATAGGCTACTTTACCGCGGGAGATTATCTTATTCCTACGGGAAAACACGGTATAATACAATCCAAAAAATATTTATGATCATAATTACTTGAAACTTGGTATTAAATATTAATGATCTCCAATAAAATTAAATATGAGTTTTAGCTTTTTTCGAAATTCATCATATAAGGGGGTAATAGAGGGGATGAAAGTTTGTATGAAACCTACCTTTTTAGAGATTCTTTTTGTAGTTTTAGCGCGGGCGAAGCCGCGGGTTCTGTTAGTCTATATATAAATAGGCAGAGACAAAACAGTTCACTACCTTTTTCTACTCAGTCAACAACGGACTTTCTTTTTTTTTTGTAGCTATTGACAAGCTTTAGTGTTATCAATAAAAAAATTGTAAACAGTATTATTTTATATACATAGGTAAATTCTATTCAGATATGTTGTTCTAAAATCAATAACTTTTAAATATGTTAGTTACGAGTATGCTTAATATTTTAAAGGAAATTAAAAAAAAACTAACATGATTGAATGAATGAATAACTCTTTATTGTACACCTAAAAACAAAAAGACATTGTAAGTCATCTTAAATATAAAACTAAACTAAATTCTTGTGGTGAATGAAAGGATTTAAATGAAAAGTACTTCAAGATAACTTAAAAATGCATTCTTTATACCTTTTTAACTATATTCATGTAATTAACTGCACAGATAGTTCCATAGTATAGGATATGTTAAAAGAATAAGTCTCTTTCTCATGCGCAACATATGGCGTTCATTCATATGTTATCTGCAATGGATCCAAGCATTACAAGCCCTGACGCCGTTCTTGGCGGTTAAGTGGGCTTGTTAATCGTGTTCACTGCTTCATTTAACCGACCGCGTTAAAATGAATGCATCTTTTAAGTTTAATTACATGCCTTGTAATGCATGTGCGTATGATTTCAATAAATTCTTTGATGTACGCCCATTGTTTTTTTAAGTTTTTTTACCTTTTATCAGTTTTTTGTTGACTACTTTTTGGATTAGTGGATCGACTTAGATATAATGTTCTAAAATCTCTTGAAAAATGGGAAATTTTACAGCTAATCTACAGTATTTTGTCAACTATCTCTGTCAAGATACTTTTAATATTGAAATATTAGATTCCATACTCTAACCATTCATATCCTAAAAACTATCATAATGAAAGAAACATTGAAATCAATGTCAAATGAATATCCGAACTAAATATTTGAACTACCTGCTTTCAGAACTGATCTATTTCCAAAACCGCCAATTTACAACTATTGATCCCCAAATTTAATTTTTTTTATATTCCTTAACAAAATTGTTTTATTGTGATCCTTATATCAATGGAAGGTAGGGTCATATATGAATATGGAGTTGAATAGGGGTGCGGCATCATTTGCACGGTGCACGTGTGTGCAGTAACTCGATCCTCGCTTGGAGATAATAATTTCATATTGTCGAGCCCGAGGCTCTTACAATAGGACGATGGGGTCGCATGAATACATGTCTCTCCAGAGATAATCTCTTTATGTAGTAATTTAGACATAAGGTGTTAATACAAGTCCAAAGTTTATTTCGAAAGTACTTCAGGATGAGTTCTGACATGACGAAAATATCCTCTCAAAATATTCGCTACCAAGAACTCAAATTACATCAGATATCTGTGACAATATTATGAGTTTACGACACGTGAGTCAAGTATTGTTAGAAACTCCATAACAACATCCAAGTGTATATAATAAAACATTTCAAAAACATCAAAAGCCGTAAATGACTGCTCCCGTTATACTGAAACTTGTTAAAACTTCTATCACACGAGATTGCCTTCGAAGAAAGGGTTCATTCGCCTTAAACTATGAGAATAGTATAAAATGTTAGAACAATAATGTTAAGTAACGCGATGACGCTTATCTCCTCATTATGATACTTGAAACCGAGTATATGCTACTGGTTTTTTTAGATTAATTCTCACTGACGTTCTACGTGTATGCATATTATACGTGTTAGTATGATCATTCATTTTTAATACGCTTTTTTCATGAGATGTAGATCATTACGCTTTGTAGAATAGCCAAAAACAATGACTAGCTCTACTAAAATCTGTTAAACGAATCTAATTTTTTTATTTGTATATTCAATCTATTCGGATTGTTTTGATATTAACATACTTATCTAGTGTACTAAGTAGTAATGAGTAAAAATCAAAAACATGCATTCAAACATATAATATTTGTAATCGCTTACAATAATTTACGATTATTCTGTTTTAAAACGACAGTCTTAAATCTAATTTGATTTATAACAGTTCTCTGGTGTTTAATAAAGATTGGCGGATGTGGATAGGATCAGGGTAACATAGACTAACTTCGCCACCGAGATACTACAACGTCTCTATATATGTATGTATGTAGTCTTTGTGCACTATTTACACAATCTAAAGAACCTTTTAATTTAACGCTAATGTCTCATGGGCATATTCTAACAGAGATCGTAAATTAATTTAATTGAATCCCATCCCAGTTTCATTTGAAATTTTTATCATCTTTTTTAACGACTTTTACTAATAATAGCAACCGTATATTATATTATTTGGTTGTTGACATTGTCATAATTAGTTCACGTTATATAAAAAAAGTTTGCTGGAATAACAAGTCAAACGTAAATTCCTATCGCCTTACTCTATGCTGGTACGCAAGCTGCGCGCGCGCCGCACACGTCTGTAGGCACTGGTACGCCTGTGTGCGTGCGCTCGTACACACCTGCGCTAGTGTGGACGCGTGGGAACGGGAGACGCGTGCGCCGATACTGACGCGTTTTGTGCATTATTTAAACGTATAAAACGTTTTTGGTGTAAATACACCCACGTTTTAATCTTTGGAAATGTAGGCCTCTGATACCTCTAACATTTGGGTAACTGTACTATTCTACTTTGTGTGAATCATATCGTTTCTTAACTTTGCTTACATCTAATCCATCAACGCCTTCGATTAATTGTATAATATATCCAATTAAAATATATACAATTTTACTTCATTTGCCAAGCATTATCATATATTTAAAGTTTCATGTTAAATATTCCACTTCCTTTAATTTGCCTTGACTACTCCTTTCTCCTAAAGCGATCTAGCATGATTCGACCTTGATCACTGGCTTGCTCTGTTACAAATTTACCACGAGTTTAACTTTATGTTTTAACAATCACGAAATAGTGTTTTATTCATATATAATCGTATTATGTTTGTTTCAACAGTTTTTTATGGATCGGTAAAAAAATATTTATAATATTTTATTGTTAACGAATAGATCTGGCTATGTTTTCTATTTTTTTAATAATGAATGTATAAAGTAACTTTAAAATGAAGACAACAGCGTATTTCATGATATATTTACATATTTATAATCGTCAAAGGTCCGATATTGCCTAAAGCAACGAGTTTCATTTCGTGGAGCGTTAATAACTTGAACTTTTTCATTTATTACAATGCTTGGCGCGTACCTTGTTTATTACTAATTGCCCTTTGTAATGTGAGTGTAAGTGAACTGAATAGTCAAAAAAAAAGGAAAATGTCAAATTAGTAACTCAAATGACGTGTTTGAGAGTGGAGGTCGCGATCCGAAAACTGTGAAAGAAAAGATAATACTAATAAATTCAAAAAAATAATAAGTTCACGTGAAAAGAAAAAAAAAATCAGTTGGGACAAGGGCGAGTTGTATTCACACACGAAGGGTTTCGTCCACCGTATATGTACTTTTTATTAATATGACTTTTACTGCATGTATGTAGTATATATAATTATTATATATCGATTATCGTTTATATAATAATATATATTCGACTATCGATTACGAATATTAAAAAAATGTTTCTTGTATTTTTTGATTTCAAGTGATATATGCATATATATGATCAAAAATCAAACTATGTTCATTATGCATAATATGACATTTGAAAAGATTGCCATATTAATATTATATATTTATATTGTAAATTATATGATATCCAAGTTTTATACTTATCCACTTAAGAATCTTACATCCGTGTTAGATTTGGATACGTCATTTTATTTGCATCATGTATAAATAAATTGTCTCGCAGTAAATTATTTCCCAACAAGAATATCGTCTATATCCACCATTTACTAGTTAATTAATAACAAAACACCAGTAAAAACAAGTTATAATACTACAATTTTTTTCCAAGTTTCCTACGATTTTTATAGCCATACATAGTTTCACGCAAATTATAAAAATATCTTTTGAAATGGGTATGTAAATTACAATACCTATTAATATTGAAATCGTAATCCATTATGCAATAAAACTAGTTAGTATTCTAAGCCGAAATATACGATTTTGTTATCAGATTTTACTTAAATTTTACCAAATTAAAACTTTATAAGGAAGCTTTATGTACCTAGCTTTTTTATGCTTGAAGCTTTTTTTATTTTATTTCATAACGTATTTACTTATGAGGACTATTACGAGTATCTATGAGAATGCAACGAAAAATATGTAGAAAATTTCTAACAGATTTTTTCGTCATCACAGTACCTATATCAATAATTATATTATGAATTATGAATGGGAAAAATGTGTGTTTTGTTGACGTATTTAGATGAAATTCATCATATGAATAATATTAATAAATAAAATGTATAGCAAGGATATGTCGCGAGTTTTTTCATATTTAAAGGAATATTTATTTTTGCGTATCCTATCCCCTTACAGGACATTAATATCCGTATAGATAACCTCAGGTCAAAGTTAATCTCGGTCACTCGTCCCCACCCGCTACTGAGACCACGCCCAGAAACGAACCAAGTCCGCTCTCCCACCCAATCGCATAGCGAAACTGAATTAGAGTGATCTACTTGTTTGATTGCACCTTTGTATGTATTTCAGTTAACTTCTATAATATAATTTTTAGAACAAATGTATGGATTTTTAAAATGACGATAAGTTGGTATTATTTTAGGATCAGTGTCAAATATTATAATTTCTTGAAAATTCTTTTATTTCAGTGTTATCCATTTCATTTTAAAGTTGGAAATAAATGGAGAAGGAAGACTATCATTAATAATAATTGCAGCTTTTACAAAATTACGTTTCTTACTATCAATTTTATCATCAAGTTTATGCGCTAGGACATTCTCGTAAGCTTAGTTATAAAGAGTTAAAAATCTTCAGCTTTTTCTTACAACGTCAATTACTTGGTTCGTGAGTTCTCTTATCGCTTGTCTACAAGCTCTATCGCAAAGATTTACAGGTAGTGGGAAGTCCGGCACGAAGGACCAAGATTGTTATATTTTTATATTCCATAAGGAAATTATTAATAATAAAGAAATATTCGTATCCAATTAAGTTTTACAAAATTACACTGTAAGAAAAAAATTATCATCATTATATGTTTTCATTACTTAAAATAATCACTTTAATTTAAAACAAATAAACCAATAAGTATTCTTGGATTTTATATCATAAAATCTGCAAACAAAGCCTAGAAATAGAAATAAAAGTAGCCAGACAAGTATTTATTGTGCAGGCAAGAGCTATAAGCCGCGGCGCTCGGCGTGATGAAGTATGGTCAAGGCTCGGGCTACCGGGCGTTACGTTTAATGCATTCTCTTTATCTCTAGAAATATGATGTGCTATTACTGTTAAATTATTTCTCTTAAGCTTCATCGTTTCTCATTTCATTTACGTCGTTAGAACTTAGTTTATCGAAAGGATTATTTAATATGGCCTTTCTATTTATGGTTCTAAAGTTTAATAGTCTTATTTTAAGGTTTGAAGTTTGTATTTTCTTACACATTCACACACACACATTTTTAAATTAAATTACTAGATCACAGAGGATGAATAAAAAATATTATTTTATTAATAAATTATTATAGTCCAATGTTATTTTAAAATAAGACCTCATATACATACATACTTCTTATTGTTAATTAAATGTCAATAATTTGTGTGTATTATTTATAATGTAATAGATACATAATATTTTGCTTTGAAAAATCGAATCTGTGACTTCCTGCGCAATAAGGATAAACAGTCAGACGTGACTTCACATAGCAGCGTACTATGTTGTCAATTAATTAACAGTATTTACACTACAGCACAGTTATACTGCAATTTATGTCATGCTTTTCATACTTTTCCATATTTAAGTATGGGAATTTCACCCATTTCGTCTTTTTGCATTCATCTAAGCAGGAAACATTATGATCTTGCACAAATGAGTGCATCATTCCAATTACGGTGTGTAACTGTTAGTCCATATGTGATGTCAAACCTAATGAAGACAGGAAGGACTGGTTGAAACCCTCTTAGAAAAAACTCTGATAATTAGAGGAAAACCGTTCGTCTCTTCTCATTAACGGTGCTTCTTTACTAGTATTTATAGAGTTATGCTTTTGCTTCAAACACATGCAGAAGACCTACGTTTAATACCTTTGTGTATGTAATTTTTTGTTTCGAAATAGTCTTAATAGAAATACTGTTATCCAATCCATCATTCATGACTTCATCGTGACAGTGTATATTGGATTTCATGAGGAATAAATTTTCAAACGAATTACCTTCTTTGATAGAATAAGTTATTGTCACGAATCGTAATTGAATCTAGAACCCTTCACTATTTCCAGACTTCAACGCTAAATATATTTAATTTCTCTAAAAATGAAATTTTAACAGAAATAACGTATCAACTCGATGAAGCACAAAGATAGAGAATTACATGCGTATGCGCAGGCTTCGCGACGCATCTGATAACCGGCGACATACCTCACTCGATTCTAAGAACAATTCAAATATTAGCCACGTGATTCCTTTTGTTCACGATTCTAGCAAGTGCTTAATTAACTTTTTCAACAATATAATTTCGTAATATAAATTATACTATTTTAAAACTACGAAAAGATATATAATAAAAAAATATTTATTTTAAATTTAGTGAAGTCATTAATAAAAGACAATCACTTATTGTTTTGAACAATAGTTGACATTGATAAACAAGTAGAAATCTTGTACACCGGTACTGCACCTAATTTGTCTTTTAAAGTTCACGAGCGTTACAGAATATCGAATATCCGAACAGTTACACGCAACGCTATTTATTTATTGCAAGCTCGCCGCGCCGCTCTCAGCGACACGAGATCTAGTGTCTGCTCAAATAAAATATTGCCTTATACCTCCACCCTAACTCGTTGCTTCAACGCACAAACATTGTCTAATTTATCATCTCATTCCTAGTTCCTATGTTCTTTGCTCTCGCTTTTTCGCCGTAATTAGATCATCGATAGCGCTACAATTTATGGCGCACCATAATGAAGATTTAGCTTTCCAGCATTCTTCGATTAAGCAAATGCCAGTTATTGTTGAAAACCGCAAGTAGCTGGTGCTCTTTTTGCGTCGTTCGTGTTATTCCATTACAGTATTGTTACAAAGTAATTAGCTGGGCACTTAAGTATTTAAGTACCTTCGTGTTTCTTACAACAATAAGTATTATA
The DNA here is from genome assembly GCA_921882275.1 of Brenthis ino. NCBI lineage: Eukaryota > Metazoa > Arthropoda > Insecta > Lepidoptera > Nymphalidae > Brenthis > Brenthis ino. The sequence goes on along the minus strand of OV170223.1, from coordinate 8,872,753 downwards.
TAATTGAATTTATTTGCTTTATGAATCTTTAAGCTCTGGTAATATTTACCGAGTCAAAAAAATGACGTTAACAATTGCGAAGGATATCTTTCGTGTATGGTACGCGATATTTTCACTAATTCCAACTTAGTTGATTTCTAAATAGGTCACCTGAAAGTAAGAAAATATTACATAATAATGTCTATTTGTGGTCATGAAAATTACTTACAGGGTCACATAATACTTTCTTAGATTTACGCGAATATTTGACGTTTTAAATAAAACTATCTATTCTATACTATATACTTTTACAAATGAATATAGTTATAGTGTTGCTTAGTAAATTGTCTTTTTAAACAATAGCAAACTAAATTAAAATTATTATTCTTAACTAAGGCGGCGACTTAACTAATTTTTTATTTTAATTTTTCCTTTTGTTAATTGTGGGTAGGCTGTCTTCAACAACTATATCTTCGAGACATCTATCACCTCAATCTCTCCCGTGACTATGATTGCTGTAAAGCATTCGAAACGTCGGGAACCAAAAATCAAAATAAATCCGCGAAATAATCCGAAAAGATAGTTTTATTTTAAATACTTACAGTGTGTTAAAAAAATATAATGGTAATATTACTTAGAGCTTATAGTGTATTTACATAAAGCCATAGTGCATAAAATATCAGGAGTACAACCACCCTGGTATAAGGTCAGTGCGTGGGTGTAGAGCATCGTGAGCCGCCCACGTGTACAGGTTCGGTGGTGAGGCTTGGCCTGTATGTATTTACTGGAATCTTAAATTTAAATTCACAGTATAAATAGCATATAGAAAATTTTATCTGGGAAGAATATTTCTTATTGTTAAACTTTCATACTAATATTATAAATGTGAAAGTTTGTGAGGATGGATAGATGAATGTTTGTTATTCTTTCACGCCAGAACGGCTGAACGAATTTGGATGGAATTTGGCACAGTGATAGATCATAGTCTGGAATTGCACATAGATTTTTATCCCGGAAAAATGTACGGTTCCCGTGGGATACTTTTGTTTTTGTTTAGGAATGAACCCAAAGCGAAGCGAGGGTATAAAGGGTTGTGAGCGAGGGAAGGTGTCACTAGCATACTCTATTTGAAAGTTATATTGAAAAGATAATAAAATCAATTTAATTTAAAAAATGAAACAATTCTTAATAGATGTTTATTATGTAATATTTTATTAAAGAAACATCTTATATAGTTAATTAAAGCGTGTTATTGTTTTATTATAATAAGAAAATTTAAAATAGGATTCGTATTATCAATAATGATGATGTGGGCGTGAATTTAGTGTTATGTTCTATATGATATTCGATATTATCGAGCGCTTCGCGTTCTCCAAATAATCAACATCAAACAATATTCCTAATGGCGCGTTAAATGTAGACTTTGAAATCGATTTCAATACTACGAAAATATTTGAGATAAATATGGCTCATGTCATTTGTGTATGGCCTTAAGTGATGTTTTACGGCACGTTACAATATTTTTAAGGTTCTTTTTTGCAGTATATAATAATGGTAGGTATATTTCCTTAAGTTTGTGTATTCATACAGCTGCATGTCAAAATTTGATCTATATATTTCTCACTCGATGGACAAGTGAAAAGGTGCTTTAGGAAGTATCCTTTCTCGTCTGCTGTCGAGATCAAAAATCGCATTCTCCATGATTTATTCGTCCCATGAGTTATACGTGGGACAGGATATTGTGTCAGTTTCCTTTTTGAGTTGATGAGTCCTCTATTATTTACTTCTCTTCATATTTAAATGAATATATTGTGGGTAGTATTGGAAAAATCCCACCTAAGTATTATAAAGGTGCGCTTGCGCATGTCACAGGACCGTGTCGCTACGTATCTGTGTTATTTATTGGCGTCGTCCAGCGAGGCGCAGGCACGATAGCGTTCTCAGTGGCGCGTGTTTGTACAATGTTTAGTGTATACTACAGGTAGCTAAAACTAAGACCTTTCTTAGAAGGTTTGCATGTTAAATAAAATTCTGTTAACCCATTGAAATAACGTCGTGAATAGGAATGAATATTTAAATAACGCCTTAAAAGAAATTGATAAATGCAACGTTTTGGCATACTTAATTTTTATGCAAAACTTAGTTAAACACTAAAACTATAGTGATAAAACTTTGATATAAATAAACTAATCTATTTTTTTATTTGTTCTAGCTGCACATCCCGTTACGCCGGCGAGTTCTGCCAGCATCTGAACCCTTGCCACAGTGAGTCCAGTCCTCGATGCCAAAACGGTGGGACATGTCGAGTACGCCCTGGTGCCGGAGGGGCTCCGCCCTCATTTGCTTGCGACTGCCCTCTCGGCTTCAGCGCTTCCCTCTGCGAAATAAGAGTACCAGCGGCCTGTGACTCTGCACCATGCTTAAATGGAGCAACGTGTAGGCTGACGTCATTGCACACCTATGAATGTGACTGTCCGCCTGGTTATACAGGTATTCATTGTTCAATTATTTGATGATTCATTCAGATTTCACATAGTCATGGTATAGAAAAAAACTTTATTTTGATTTCGCAAAATATATTCGAGTTGAAACAAACGCTTTACGTAATACCTACTATTGAAAATTATTCTATACAGATAAAGAAAATGAAGTTTCTGTTTGTAATGTCAAAATAACAACTTTTTAGTAAATGCATATGAAATTTTAAACGGTACTTGTAAGAAAAACAGAATTTTGAAAATTTTCGTCTGTCTGTTTGTTCCGGCTAATAACTGAAACGGCTCGATTATTTTTGACGGGACTTTCACTGGCAGGTAGCTAATGTTATAAGGCGTAACATAGGCTACTTTTATTTTAGCAAAAGAATTAGGGTTCCGCTGAATTTTCTTTACTATGAAACAAATTATCGTTTTGTGTGATTATGTTATAGAAAGAGAGTGTTCTTTTTGTATTGATTATGCAAATATAATGTGGCTTTTATCACAGGAACATAATTCAAATCTAATATAGGATCTTTTCATATCTGAATAGATTAGATGCACTTGCTTTCAAGGTGGTATATTCGCTTCTAAGAATACCAATAAATCTTTATATGACAGCATAATAGTGTTCTGCTTTGAAATATGACTGCGTTTATTAATCTTTAATATGAGATAGCTATCTGACGAATCCTTATTAGATACTCATTAGATAATTCCTATATACGGTGAATGACTGTAGCATTACAATATAGCAGGTGTTATAGTACAAGTTATGAATAAATTGCGGAACTGTTGGGATTTTAATTAGCCTTTGTGTCGTTGCAATCTCATTCAATATCTATATATGTATAATGTATATATAAAACAAAGTCGAGTTTGTTTTGATTTTTATGATATTTATGTTGTTGGATTTGTCTTCACTCCGAATAGCAGAATAACTATTAAAACATCGGAAATATTCACAAAAAAATTGAAAAATCTATTCCATACTAAGCGTCAAAACGTACCTAGGGGACGAACCTCAGCGAAGCGAGGGTGAGTCGCTAGTTACTAACGAATGTGTAGTGTATCTATACAGATAAATACAATGGAAGTGTCTGTTTGTAATATCAAAATAAAAGCTTTTAACTAAATGCATATGAAATTATGTACAGTACTTATAAAACGCACTTTTTACCATTTTTGTCTTACTATCTGTTTGTTCCGGCTACCCTCCGAAACGGTTGGACCGATTTTGAAGGGACTTTCAATAGATAGATAGCAGATAGCTGATGTTATAAGGAGTAATTTAAGTTAATTTTATTTTAGAAAAAGAATAAGAATTCCCCAAAAAAACGTACCTAGCTATGACTTTAAATACATTCATATTATAAATATAAACACCCATGATGACATTCGTGCTCATCACACAAATGAATGCCCCTAGCGGGACTTGAACCCGCGACCGCTGGCACAGCAAGTAGTAAACCTGTCATGTCTTATTTGCGTTAGTGAATTATTGTGAAATATAAAAAATATATGTACAATGTATATTGTACATACTGGTATACAATTATAAATAATTTCAGATGTAAAACTAGAACCGATAAATTTTGAAAGTTGTCTTAACTATTAGCATTTCCTTTCAATTAACCTTTTAATGTTTACTGACACAAAATCCCGTGCCCCTTATTACAATACAATAGAGTTTAAATTCGGGGTTAAATTTATTTGGTTACACGCAATTATGTTATCAAGTGGAATGATGCCGACAAGTTATCTTGTGATTGCAATTAAACATTCAGCTTTCAATTTTTAGTTGCGGTATTTAAATTTTATAAAACGCTAGTGACTTACCCACGCTTTGCTTGGATGCGTTCTGATATTTTATTCACGATTTCATGAGTTTTTATTTTTTAGCGCGGAACCCTAGATTATTTTTCTAAAATAAAAAACCAAAAGTTAGTTTTTTTGCTTATCTATACAGATAAATAAAATTGAAGTGTCTGTTTGTAATGTCAAAATAACGGCGTTTTACTAAATGCATATGAAATTATATACGGTACTTATAAAAAAACACACTTTTTTAAATTTTAGTCTGTCTGTTTGTTCCGGATAATCTCTGAAACGGCTGAACAGATTTTGACGGGACTTTCACTGGAAGATAGCTGATGTTATAAGGAGTAACATAGGCTACTTTTATTTTAGAAAAAGAATTAGGCTTCCGCTCAAAAAAATTAAAACGTGCCTAGGGACGAACCCGAGCGAAGCGAGAGTCGCTAGTTAAAGAAATAAAGATATCTAATATTGATATGGCTATTATAAAAAGTTGTTATTTAACTAATTAGGTAACAATTTATGACACAGTTGTCGGATAGGTGATTCCATAGATAAGTACTGAGTAAATTAACCGACTTGATTTTACATTAGATTTCAAAACTTGTTGCAGTTGAAGAACTGCGTTGCGAGACTTGCATTTTTTTACATGTTATGTTTTTAATGGTATATACTATTGTGTAACCTACAAAGAAGCGCTTTCATTTTTACAATACACAGAAAAAATCATGACAATTGGTACATGCAATTTAAAAGCCTTAACAAATATTACGGCGGATATAAGGAGAAAGTAAGGCAATTTACGCTTCCTTTTTAAAGTAATGATATTTTCCCACACATGATTACATTTATTGTAGATTAATCTCAGACTGAATTATATAGATGGAGCCCGCCATAATAAATGTCAAAATCAAAAATAGTAGCGTAGTATATATATATATATATATATATATATATATATATATATATATATATATTAATAAATAATTTTTGAGAATAAAATATTAATAATAAAGATAATACTATATTATTTTGTATGTAAGCATTAGTTCTCGCCTTGAAAAAAAGATTGCATAATATTAGCTTATTTTTTAAAATCAATTATTATAATAAAATCCAATAGCTATTTCGATTTATTAACACTTATTTATTTATCACTCAGTATACAAATTATCATTTGTATATAGATTAAAAAAAAATGTTTGGCTTCATGTTTACTTCTATGATACTATTACACTATAGTATTTCTTACAATTTTATTAGTCAGAGCATGTTATCAATAGATCTTATTTGATGAAACAAGTAGCTTACTCTTGCTTCGGGTGCATCCCTAGATGCATTTTATATATATAGTTTATAATATTATATACAGCAGCGCCATCTTTTGGTAAATTTTATTATTACCAACCTGTATGTTGAATTGCATTTATTCAACCCTATTTAACGTCCCACTGCTGGGCACGGGCCTCCCTTCAATATGAGTGAGATCAGGGCTTTTTTTTTTTTTTTTAACGTTGGGAAATGCATTTACGCACGACGTGTGGGACTCACCGGCGTAAACAAGCCAGTACTACCCACTAAAACCCAACAAAACCTTCCCCCGTCTTGATGGGGCGTCGCAGGATCGCTTACGCATTCAACTACGACGCCCCGACGGCAGGTCTGCCAAAGCAGACCACCACGACCATGGGGTTGCTCCAAAGTCCACTCTGCTATCAGAGAAGTACCAGGAGCAACCCGTATGGTACACCGCCCCCCGAAGAGGGCCACCTCCCACCGCCCACCGAAGTGGGCAACCTCCCTGTGCGTTTCTTGGCTTCGCGCCCGGTTGGATTGCCGGGCACTACTGAGCCCCCCCACCACGACAAGGTGAACGCACGTTGGGGGGGAGTGAGATCAGGCCTCCTGTATGTTACTCCAGGTCAAAATGTCTTTATTTTGGTCTAAATTCGTCTTCAAACAAACACACAAACAAACGTTTGCTACTATAATAGTAATATGATCGTTTTTAATTAAAAAAAAAACAATGTGGAATATTTCTTTAATTTTAAAAGGTAATGTATTTATAGATAAATAAATTATCTTTTGACATGACATGCTTTTAAAATTAAGTCTTTAAAATTGAATTATATTTAAATATATAAAAGAATATAGTTTTATACTTATTCATAAAGATCGATTTATTATTCATGAAATCGATTTTATAATGTCAAATTTTAAAGAGCTACTTAAGCCGAATATTATTAATATATAATATGTTTTATTTTAAATTTATTGACTTATTTTTATCAAAATACGATGGAAAAGTCATGAAATAAATATTTTATAGTTCTCTCGTAACGCTATGAACCAAAATTCAAAGTACTGAGTACATATTTATAAACAAAAAAGCTGTTCAGCATAACACCAATTGAGCTTGTTCCACCAATCAAACTACATTCCACATGTTTAACGCAACTTTATTAGTCAGCTAGGCATTTCAATTAATTCATGATGAATTTGGCCTGTCCTGTAAATTATAGTATTTTATTTATGACTAGCATTGTCCGCGGCTCCGCACGCGTTCAGATGACCAAAAACCAAATTCTTAGGTTTTACATATTAGTATACTCTTACCTTACAGTTTTTGTATTTTTTCTCAGAAATGAGATGTTTTCCGCGGTTAAAAGTATTCTATATGTTGACCCGGATAGCCAGCTATCATTATACTAAATTTCATAAAAATCCATCCTGTGGTTTTTCTGTGATACGGTAACAGACAGACAGACAGACAGACAAAAATTCTAAAAACCATAGATTCGGCCTCTGTATCGATAATAATGTTTATTTCAATAAGTTTTTCCAAAAAATATTTAGTGTACAGATTCGGCTTAGTTACAATTTTATTATATGTATAGATGAATGTATATAATATATGTCTTATTCCATTAAATCAGAGCAAAGATTGCATTTTAGATATACTAGTGTTCAATGATTGAAAGTCTATCAAATTTTTTTTATTGAACAGTAAAGCTTGTCAATATCTACCAAGTAAAAGGCAGTCGGTTGAATAGGTGAATTTAGAGTTTTAAAGCTATGAATAAATAGAATATACTTACACTCTATACGTTCAAAAGTTCCAAATTATTGGATTATAAGTTTTTTTATAATATTAGATTATTAGTATGTTTTTTTATTGACAACGATAAATCTCGTCAATAGCATCAATAGCTCAACAAAAAAATCTATTGACAGACAGAGGAGTGCTGCACTGTTTTATGTGTGCCCATTTATTTATGGTTAGTATGTTAAGGTCTTTACAATCCTTATTTTACAGTACATTCGCTTAATTTTCTCTTGAAAGCTTTAAAAATTTTAGCTTTTATGTGCGTCATTTAGTTATGAATTAGAAAAAAGTTATGTTCTTAAAATATTTTTGGAAGATATTATTAATTTAACTATTTTTTTTAATAAATTTTCTTGGAAAGTCTAAATGTTTAAATATACTTTAATAGGTCTACTAATATATTCAGAAGAGAGAGTACTAAATCACGAATAAATAAATAAAAATAATAAAATTTTAGTTCTTTACTAGGAACTAGAAAGTTATTAGACATGTTGTTTTTCTAGTTAATAAATAAATATTAATACCTTTGGTTTGTAATGAAAAACGTCAAATGGGAACACCGTAATAAGCTTCTTGTAATTCCATGTCGGCGACACATCTCTTAATGATGGTATATAATAACTATCATGAGATGAAAGTTTCGAAATCATTTAAATGTATAAGTTCTAGTATATAAGGAAAGTGTTTATAAGATAGCAGATTTTTAACCAATAACTTTTTCAATTTTTTTATTTATGTAGTCTTTCACGCAAAAACTACTGAGTGGATTTTAATGAAATTTTACAATAATATAGCTCATACATCAGAATAACACATAGGCTACTTTTTATCTTGGAAAAATGTACGGTTCCCGTGGGAAAGATTTGTTTTTGTTTTTCTAGAGGCGAATGCAAGCGAAGCGAGTAGCGAAGAGAGCGTTAAGTAGTATAAGCATTACCAAAAATAGGCAAAATTAAAGGCAAAAAAAGTTTTGTAAATATAAGTAGTTTCCAATAAAACAATCTCTTTAACATTTCCAAGTTTGTCTTATATAACCTATTATTATTTTTGTAAGTACATATACCTACACATATAAATAGGCAACCAAAAAACAAAAAAAAGGTTAAGTATCTTTTTCTGTCTGTTTGTCAATTGATATTTTTTGTTTAGTTAGCTATTGACTAGCTTTAGTGTTATCTATACAAAAGTGTTGGAAAAATGTAAATTCATAATATGTTTTCCCCAAATTTTCTATAATGGTTATGGTCTAATATCGAACACTGAGCGAACGCTAGTTATCTATACTAATATTATAAAGAGGTAAAGTTTGTGAGTTTGTCAGTTTTTGAGTTTGTGACGTTGTAGGGGGTAATGTCTGGATCTACTGAACTGATTTAGATGAAATTTGGTAAGACGATAGTTTGTAATCCTGGGAAGGAAATAGGATACTTTTTATCCCGGAAATAATCCCTTAAGGGTGTGAAAATGGGGATGAAAGTTTAAAAATCGCGTTGATAAGTAATACAACGTTCATTACATTTAAACTTGAAGAGAAATCGTCTATTGCATTATAATATCAACAGTAACATGGTTTCACATCATTGAATAGTTAGAAATGATAATATATTCCAATTTTATTGATTTTCGTTCAAAACGTTTGACCTCGAAAGACTCGTTAGTCTTGTTAACTGTGAAGATTATTTCTAAAGCACCTACATATAAAATCATATCTAAGATATGATATGTATTTGGGCCCGGGCCATAAAGCGTAATATTATTAGCAGTAAAATTTACTTATAGCTACTTGAGTGTTTTGATTCCTATATTTATTATTACGAAGTACATATAGTGCCTACTGCACAGTGACGCATTAGTTGCTTGTTAAATGAGGCATGGGTTTGATCCTGGATGTGTAAAATTATTAATTTTCGATTTGAAATATCTTAATCAAATTTTCAACCAACTTCGAAAAGAAGCGATTACTTAAATGTTTTTTTTGTGTGTATGTCACACGTTCTTCACCAATTCCGAATCGATTTACATAGTTTTTTTTAACGAAATAAATACAAATTTATAAAATTGTACTCTTAAAAATTGGAATACCGATTGAAATTGGTATACGTTTTTAAGGAAAAATTTATTCACATCTTTTTAAAACTTTAATGTACAAGTAAGTATGTGTGCACGAAACAATGTTTAAATTTAGGGTTTTATGGTTAAGAATAAATAGAATATATTTAGACTGTAGATGTGCCAAATAATTGGATTATTAGTTTGTATTTATATTGTAAATGGTAAATCGTAGTAACCTGTTCGCCCAGTGATCGAAATTCAACTATAATCATTTCTTTTATTAATAACACTAAAGCTACAAAACAAATAAAAGAAAACCAACTGATAACCAGAACAGAAAAAGGTACTGATCCTATTTATATAAAGATATTTTTTATAAAAACTGAAATAGGTATATAAGAAGAATAAAACATTTTGATATTCGAAGAGTATTCGATGTAGTTAGTTATTCAATGTAACTCGTTACAGAGCTGTATTTATATGTGACTAGCGACTCACCCTCGCTTCGCTCAGGTTCATCCCTAGCTTGATTCCCCATACAAACTTTCATCCCCATTTTCACATCCTTAAGGTATGATTTCCGGGATAAAAAGTATCCTATGTCCTTCCCAGGGTCTCAAACTATCTTTTTACCAAATTTCATCTAAATCGGTGCAGTAGATTCAGAGATTACCCCCTACAACGTCACAAACTAACAATCTCACAAAACTTTATATTATTTTCCTTTTTATAATATTAGTATAGACTAGTGACATACGCTCGCTTCGTTCGGGTTCGTCCCTAGTTACGTTTTAATGGTTAGTATGGAATAGATAGACTATATACTTCTATATATATATATATATATATATATATATGATATATAGCCTATAGCCTTCCTCAATAAACGGGCTATATAACATAAATTTTTTTTTTAAATCGGATTGGTAGTTCCTGAAATTAGCGTGTTCAAACCAACAAACAAACAAACTCTGCTTCTTTATAATATTAGTATAGATGAAACCAGACAATTAAAAAAACCATAGGTATTAATTTTAAATTATTTTTCAAAATAGTTGATATTAATCATTTATGTCAAGTTAAACGTCTACTTTCAGAGCTCGTTATATCGTAATCATAATATAATTGCACGAAGTCGCTTTAAATATAAGTCTATATTTGTAACTTGTTTTTGTCTTTCATACGAGTACGCAGAGCTCAATGACTTTCTATCATGATATTAAAAATGAAAATGAAGTAACTTTATTCAATAAAACTTTTAGAAGCTCTTATATGAGCTTATTTACATAAGAGTCAGTTTAGTCAATCTGAGGAAGCTACCACCGGCTTTGAAAGCAGTTCTGCTGAGTACAGTAATTTGATCATAATTCTATATATTTTCATCTATAAGAAACCCTGAAATCTATACACATAATATAATAAAATTGTAACGAAGCCGAATCTGCACATTAAATATTTTTTGGAAAATCTTATTATTGAAATAGACATTATTATCGATACAGAGGCCAAATCCATATTTTTTAGTTTTTTTTGTCTGTCTGTCTGTCTGTCTGTTACCGCATCACGGAAAAAGCACTGGAGGGATTTTGATGAAATTTGCTATGGTGATAGCTGGTTATCCGGGTCAACATATAGGAAACTTTTTACCTCGAGAAAATATCTCATTTCTGAGAAAAAACACAAAAAGTGTAATGTAAGAGTATACTAATATGTAAAACCTAAGAATTTGGTTTTTGGTCATCTGCACGCGGGCGGAGCCGCGGGCAATGCTATTATACATGTATGTATGTGTATGATACACATTATCCAATATTATCTATAAAATATTTTACAAATCGATATAAAATTTTAACTTATATATTTAAAACTTAATTTAAAGTTTGTCTCCTTATAACACACTTTTATTGGTTTCACTTTTGAACTATATAATAATCACTCTATGGGATTTAAACGAATGATATATATATATATATATATATATATATATATCATTCGTATATATATATATATATATATATATATATATATATATATATTTATTTATTAGCATAGCTATTTTTTAGATTTGCCATTCTTAATCTGATTCTTAATGAGCAGTCCATATATTGATGAATGATCAATAAAAAATGAAATCAGGACTGTTAATTAATTGATTCCTCGGGCTCCCTAGAATTTCACATAACACTTAATTAGCTTTGAATATGTAATTATGTGAAAATTTCTAATATCCTTTGAGTCAAACTAATAATATGTAACTGGAATACAGATCAAATAGTTTTGACGTTCAAAATCATATATTATCAGATTTTGTGTTGCTTTACTCGTAGTATACTAAGAAACACACAAGACGATTATGTTTTTGGCGAACATTTAAATCAGTTTATTTTTTTTATTGTTTAATTTCAAATAGTTCTTTTTATTTTCAAAACTATATATTTTCAGTAATTAATGAAAAATCTCTTTGTTATCAGGTGAAGAATGTTCCCACGAAGACCACTGTGCATCCCAGCCGTGTAGAAACGGTGGGCGTTGTGTAGCTGACAACACCACAGCCGTTGGATACTCCTGCGCATGTCCTCCAGGCTTTACAGGTGTAAGATGTACTGAAGACGTCGTCGAATGCTCCAGTGGGTCAGGACCTTGCCACCATGGAAGATGCTTTAACACCCATGGCTCTTACACTTGTGTATGTGAACCAGGGTATACTGGTCGGGATTGTGATACGGAATACGTGCCTTGTGAACCCTCCCCATGCTTGCATGGTGGAAGGTGTACCCAACTGGATCCCTTGAGATATGAATGTGACTGTCCTACAGGTGAGTTATAGTTCCTATAAATGTGTTCGTTATATTATAAACTAGCGCTAAAGATAGATAGTTTTCAGCAAAATTATGTATGCAATAGACCTTTTATTTTTTTATGGTGCTTAGTGACAAATGAGCAGACAGACAGACACTTGATGGAAAGCAGTACGTGTCGTCCATAACACCTAAGGTTCATGCACTTATGTTTTATGTAACAAAAATACAGAACCGTAGGTGCGTTGTCACTGTCAGGACTAAGATGATATGCCTCTTGCCTGTAATTGCGCTGGGTACCTTATTCTTCAAACCGGAACACAACAATGTAATCATTGTTGCTTGGCGGAAGAAAGAGATAAATTGTAAAGGAACCTGCGATCTCTGTTTTGTATTACGGAAACTATACCACGATGCCAGATATCTGTTAAGAAACATACATAATTAAGATACAAAACCGGTCTCACAATCGTCAAATATTAAAAATTAGTTAATCTCCGGTCAATCATTTAACTGGCGTCATTAATTTATCAAGATTAAAAGCGAAACGGTGTTGAGTGGCGAGCAATTTGCGATATATAATAATTGTTGGGATTGAAAGATTGCCTGTGTATAAATTAAGCTTTATTCATTTTTAAAAATACTACATAACATGTGTTAGAGACTATTATAAAATACATATGACAGTTATGTTTCTAATACATATATTATATAAATAAGCGGTCAGTATTATTACTACAATTATGACTATAGATACCTACTGAGTCATGTTTTACACGACTGAGGTACATTTTTAACTATCTTCAAAAAAGGAGATACCTATTCAATTTGATGTTTTCACTAAATGTATCTTTGTAATACAAAATTTGGGAGGGCATGTGTAAAAATCATGTTAACAAAAAAAAAATTCTTTTTTTTCTGAATTTTCTCTTCTTTTTGTTAGGTTCCTGAAATAATTTTTTTTACTGTTTCATTATTCACAAATATAAATTAATATTATGTTTAAAGTTGATCAATTCATAAGGAAATAACTAATTAAGTACTAAGTTTATTTAAATAACAAAACTAATACCTACCAAGTATTAACTATACTTAACTGAAAAACTTAAAGTGTAAAATAACATAGGTACGTATTAAAAACATAAATCAAATGTCAAAATTAACTGATAGTAAAACCAATAAATCTAAATTCGAGACTCTTGATAAAAATCGATACACCTAATTTTGTTTGAGCTTTAACGCATAAATTCTTAGTTTTCTCGTGGTCCCATATATATTGTAGGAGCAATTATTTCTACACCTGTCACACTACACTGTTTTGTTCCTGACCTCTGACACACGGCCATTTACTTCGCTATCCCGATCTTATCACCACTGCGCTATTATTATTGCTAGTTAATGGTTTTGGTTCTTTGGTTACTAACTTCATGACCGACTTCAAAGATGTAGGTATTTGAATGTATGTTTATTTGTGTGTTACGAAATATCTTTGCCAATTGTCAATTAATTTTGATAATTATTTATTTATAAAAAAGATACAAATATATCTAAAAGATGTATCCAATTATATTAAAAAAATCACTTCTAGTAATAAGTATTTATTACACATTTTTTTACATTGTTCATACATTTGTGTGTTAATTAAATTAGATATGTTGTCATCCTCCTTTACCGTACTTTCTGACGTTACACTTTGTAAGGTTAAATGTTTTACTTGTAGGTTTTGTACATAGCTTTATATAAGATAGTTTATAACTTTTCTCAATAAATAGATTTATGCATGGAAAAAGATTTTTTCAAAGAGATCCAGTAGTTCCGGAGATAAACGCGTTCAAGAAAACTAATAAACAATTTCTCCAGCATTATAATATTCATATTAATTACCCATTGTAGCCAATCAAGTGTAATTTGAGAATATCTTAATCTATTATTTCATACATAAGGGAAACACAAACAAATTAAATATTAATTATGATATTTGTACATCAACAATTTATAATATTTGATTTGGTTTCAAATTTTTGTATTGTTCTAATCGAAAGCTCATTTTAAAGATCAGAGGTTGGTTTCTCCCACATATTTTAGCCAAAGTATTTCGCAAAGCAATCATAGACTATAATATTGTTGGTTCAGATAACCGGAGGTTATGTAAATCATTCGACCAATTGATCGATAGATCAACGATATGTTAGACAGAACAAACTTTTAAAATGATAATAACATGCAGTATTCAACACCATATTTAGGTCAAATAGTAAAATTATTAAGAAGATGGCGAAATAAATATTATTTAATCCCTCCACGACCACGGACACGCCGGCGTGTCAGTTAACAATAGATTTCTTAGGATTTTAATTAATATCTTTGAAATTTTCCTGGAGGTGTTAATAGCTTACATTTCATTATGAACTTAATACAGTTAAAAATAATTGTCCCAAAATAAAATTGTTGAACTGACGTAACGGTTGCTCAAAATGCCCTTTCTCAAACAAAAGTATGAGAAAATTATGTTAACAATAGAGAAAAAATACATAACGCGTGTTGCGTGTCTACGAGTTTTACGATGCTTGGAGAGCCCGCGGCGACCACGACTATAAACTATCAGCTCATAAATAAGAATATTTATGTATCGGTCAATACGTACATTGTGCTAATGTTAAAAATATAGAGAGAGGTAATAAATACCTGTGTTGGATGTAAGTATAACATGCTTATACTCTACAATGAAACACGGCTTTCGTATGTTGTGTAAACATGTATATATCGTAGTGGTAGAGTCGAGAGATGATAATTAAGGGGTGTATTATTAAAACACACTGAATATCGATAAGTTTATCATAAATATAATCTATACTATAATAAAATTGTAACTGAGTCGAATCTGTAATAATATTTTTTGGAAAGTCTTTTTGAAATAGTCATTTTTAATGATACAGAGACTGAATCTATAGATTTTAGAATTTTTGTCTGTCTTTCTGTCTGCCTGGATTACGAGAAAACCACTAGACAGATTTTGATCAAATTTGGTATGATGATAGCTGGTTATCCAGGTCAATATATGGGTAAGTCAGGGTAAGTCGCTAGTCTATATATAAATAGGCAAAAACAAAACAGTTCAATACCTTTTCCTCCTCTATTTGTCAGCAGATTTTCTTTTTTTTTTTGTTTAGTAGCTACTGACGAGATTTAATGTTATCAAAAAAACGGAGATAGTTATCTCTTTATATAGATAGGTTAAATACTATTCATATATATTTACCTCAAATTTACAATACTAATTATGGTTGGATTTTGACCACTGGGCGCATACACGAGTAGTAATAAAAAGTTCAATTACCCATCGAAAATCTTATATATTATCTTATATTTTATATATATTATAGCTTTTATTAAACTTATGACTTTTGATATAACGTATCGTCGACAAGTTGATTATTTTTAGGGTTCCGTACCTCAAAAAGAAAAAGGAACCCTTATATTTACTCATACTGAGATATGATGATGATGTTCTCCTGACCGATTCCGGCCACGGCGGCCAATCTCATTGAGACTAGCCAACTGCGCAGGAGATATTATAGTGCACAAGTGTGCGCGCAGACACAAGTGCACTCTCTATTCCTGTCACTCTCATACTCCGGTGGGACGACTGCTCGACACGACCAGTGAGAGTTAAGGCGCAGGACCGGCGGCTTTACGTGCTCTCCGAGGCACGGGGGTGAAACAGCGCCAATTTCCCAACTCCGGGCTGTTACTGAGGCTTACTTATACAGAAAGACTCAATAACTAAACATACATGCTAACCACTACGCCACCGAGGCAGTTTACTGAGATATAAAGCATAACAGATAGTATATTATAGAGGCTTTTCATAGAAAAAGTAGAGCAAATTTTGTAAATGCTTAAATTACATTAAATTAAGTACATTGTTACTTAAAGTTTACATATTTTTATATAAATTTTGTATTATAATATTCCAAAATAATTTCAATGAGTCATACATTTAAGTTCAGGGTAAATGATCCCATACTCTACATACTTCCCACAGTTTGAGTGCCACATGTTGTATTGGAAATGATCTCCGTTTGACGGATTTAAGCACAGACGTTATTTGTCGGGTCATTAAAATTAAATATTACTTGACTTAAGCGATTCATAAAATTAAGTTGGAAATATTACACATTTTGTTTATTTTACTAAGCTTTAAAAGTTTAATTTTTTGCTTTGTATTTAAATAAAAAAATATGTATACTTCATTAGATGTAACATGTTTTTTTTTAATTTAATGGCGTAATTAAAAAAAAATCTCACAGGGAAAACTACGAGTATGTTGTATATAACATAACCTTGTGAATTAATTTTAATTAGTAGTGTTAAAAATTGTCAAATTTTATAATCTCTAGCAATCATAGTATTTCATTATAGTTTCTAAACATATAATGTGCAATATTTACAAAATCTCAATACGTTTTTTATAAAAAAAACTAAATATGTATTACAGTTAAAAAATTCAAGCTATTAAACTAAAATTACATAAATTTTGACTGTACAATAAAAATTAAATATAATAGGTGTTGCAAATATAAGATTTCACGAAGAATCAAATTGATAGCGAACTATTTCGCAAGAAAAGCTAATAAACACGAGATGCTCGCGCTAAACCATATATAAAAATATGACGTAACTTCACATTACACAAACTTTCTCACCCTACTTCATAGATTATTTTTATTTTATACTGTTTTAGAGACTAGAATGCTTTGTTTTATTTTGTTGCAATAACTGGCATTTCGATTTTCGTAAATTATACGTGTAATGAGTGTAATTTATTTTTTTCTTTAAAATTTTAAATTGCTGACATTTCATTACTATACAGTTTTAACTAAGATTTGCACTCAGCTTTCATTGTCTGATATTAATACGATTTACTATATGTATATATAATGTGATATCTATCTATACATATAATAAAATTGTAACTAAGTCGAATCTGTTCATTAAATATTTTTTGAAAAATCTTATTGAAATAGTAATTATTATCGATATAGGGGCCGAATCTATAGTTTTTAGAATTTTTGTCTGTCTGTGACCACATCATGAAAAACCACTGGAGGGATTTTGATGAAATTTGGTATGATAATAGTCGGTTATCCGGGTCAACATATAGGATACTTTTTACTGCGGGAAAATATCTCATCTCTGAGAAATCTATACTAAACTTTGAAATGTATACATAAGTGAATGTGCCGTAACACACAAGATATTCTGTCACGTTATTTAAAAAATGTTGAAAATAAAGACTAAGTTTACTGAACTTTATTTGAAGTAACATAATATGTAAGTTCATACGTACATATTGTCACGTGTTATCCATTAATATCTTTACTCTATAATAATCAATTAGTTTAATTAGGTCCTTGCTCTATCACAAGACAAATGTAATTTTTTAGGCAGATGTTAAAGAAATAAGTAGCTTATTTTGACTTAAGGGTTGTCACTCTTTTGGTGAAAATTCCAGCAGTTCCCTAAACTAACGATTCATTTAATAAGAAGAAATTAGTATTAGGAAATAATATATTCAGTCTTATAGAACGATTGCATAAAAATCACTTAAAGTTAATACGTTATATGAATAACGAGTGTCGTTAGAAATAAATATAAACTTGTAAGTTATAAATTAACGAGTAAATTAACACTGTAACCGTTAAAATAATACAGCGTGCTCTAATTTCCAGTTGAGAAGGCTGTGGGAATGCAAATGAAAAATATATTTAATTGATTTCAATTGACACTGTACTTATTTTATGAGCAATTAAAATACAAGTTTGGCGAGGCAGCCCTACATCTTGAAACACACAGCTTCCGTGTTTTAATTTTATCTCCATATGTATGGGAAGAAGGGCGGACACACTCTCACACCATATTATGTTAATTGTATTGTCAAAGTGGCATTTTCTTAACGTTCCATAACACACAACTTTGAGCTTATTCTGCATAAATAATGTAATCTATCCAATATTCATTTATGTGATCGTTCAATGCTTCAAATTTTATACGATTTTCGAGCTTATATCTTGTAAATTATATGCTATTATCGAACGAACTATCGTACTATTCTAAATTTTTATATACATAATATATTCGATTGCATCGATATGTGTCAAAGTAATCATCGTATTTTACAGTATTTAAATCTTTTAACATTTTAAACAATATTGATATATCATAGATGTATAATAAATTAATTGTTTATAAACTTTTTCGTCATGAATAAACATTAAGATTTATATACAGCCAAGAAATAATTAGCTACATTCTTATATTTGTACTAGCATTGCCCGCGTTCAGATGACCAAAAACCAAATTCTTAGGTTTTACATATTAGTATACTCTTACAATGCAGTTTTTGTATTTTTTCTCAGAAATGAGACATTTTCCCGCGGTAAAAAGTATCCTATATGTTGACCCGGATAACCAGCTATCATCATGCCAAATTTGATCAAAATCTGTCCAGTGGTTTTCTCGTGATGCGGTAACAGACAGACAGACAGACACAGACAGAATTCTAAAAACTGTAGATTCGGCCTCTGTATCAATAATAGTGACTATTTCAATAAGATTTTCCAAAAAAATATTTAATGTACAGATTCGACTGAGTTAGAATTTTATTATATGTATAGATAATTTCCATATAAACTAATTATTTGTTAGAACAGTATATTAACTTATAATGTTATTTGTATTTCATGAATTGCCTTTGAGTGTAAGATCGAAACAGCTATTCAGATATATATTAAATAGTGTTACGATACGTCTGTCTTCTACAATTTTACACATCCAAAATGTTATCCTGCCATATTAGTTTTACGTAAAACATCGTAAAGCGCACATGATAAGTCTGCTTCGTGTTTACGTCATGTTTTTTCTCGACGATAGATTTAAACGTTTTCCATAACCATATGTGCGTGGGAACGAGGGGGCTAATGAAGGTAACGAGTATGCCGACTTGCTAATCGTATGTCTATAGCCCGTTGTGTACCAAATGAAATTTCAACACTGTTTGTTCTGTTGATCTTAGGGCTTCTTAGATTTCTGGTGAAATGTCTTAGTGGTTTTAAGTCAATTCTTTACATTAGTAATCAATACATTTTATTTACTTGCATTATACTGGCGATTAATACTGGTTTCGCTTGGGTTCGTCCCTACTTGCGTCTTTACGTTTCTATATATTGAGCCAGGTAACTAGCTATCAGCATACTAAATTTCTAACTGACTAATTCATATGTGAAAATATGGACAAAAACACTTCCGCACTTTACAACATTAGTATTTTTTTATTTACAGATTTTTTATTTATACCAATTATAAATTTGTTTTTATTCCCAGGCTATCGCGGTCAGAATTGCGAGATCGATATTGACGACTGTCCAGGTCATCTATGTCAAAATGGTGCCACCTGCGTTGATGGTCTCAACTCTTACACTTGCGAGTGCCCTCCCACTTTCACCGGTACCCTGTGCGAGACAGACGTTGACGAATGTGCTTTAAGGTAAGTGATGATGTTATTTTCCTTTATGTATATATATATATATATATATATATATATATATATATATATATATATATATATATATATATAATTCCTATTTCCCTTGATCACGGCATCACGCGTGAACGGCTGGACTGATTTAACTATTTTTTTGTTGTGTTTGTTATTGTCAGAGAAGGTGGTTTATGAAAGAAAATTTTTAAAAAATTACGCGGAAGATTATAAAATTTAAGGATACTTAACAACCATATTAAAATTTATAAGACTAACGCTGGGTAATAACTATTTATATATATTTAAAACGTACCTAGGGACGAACCCGAACGAAGCGAGGGTGAGCCGCTAGTAATAATATATATTAACACTGCCTCTAATTTTGCCAAGTTACGTTCTTTTAAGATTGATTTTGACCGACTTCCAAAAACACGATTGTACATATTTTTTGTGTGTATGGTTCGCACACAGTATTCATTTTTAATTTTAATGGGTGGTTCAATACAAATTTAAAGTAAATATTCTAGTCCTGACAATATTTTATTAGTCAAAAAGTAATTATCGATTCTCTAACATAGATATAATTAGATAGCCTGTATATTAAAGAAGACTTTAATTTTTTTAAGGCATTTAGGAGAAGAATGACGAAGAAATGTATGCCGGAATTTCTACATACATACCTCTAGAAGTACCCTATACCCTATACCCTACATCAATAAGTGGACGATAACATGTTACATTTTATAATAGTACCGTTATAATATGTAACCTCAAATTGGCATATTATCGGATATAAAATTTATTTTACAAAGTTCAATTATATGGAAATTCGTACTCGTACTCCTGAAACCTATTCGAACACCTGTCTTCATGATATCGGCTTCTCAGAATTGTTTACATTATAAGTCCTTAATACCATGTATTTAGACTCACTATCGCACCAATTTTTTTACACCTTCAATGCTTTATAAGGCAGCAATAATCGTTATAGCTATATATAGATATAAGAGCTTTCGAATATAACAGCTATTGATAAAGACCAATAATAAAGGTCTAATTGAAAATCAATTGATCGATCCGAAAAATTCCTGTCGAACATGAGAGTATGATGCCAATTACTTGGACTTCGTAAAGAAAAATAATTCGACAAATACTGTCATGAGGTACATGTTATATTAGAGATACGATAAAAAAGTATTGCAATAATTACATTAAATGTTTTAATTATTTTTGAGTTTGGTGTAAAAGGCCTTAATTACGCAATAAAGATCGATAATTAACGGTTTTTAGTCAAATATCTAGTCTTTTAGTGTTTACCTAGGCAGCATTTTGCGTGGTAGGTACATCTATAAAAATAGCTTAGCTTAGAGACTGTTGTTAGATTGCAGTAAAACTATACAAACAAACAACCAATTTAATTTTTATACATTTTATTGATAGTATTTTAGAAAAAAAAAGAATTTCAAAAATTGGTCTACTATAACTAATTGTAAGATTTTTGCTTAAAATAGCCTAACTAAAATAAACACAAAAAAATCGAGGCTAGTAAATAGTAATAAAAAAATCCATGGGACAAAGCTTCTTAAACTAACTGGTTACCATGATACTGTACATGCGGTCAGAGCATTTCAATTTTGAATAAAAGAATCCGTATAAAAAAGCTGTATCGAGAGTTTAAGATGTGACTATAGGGTTTCACATCCACCGGAACGCCGAAACAAGTTTCATTGACATACATACACGCGTATTCAATCGACTTTATTAATTTTAACTTCATAAAATATAATTACTACACGCGATACATTTTCGGTTGATTTAAATAGTATGTAGTAGTCATGTGATGTAAACGTTTTACAATCACAAATAGATAGTGTTTGAAGTATTACATAAAATTTTATTGTCAGAGAATTAATTAAAGTAATATATTTTATATGTGGTGTAATTTGACTCTTAAAATTAGTTTATAAAATATATTTAATGACAAAACAGTGTTTACCTTATAATAAATAGAAACACTTTTTAGTACTTAGAAATTTTTAATATTTTTTTTTTGTCTGGAATATGTTATCTTTTCGACAAATGATGAGTACAAGAGCAAAGAAGTGGATAAAACCATGAATAATTTTAGGCGACTTATATTATATTGTTGTCAAAGATTATTTGCTATTCTTTACACATCATTAATAAATTATCTCAAATTCATACCTAATATTACTATTATTAAAATATTTATGGTTCATAACTCAAGTCATATCAATTTATATGAACCAAAGACCGCCATGTACTTCACTTTGTTGGATTTTCAATATTAACTCTTAACTTTTTGCTATAAGGCTTTAAATTCTTTAAATTATGTAACAAAACTGTCGAACCGCATTTAACCGCTCAAAGTTCTTTCTCCGCTCTTATTTCACTACACACTTCCAATGAAATGTGGTTTAAAGTATTTTCAACTCTATTAATCAGTAATATGGTTTATTTTAACTAAACAAATTCTTCAAGTGGATAATGTCATCCTATCCGGCCCGCTGGCACGTAAAACGTTACAGATAAATGCGTGCGCAATATCGGGTTACGAATGTTTTTTAACTTTTTTCTTCCCGAGGTCCATTCAAGGGTAAAGATGTTTGGAGTTTCCAAAACTTACGACACAGTCAAAGTGTCAGTAAGTTTATTAGATTAAAATCACTATCAATAATGTCCAAAATACCATGGGCGTAGTAACAATTAAATTTTTATGGTGATTATTTATGTCAGCTTTTACAGTATATCTAACATCGTAAATGTTTTAGTGTTCTATAATAGCCATATAAATTGATTTTATCAAGACGATACCTTAGTTAAATATTGTAAAGCGTTCATAGTGGATATGAAAAAAGTGAAATCGATAATAATTACATATTATTATTGGTTTTATGGCTAATAACAATTTTAATTAGTTCCAGAGCTTATTATTACTCTTATTAGTGAAATAATTAGTAATAAAATGAAATCGATTTTATCGTTTTATCCACAATACTTAATTATAAAACGTGTACTTACCGAGAAAGCTTTTATGATATTAGCTGTAAAGCAAACAAATTTAATTAATTTCTAGCAGTAGCAGTTGATTTATTCATGATTCACACTAAAGTGTAGAACAAATGAATAGTTCCTGTTTGAGCAATTAAAAACCTTTGAGTCGAATCCGGTGTTAGATACACTATAACATGCATTTCTTAAATATCGTCAACGTGAAAGTGGACATGTTTATTCATGAGCAACACATCCAGTTTGGTGCTCAGATATTTATTAATTGTCCAAAATAGTACTTCTTGAAGATAATTACGTAACAGAAGGCTTAATAGAAGGCTCAACTAGTAGCCGAAAGCTAAATTGTGATAAGAACATTTTTTGATTCCAAACGCAGTAGCTTAGATGTAAATTGGATTGGTTTGGGGGCTAAGGCTATATTGATAGTGTATCGGCTAAAGAGATAATTTAATGAATGAATTAAGCGTGGAAATGAGCTGAGATAATAGATAATGTATCCAGCATCTGTATTGTATATTTGATATACATAATATATAGAAGATTTGACTTTGTTTGAATATGTTAGATGATAAAGCAGTTATTTTATATAGTAAGCATATATCAAAATAAAGTGTTATAAAGTGTGTATAAAGTGTTTATAAATAACGTGATAACGATTGAGTTAAACAAGATATATAAATTAATTGTAAAATATTACGTAAAACAATTTCTATGAGAGCGCCAATGACATGTAAGAGCTCCATTACCGGTGTTTCTAGTGATCATTTGTTACTGACAGCGGTAGCCCATCGGTATTTAAATTGGTGTTATCGCTTACACATTAATCATGGTCATCAATTATTAGTTGTACATCGGCGGATCATCTGACGCTGCTTGCTGTTCTTTGAAATATACAGTACTGGATTAACACTAGGTGCACTCGGGGCTAGTGCTCAAGGCGGCAAAATTCGGGGGGGAGAAACAAAATTTTTATGGCGTTATCGATTTTTTTTATTATTTTCCAAAAAATGAATAGTTTAAAAAAACTGGCACATTTTTCGCAAAATTGAAATCATTTATAATTTTTTTTTGCATTTTCAAAAAAATAATAATTAAAAAAAAACTTTATCGAAACTTTATGAATTTTATGCAAAATTTCGATATGAGGGCGGCATTTTTTACTATGCCCAGGGCGGCGCTAAGGTTCAATCCGATAGTGGAAATATATACGAAATATATGTATGTGTTCTATATTATATCTTTAGCAATCATGGTTCAGAAAGATTTAAGAACCAGACTGTAAATCACTAAATATTTTTTGTATTATCCTCTTTTTGCCTCTACATGAATCCCAGAGTTTAAACGAATCAAATAATATATCATTTGTTAAAATCTGTCAAGCTGTTTAGGGCACAAAGTGTGTCAAAGAAACAGACACAATGTATTAATAAAATAAATATTATTCTTCATTCGGATAAAAAATAATTTATGTATATATCTACATGTTTCTTCAGTATCATTTACCCGATAATAAATTGGCAGAAGTGAATTAAAAGTGCGTATTAAACCTCTTATGTGATGCATATTTAACTATTGCCTTGGCGACCGATTTACCTTCGGCGTATTTATTATGTAAATTCCTTTTTTTTTGGAAAAGATTATCTTGAAAATCTAAACCTAGTTTAAATACAAAATTTTATCTAAATCGTTAGAGCCTTTTCCGAGATACATAAAATAAATACACAAGCACTGCTCATTTAATTTTATAAGATAGTTATTTTTGTATACTTTCTATTTGACCGATTTTGCGAAGAATAAATAGATTTCGTGACTACTATCCCTTTATGAAACTCAACAGAACAACCATATTAAGCCATCGTAAATTCAATTCAAGATTGTCAGAGTTACAAGTGATGTTAGAATTTATTCGTTTATCGACACACCTATCTACCTTATGTGGAACATTATACGATATTGTGATGCATTTGTGCTCGTTTCGGCAAAATTTATTGGCTTGAAATATGGATGTTACTTGTCACGAAGTCAAGTAGTCAATCGCTTGGTGACTCGTCTAATGCATATTTAAATTTTTATGGCGGTTTTCATCTAACAAATCACTTACGCGAACAGATTCATACAGTTATTTTGTCGGGACAAAATAACTGTATGAATGTAAA
This sequence comes from Brenthis ino, assembly GCA_921882275.1. Lineage (NCBI taxonomy): Eukaryota > Metazoa > Arthropoda > Insecta > Lepidoptera > Nymphalidae > Brenthis > Brenthis ino. The sequence continues at coordinate 8,847,794 of OV170223.1, read as the reverse complement.
TACTTTTTGTGATTTGTATATATATATGTATCTATATAAAATAACAAGTAGCTGACTGACGCTAAAAATTCTGTATATACTGAAAATCTGTTTTTTTTAATAGTGATCTGGTGAACTTTAAAGAGTATTTGTTAGTAAAATAATGAAAATAAGTGAAATAAAAATAGTAAAATTTTTCTGACTAAGTTTCTTGAATATTATTTCATTTTCAACATATTAATTAATATCTTAGACATTATTATAAAAATCATTTTAATATTATTGGTAAATACAAAATACTTTCTCAAAATAATACTGTCTTAGATTTACGTGAATATTTGACATTTTAAACAAATCCCTACATAAGTATCGGATTTTTGATTTGGGAACCAGAAATGTAAATAAAGTCGCTAAAAAATCCGAAACTATAGTTTTATTTTAAAAAAAAGTTACAAGTACCGGTTAGTCCGAGTAATACATGATACATTGCCTAAATACATGACTTAATTTTTTTAATACCAAAAATGATCAATTTCATCAGCATCCGGCGCATTAAACTTAACTTTTTCATACTCCGGCAAAATGTTGCAAGTGAACAATTTTGAACGAGACAAGGCAAAGCATTAATATAAGCATGCGGCGGAGTCGGCAGTATCTTGAAGACAATAAATTACTAAACTTTGACTACCCGATGGTTATAATTAATTGTTGATGATTGGCCAATGTAATGTGTGCGTAAACTGACATATATATATATATATATATATATATATATATATATATATATATATATATATAATTTTTTTTAAATAAAAAAGTAAGGAAAACTTGTAAAAATGTAATATGGTCTTTATCTGATCTAGGTGAAATTTGGTACAGAGATAGATTACGGCTTGGAATAGCACATAAGCTAATTTTTATCCCGGGAGAATGTACGGTTCCCGTGGGATAGGGTTGTTCTTGTTATTCTAGAGACGAACCCGATCGAAGCGAGGGCGAGCCGCTAGTAGCATTATAATTGCAAAATGTGTTTGTTTGTTCTTGTTTTACGCAACAGTGGAGCAACAGTTTTATGTGATTTTTTGTATCTTAAACAGTTTAGGACTTGGAAAGTGCTAAACTGTTTAAGATACAAAAAATCATATATTTTTATTATTATTTAGATGTCTAGTGCAAAATTTAACTAGTTTTTAAAAATAAAGAAATTATTATAGTGAGTGTAATAAGAAAGTAAAGCTTTGGCTAGGTGAAACGACGTATGATTAACGATGATGACTATGACTGCGATGGCAAATGCCTTCCGTGTCGAGGTCAATGCCACTGGGCTTTATTGCTTCAATACACAGCTTATTTCAGCAGAATGTCTTTTAATATTGCTAATATTTCAATAAGGATACATCATTTTGTTTTTCTTGCCTCGACTTTCATAATATTATTAAAATCAATTTCTTCAAGAATTACCTTCCTCTTGACATGCAACTCATTACAATTTGCCTCGCTGTTATTATCTAAACTAACTTTTATAACATATACTTAGAATATATATTTAGAATAGATAGACTATATATTATATGATATAAAGCCTGCCCTTCTTCAATAAACGGGCTATCTAATGCAAAAATAATATTTCAAATCGGATTAGTTCCTGAGATTAGATAAAATTTAAAACTTTTTTTTAAATATTTAAATGTTTAAAAGGAGGTTTTAAAGTAAACTGGTAAATATAAATTAGTTTGTTGATTTAAGTTTTTAAGTAAGTAATGGTCAGAAGAATAAATAATTGCGTAATTGATAGAATTCGTTTATCAATTATCATATTATGCTGTTATAAGTTATTAGACTTTATCTCATGATCATTATTTTGAAGATTTGTTTAATAAATAAAGATTTAACAAATACATATATATAAATTTATTTCGTGCATCCCGGAAACGGCTTTAACGATTTGGATCAAATTTTGTATTTAAATTTTGCTTTTTAATAATAAAAATAAAATAAATATACATGTGTTTTCTGAAAAAACTCAATTTTTATATTTTCCGAAAAATTTCTGAGCGAAGCTTTCACGATCAGGTCGGTAAAGGTAAATAATAAACGAATCTATACTAATATAAAGAGGTAAAGTTTGTGAGGTTGCGAGTTTGTGACGTTGTAGGGGGTAATCTCTGGATCTACTGAATCGATTTAGATGAAATTTGGCAAGAAAATAGTTTGAGACCCTGAGAAGACGAGGACAAACCCATGCGAAGCGAGGGTGAGTCGCCAGTATATAAATATTTGTAGTTTTATATTTGTAGTTGGGACATAAAGGTTGGGAAATGTTATGTGTATGTATGTACATATGTCAGAATATATTTACTATTAGTAAAATTGCATTTCCTTAGCCACACGATTGCCCATCATCTATACTACGCAGCATATATCTACATATTATGTATGAGCAAAATGCATTGAAGCTAAAAGTCGCAATTTGATTTACAACTTCTTTGAAAGTGTAACATATTTATTGACGTCTCTCTGTTAGTATAAAGCTATAAATCGTTCAAAGGGCAAGGTCCTGTTAAAGCGTATTATTTTTCTTTTTACTTTGTGGAAGATTGACAATATGAACAATTAACCTAACATCAGTTAATTTATATAAAATTTTCAGTATTACACATGAAATAGGAGATAATTATCTATTAAATATAATAAATAATTTTGACTTATACTCCGTTTTCAAATGTAACTGGCTATGTTAGCTGTTTTAAGATCAGATATAATATGCGCAAGCGCACGCGCCCACGGCACGCCTGTTCAAAGTTAGCCTTTGGGTTCTTTGTTGTGAAACTGTGATTTACTTTATCTATGACCCCTTTTGTTAAATGATACTTAAAATTAGTTTATTGTATGCGATTGTGTTTTATATTATACTTAAATGAATACTTTTAACAATTGCATTATATTTTTACTAGCGACTCAGGTTCGCGTCGCGGCTCGGGTTCGTTCCTAGGTAGTTTCCCCATACAAACTTTCATCCCCATTTTCACTCCCTTATGGGATTTCGGGATAAAAATTCTCCTATGTCCTTTCCAGGGCCTCAAACTCCTCCTTAACGAATTTCATCTAAGTCGGTTCAGTAGTTCCAGAGATTACTTCTCTATAAGCAAACTCACAAACTTACAAACTTTACCTCCTTATAATAGTATGATTATATAAAAGTTTATAGATGGTTTAACCGATGAAAATTTAAAAAATAAATTACTTTCTTTCATATGTAATTCTAATTAAAACCAAAAAATGCCGAAAACGTGGAATGTATGACATTAAAAGTACTAAAAGTGCCTTTTACTGGAAGCTTACAAAAATATCCACTAATAAGTGTTATTTAAATAGTTTAAAACATTTAGAAAATTCTCAAGTTGGTACGTCGCCTCGTTAAAATTTTGGAGAATCGCTGTACGTACTTTATCATTTAATCATCGCAGACTGTAGAATTCGCTACCACCGAAACAGTACTCGAGATCTAACCTACTTACATTTAGCTATAGCTTTAGTATGTACGTATATTTAATTAATAATTATAGTAATTTTATCCTTGCTTCTCTTGGGTGCGCCCCTATCCTATGTGTTACTTCATGTCATAATCTTATCTGTGTGCTAAATTTCATCCAAATCCGTCCAGCCGTTTTCGCTTCAAGGCGTAACTTATATACACACATAGACACATCCAAACTTTTTCCTATAAAATAGTAGTCCGATTGTTACAATTTGACATGAATATCTTCATTATATCTTAACCAATTTTCTATCAACAGGCCGTTAGTATGTCAAAACGGGGCTACGTGTACCAATTCCGTGGGCGGGTTCTCGTGCATCTGTGTGAACGGATGGACGGGGCCGGAGTGTTCTGTGAACATCGACGATTGCGCTGGTGCTGCGTGTTTCAATGGAGCAACTTGCATAGATCGTGTGGGCGCGTTTTACTGCAAGTGTACGCCGGGAAAGACTGGTAGGTTTACTAAAAGGAAAGGAGAGTTTTTCTTTCATTTCAGCTTGTTTGTTTAGAAAAATATGTGTATGAATAAACATTTGGACTGTACGGAGAAAGAATTAACGATCTCTGTAGCAAAAAGAGCTGTGTCTGTGAGAAATAATAGCTTGCATTTATCTCTCTTTTAACATTATGTTAACATTTACTAATAAAGTAAAATTTAAATATTATTATTTGAATAAAAAGTATTATTTGTTTGTTCATATATTATATATACAAGTATAGTGGAAATTATTTAGAACTACTGAAGCGACTCAGAATTTAATTTAATAATAATTTCAACACACCAAAAGCAATTAAAAAAAAATGTAGTTTTGAAATTACAACAATTGTTACATTCTTAACTTATTAGGTCTCCTCTGCCATTTGGACGATGCTTGCACGTCGAACCCGTGTCACGCAGACGCAATCTGCGACACCAGTCCCATCAACGGCTCCTATACTTGCTCCTGCGCGTCTGGTTACAAGGGATTGGACTGCTCTGAAGATATAAACGAATGTGAACAGGGTATGTATATGTTTTGGTATCTTTCTTATTTATTATCATAAAAAAATTATAACATTACATATAAGTTTAGGTGTGACATATTGAAATTTTGATAAAGTAGTATTTTTTTAATAACTTAGTTATTAAAAAAAATATTTATTTAAAGTTAGTCTCGACATACTTCCATATTGTTCTAATAACAATCAGCAAATAACTTAAAAAGTTATTTAAAAAAATTTTTAGGTCTCCATTTTAACGACTGCAACGGCTGCAATGATAGGAAGAGAATTTTTCATATTTGGAGAATTTCCGATAACTGATTTAGATAATTTAATTGCTATCACGAATACACATTTGATTTCATCAACTATATATTTATTTTACTTATATCAACCCCCACTTAGGTTCTCCTTGCGAACACGACGGTATCTGCGTGAACACTCCAGGCTCATTTGCCTGTAACTGCTCAGTGGGCTTCACCGGTCCTCGATGTGAAACAAACGTAAATGAATGCGAGAGCCATCCTTGTAGAAACGACGGATCTTGCTTGGATGACCCTGGTACCTTCAGATGTGTATGCATGCCTGGTAAGTACATTCTAAAATAAGCTTTTTCATCCTGAAAAACAGATTTTTAATATTTTAAATAAAACTATCTTTTCGGATTTTGTCGCGGATTTATTTGCATTTTTGTTTCCCGACGTTTCGAATGCTTTACAGCATTCATGGTCACGGGAGAGACTGAGGTGTTACATGTCTCGAAGGTATAGTTGTTACAGACAGCCTACCCACAATTAACAAAATGAAAATTTCACCAATTACATTACAATATTTTTTAACTTTAAACATTTCTATAATTTTCGATTTTCGACAAAATCCGAAAAGATAGTTTTATTTAAAATGTCAAATATTCGCGTAAATCTAAGAAAGTATTAGATTTTTGATATCTTTATACTTAAATTTTGACCTTAATTATATTTTAAATAATGTTGGCAAAGATAGTTTTAATATGTTTTCTACAAACGTCTAAATTGTGGTTTTTTTGACTATACTAATATTATAAATGTGATTGTTTGTTTGTCTGTGAATGAGTTTGTTACTAATTTCGATTAAATGCAATATCGAGAAATAAATATTAATAATATAAACGAATTATAATCATATATATTATAATTTAGATTTAAAAAAGAAAAGAAATAGAATAATTTAAACAAATCAATGGTTGAACAGCTTGATTTCTATAACGGTACACGGTACGATACAATTTGCTCCTCAGTTGACAGCGTGATAGCTGGATGTTTATCATTAGATGGAATGAGTTGGGAAGGATTGACAGAAAAACTAAAATAAACTTAAAAAATTAAACATAAAATATAATATGTATTTTTGTCTCCACGATAATTATTTTTATAGTGGCTTATATAGCTTTTATTCAATTATTGCTAATATATAAGCAAATTTTTGATCGGTATCAAAACGAAGTAACTAAATCGTGCAAATCATTAATAGAGCTGTCAAATAAAAACCAAAATAATATTTATGTCTTGAAAAGAAAAGAGATGATAGAAATATTGACTGAGTATACGATAGGTTATTTTTGACCGATTTCAAAAAGAAAAGGCACTAAATTTGTGTATATTTTTTGAGATATTTACGCGAAATTTTGTCACTAAACAAGCGAAACCATATGCTAAAAATGAATAATAATAGAAAATACCTCACGATACACTAAGGACAGTGAGTTCGATTCTATCTAATGTTTTAATAGAAACATGTTTACAGTAACATTAATTGCTTTCCATGAGATTGTAGAACCTCTATATATGTAAAACAGAATTATCACAACTAGTAGCGAGAAATAAATTTTTTGCCAACGTTACAACACTCAGTTCCCATGACGATGTGAGCGGCGAGACGGAAGCTCTTACTTCGTTTAACATAATATAACTCTTATTAAAATGCAATAAGAACTATTTATGGCTATTATAATTATGTTTTCTTAGTGCTTAGATTAGCTAAAACAACCTTTTATATAATATAGTGTGGAATATTTTATATATGTATTTGAATTTTATGTTAATTCTATTGGGATGTATAAATATTAAAATTAAAAGTCAAAAAATTGGTCTGCAAAACTTTGAATTACGTATAAATTAAAATATTATTCTAAAATATTTAGCTTTACGCTGTATTGCGAACAGTAAATCGATTCTAACCTTAATTCATTAAACAGACTATTATAGAACTGGAAAGTATTCAAAATGAACATTAAGTCTTAAAAATATTTAGTTTACTATTAACGTTTAGTATAGATTTCTCAGAGATGAGATATTTGCCCGCAGTAAGAAGTATCCTATATGTTGACCCGGGTAACCGGTTATCACCATACCAAATTTCATCAATCTGTCCAGTGGTTTTCTCGTGATGCGTTCTCAGACAGACAAACGGATAAAATAAATTATCAATTCGGCCTCTGTATCGATAACAATGACTATTTCAATAAGATTTTCCAAAAAAATATTTAATGTACAGATTCGATTCAGTTAGAATTTTATTATATGTATAGATAACTAATGAGAAATATAAAATGCTATATTTATATATGTTAATATATGTGATGATAGAACGAGCAGATTTTTGTTAGAACTATTAACAAAAGCAACAACTAAAATACTACTTAGAGATTGTATTTATACCGATTATACTCATATATCGATTCTTAAAAATAACAACTGCACTTTAAACCTATGAAGTACCCACATGCCCATAACCGATACATTGTCAAGTACACAAAACATGTCAGCGACGCAATGATGCGGATGGAAGCACTCAGTGAAAAACATAACCCGATCGAATTGCGAATGCATCGTAACCCGTCCCTTTATAATATGAGATATCACTTCTTAATTTAGCCATGCAATACATAGCTTTGACTTGAGTATAATACTGGTAAATTGAAAAGGTGGTGTAAGGATTAAGAGTTCGAGTACAGTGGGGGGAATTATACATAGTTGTGTTATACCACTTATCTCACGCATGAGTGATTCCAGACTCGTCTGGCAAGTGAACTAATAAGGGCAGGCTTGGTGCTCGGTATGACGACATTATAATTTTTTTATAGTTAAAACATGCCTAATGGGCCCTTGCACTCTGTTTTTATAACGATATAACCGTTGTTTATGCCTAGATGGATCTTTAAATATTATTAAAAGAAATAATTGCAGTTATTCCCATTTAAAAATAACCGTCAGTATTTTTTTTGCCATCATATTTAAAGTCTAAGATATTCCTTATAGTTCTTAAGATATACTTTAATTCACTTGGTTTTTAGTTACGGAAGATTTGTTGTCTTTCACTTTTGGTTGGTTCTCTTGGAAAGATTCCATTATGAATTAGTAGACAGCATAAACTCCTGTATCTTCGTGTGTTTGTTTCTCTATCCCTTCATCTTTATTTGCATGAGACCGTTGAGTTTCTAAAGAAAACACGATTGCTTTCTTAGATTTAATTATCTATAAGATAATATATCATAAAAAGAAACTGGTTAATTTTGCAATTCTGTGACTTATTAAAAACTACTTTCATGTTGACCTCTTATATCAGTTTGTAATTTTTTTTTTTTTATTTTGTTCCCAAAAAGCAGCTGGTCAAGTAATGTGTGTATCTGAAGCATTAAACATTCAAATATGCGCATAAACCGGCATTAGCTTGCGCCCGCTGGACATTCTTATTGTAGCTTGCGATCCGAAATCGTGACGATGGCGTATGGTATAAAAGTGCACGACAGCGGACGAGAACTTCCTGTACTTTAAGTCCATCTTAATTGATAGACAAAGTGCTATTATTTTGCATTTAGGATGTCTATAGTTGTTACATTCTTATAGAAAGTAAGAGTTACCGTTTGGCATTAATTGTGCTGTGAAATATCTTCTCTCCTTTCTTTGGCAAGATTCTTTATCTACGGATTCTCATAATCAGTTTCTCAGTTTCTTACGCTAAATTGGTCAAACAAAAAATTACTTTCATAATATTTGTTCTACAATTGCACAATTTCAATGAAGAATAAATATCCTTAATATAACTAACGGTACAAACAGTGGTTTCTATAAATGTGTGTTTTATTATCCTACTAATAATATTATAAATGCGAAAGTTTGTGAGGATGTATGGATGTTTGGATGTATAGATGTATGGATGTTTTTTGCTATTTCACGCAAAAACTACCGAATGGATTTTAATGCAACTTTACAATAATATTGCTCATACATAAAAATAACACATAGGCTACTTTTTAGCTTGGAAAATGTACGGTTCCGTGGGATAGATTTGTTTTTTTTAGGCGAACCCGAGCAAAGCAAGGGTGAGCCATTAGTAGTTTAATAATATTGCCGCACATTGTAATTACTACATTTTTCTTTAAATATGTGTGCTTATAATTTGCACCGAACGTGTACCCGCGAAATGCGCTCGCGCATTGGGCGTGGCATCCCCTCTAACTACCATTTTGGTACGGCAAAGGCTCAATAGGCCATGTCAGCTATACAAACACTTGCATAATACTTTATTGCTCTTAAAATTGGAATTTGAATTATTATTCAAACTAATGGTCTTGATAATGGGTTAAAAGGTTATTATTGTTTTAGAATTACGAAATACATATCTTTACCCAAAGCAATTACGCTAAATTGGTCAAACAAAAAAAAATACTTTCATAATATTTGTTCTACAATTGCAAAATTTCAATGAAGAATAAATATCCTTAATATAACTAACGGTACAAACAATTGCAAACTCCATACATTTCGATTCGACGTACGTACTCTCTTCAACATTCTAATTAAACCCAAGCCGCTGTAATTAACATGCCAACTTGTACTATTCCTGTGAACATTGTTGTGAACATTTCTTATTAAGTTTATGAAATTGTATTGTAGTTATTTGTTTAAACTATGTGTTAGTTTTCATTCCAAATTGTCAATACAAATTAAGGTCGCTCACGGAGTGCACTTTCAAAAAGGTGAGCTGTTTCAAATGCCTCTTAATCGTACTAGAACATCTCGAATAAGGACATTCAGAATGTTGATTACTTAAGTTTACTTGTTGTCTGATTACTTCGTTGGTATAGTGGCTGTAATATATCTGCGATTTGGAGGTTCTGGATTCGAGTCCCATTGGGCCATGTTTGGTACTTCGGGGTTTCTGTCAAGAAATTCTTAGAAGCAGCCCGTAGTTAGGAAGTGGGCGGTGTTACACCCTCAGGCTATGGAAAGAGCGTGAAAGCTTAGAGAGCGCACTTGTGTGTGCGCGCACACTTTAGCACAATAATATTTCCTAGTTCCGACGTATATTTGTAGTTTTTTGACTAATGCCACTAGATTGGTCGCCGTGACATCGGTCAGAACATATGTAGATATTATATTCTATGCATCATTAAAAATATAAAAAAAATATTTTATTTATACTTATAACGTTATCTTTTACAATGTGCAAAGTAAATAAAAAAGTACATGTAATTTTAAATACAACTTTTCCAGTAAAAACCACAATTTAGACATTTAAATTAGTACACAGACAGATCGGATCCAATAAATAGTACAAAAGTTTGACTGAATAACAAATTTCAGGTTTCACTGGAACACAATGCGAGGTGGAGATAGACGAGTGCGCAAACAATCCGTGTCTGAACGGCGGCGTGTGCCACGACATGATAAATGCCTTCAGATGCACCTGTGTTATTGGGTAAGTTGAAATTGTGTCATTTTGCAAAAGACTCGTTAAAAGACTTGAGATGGATTATAATCATTAAATTATTTTTAAAACGAAATATCAAATATATTTTATACATCAAAATACCAAATTAATCTATACCTATAATAATGGAATGTGACCGACCTTCTTTAAGATAACTATTTCAATTATCTGCAATATCTGGCTTGCATTAAAAAGTGACATGATATGCAATTTGGACACAATTTAAATTAAAAGTCATTACTTTTTCTGTAACTAAATTAACTAAGTAGATATTTCATGTACGAATATTATCCTTTCCTTAGATTCACTGGAGCAAGATGCCAAGTTAACATCGACGATTGTGCATCAAGTCCTTGTAGAAATGGAGGTACTTGTCATGATTCAATAGCTGGATACACCTGCGAATGTCCTCCTGGTTATACTGGTAAGTAAAAGTTGTATTTTATAAAGAAAAAATACAGTTTTTAGGGATATATGGCCAAACTGAAGCTGGAATTTATATAAAAAAGTGAACGCAAAGTACTTGTGTACATATGTATGAATACAGGATTCAGGTCGGCAAGTCCGGCTGAAATATTAGATACGTTTACAAACTGACAGCATATCTAGCCTTATTTAGGTTTCAGTCCGATAAATAATGGAACATCTACTAATACCATGTCTGTCTGTCCATCGCAGTCTTCTAATGCTGGTTGGAATGATATATAATAATTATTTTTTCTAATTCCTGCACTATTATGGTCTACAACGTATAACTAGATGAGATCTAAGGCGATTGTTTGTGATTTCTACAATTTTTTACAATATTTTTTAAATATAAATATTTTAGTAATTTCCTAGTTATTTTATTAGCAAATATGTCAACACTATTCTCTGCCAATTCTGAAATCGTGCCACTTTACGAGAATAAGGTTGCAAATCGTGACGTTCGACATAAAGTCGTGCGGTGTCCAGCGGAGACATTTGTCAACGGGTGTCACATATATCAAAACAGGGGTTTACATGGGCTCAACCGACTTTATAACATGGGAATTTAAATTTGTTGCTCGATTTGTGCTTCGATTAATAAGAATATATTGATTTTTGGTTTGAAATGTATTGTTGGGATATGTTATATTTTGAATATCAAGGAATTAATTAATTAAAATATGATTTTGTGCTGTGATTTAATGGATATTGCAAACATTTTTTTATTTTACAAATTAAACTTTCTTTTTAGCTTTTACTAGCCATGGCATTTTTGCGTTCTACTGCTTATAATTATAAAAAATCGGGTGTGTCACAAGGTAGTAATTTAGGTCTCCTACTATTCAAGTTTGTTTAAGAAAATATATTGAAACTATGCTACCATTTAAGAATATTAATACAAGGATATTTTACAGGAATGTCCTGCGAAACAAATATCAACGATTGTCTCTCAGCGCCGTGCCATCGAGGGGAGTGTATCGATGGTGACAATAGCTTCACTTGTAACTGCCATCCAGGGTACACTGGCCGCGTGTGCCAAACTCAGATCAATGAATGTGAATCTAATCCTTGCCAATTTGGAGGTAAGTAATATATCTAAATATCCATACTAATATTATAAATGCGAAAATAACTATCTGTCTGTCTGTTTGTTACCTTTTCACGCTTAATCCGCTGAACTGATTTGGATGAAATTGGGTATAAAATAGTTTGAGAATCTGGGAAAGATAGAGGATAGATTTTATCCCGGAAATCAGTTCTTAAAGGGGTGAAAAGGGGGGTAGAAGTTTGTATGGGGATCCATCATTTCTTAAGAAAAGGATATAAAACTCATCATACCTATGTACGCATTTAATATGTCCATACGGTCTATCTTTTCCATACTAACAGTTAAAACGTACCTAGAGACGAACCCCAACGAAGCGAGAGTGAGTCAGCTAGTAGTAAATAAGTAACGAGTGCTTGTTACTTTTTAAATTATTTTACCTTATACATATTACCTGTGCAACCGAATCTCGCTCGACCGTTTTCGGAATAGATATAAAAAATGCATTTTTCAGAAAAGTACATATACAGATAAACCTACGAAACAAAAACTTAACTAAGTACAAAATTTGATCTAAATCGTTACAGCCGTTTATGTGATACAAATGTGATACAAAATATATTTATCTGGTTTTTAAAAGTCTGCCCAGATTACTATATACCATTTTAGTGATAATGTATCCTTATATCCTTCTTAAGGCAATTATATTTTTTTAATTTAAAGGTCACTGTGAAGATTTAATCGACGGCTATCAATGCCGATGCAAAGCTGGAACATCTGGGCGGAACTGTGAGATCAATGTCAACGAATGTTATTCCAACCCATGCAGGAATGGTGCCACCTGTATAGATGGCATTAATAGGTGTGTATATTTTTTTGTTTATATAACAGTATTAATTATTATTTTTTAATTAAATTTCATATTTAGTAATGTCATATTAATATTTTGTAATTGTTCTAATCGTCTTTTTTTTATTTTAAGATATTATATTTATTATCTGTTATATGAAAGCTTAGTAATTATATTGTTTACATTTATATGAATATGGGTTTGGTTAAATTGGAGAAGTTAACAAAAATAATTTTATACTAATATTGTACACTTATAATACTTTCTTATACCTCTTTTGCTTTTAGAGTTATCGAAATTTTCCTTCTTTTAATTTAATGCCTTTTTTCTTTCACATGCAGCAACAATTACTTTGAGTAAGTGCTTTTAGAAATTACCGCATGTATTAGTGTTTAGCTTTTTATGTTTATATAATCGATTTTAGCTTTGCGATTGATGTTCTTATATCGATTATTATATTCGAGCTTTTTTACTTTGATTTTTTTTAAATGCTCTTACTAAAAGTTTTCTATCATTTTATATAAGTTGTGTGGCTGAATTCAAAATATGCAGTAGTGGTACATGTAAAACTACAAAACACCTAAAAAAACTCTGCTGTTTTAAAATATCAAAATTCAACTAAAAACACTTAATAGACTTAACTTTTCACTTAAATATATAAATATTATAATAGGTAAATATGACATATAATGCAAACGTTTTCCTTTGGCTTATTTGAAAAAGCTTAGTTAAAATAAATTTCATATGACTCTTTCAACCCAAAAACCAATGTTGCATGTAAAAAAAAATCATGAAAAGCATGTAATACCCACACACGAGCATGTATAAAGGCACTATATATTTAATATCCATGTACTATCAGGTACACGTGCGAGTGTATCCCGGGATTCACCGGGCAGCACTGCGAGACCAACATCAACGAGTGCTTGTCCAATCCCTGTGCGAATGGCGGCAAGTGCATCGACCGCATCAATGGCTTCCGATGTGAATGTCCACGGGGTTACTACGATGCTAGGTATGTTATGTTTTTCGATTTCAGTTACGGCTCTCTTATATCTCTCTTATACATATATTATCTCTTATCTGTTGAGACTAATCAACAGGACGCGATATTATTACTATACTAGCGACTCGTCCTTCTTCCTCTCGGGTTCGTCCCTACGTTTTAAGTATAGATTTCTCAGAAATCAGATATTTTCGCACAGTAAAAAGTTGACCCGTATAATCATCTAGCATCATGCCAAATTTTATTAAAATCCAATGACCCAAGTGCACTATCTCTCTCTATAGAGAGAGATAGAGAGAGAGAGCTCTACTCTCTCTCTCTCTCTATGCCCTTTAATACTCATATTTTGATGGGACCACTCGACATGATTGCTGAGAGATAGAACGCAGGACCGACAGTGTACAGCCTGCTACTGAGGATTTTGTCTCAAAAAAACTGAATAACAATTTCGACTCGGCCCGGGAATCGTGCCTAGGACCCCTCGATCTGCAGCCGTACATGCTAGCCACTGGACTAATGAGGCTGGCTAGGTACATAATAAGAGATGAACGCCAAACCTGCATGATGTATACCTATATTCGTGGTATCGTATTTAGATTTGAACACACTCATTTGAAGATTTGTGTTTTGATTTGATTTGTATAGAATATTGTATATCTTTACTATAAAAAGTTTATTATTAAATAACTTTGACGTATTTCAGTTCTATATAACATATTTTTTATGCTTATAATTAATTACTTTTGTTAATATTGCAGATGTTTATCCGACGTGAACGAATGCGCTTCTAATCCTTGCATCAACGGCGGTACTTGTGAGGATGGTGTCAATCAATTCATATGTCACTGCTTGCCGGGTTATGGAGGTATGTAATGATTAATCATTTTTACTAGATTTCCAATTATTACATTATTAGGTACATTGCTTAGGTTTTCATTTCAAGCTTAGATTTATTTTTATATGGCCATACTATGTGTTTGTTTCTATAAACTAAAACAGCATATCGTTTATAACATCAAATTAAACCTTAATTTAACACAAGAATTTGTGTTATATTTGTCACAAACGAAATGTTCAGATATTATGCTCTTTTTAGCAATACGCGTGCATTTATATATGTACACATATTTTATACTAGCGATCTTTGCTCTCTGTCCGTCTGTAAGTACGTTCTTATTTTTATGAGCGGAAACCTAATCCTTATTCTAAAATAAAAGTAGCCTAAGTTACTCCTCATAACATCAACTATCTACCAGTCCTGTTAAAATCAGTTGGCCAAATCGGAACAAACAGACAAACAGATAAAGACAAAAAAATTAAAATTATGTTTTTCTAAGTACCGTATAAAATTTCATATACATTTAGTAAAAATTTGTTATTTTGACATTACAAACAGACACTTCAATTTTATTTATCTATATAGATGTATAAGATCGTGCAGTACTAAAATAATATGAACATTTTATATATTTTGAAAACTTATGTTAATGCAAGTATTTAACTTAATTAATATTGTTTTATCTCCACAGGCCAACGCTGTGAGCGTGACATAGACGAGTGCAGTTCGAACCCGTGCCAACATGGCGGCACTTGTCACGACCGACTCAACGCGTACAAATGTGACTGCGTGTTAGGATTTACTGGTAAGTATTTATTTAGAAACAAAATTAAAATGTATATTAACAAGATATTATGACATAGGATTTTTATTATAAATGTGAAAATTTTGTATGTTTGTTACCACTTTACGCCTAAACTTCTGGATGGATTTGGATGAAATTTTGTACACAAATAGAGTATTTCTTAGATTCTAGAAGGTTTTAGAGTAACACAGTAGATTGTGAAGCGAAAACATGAACGTAGCCGAGCGAAGCGAAGATTGCATATTTACAAAAAATATTCTTTGTATTAGGAACACAACAAAAATTCTTCTTCTGAGAAAGAATTCCATGTATGAGGATCTCATAAGACTACATAGAGTTTTTCTTTCTTTTAGCCAGAATTTAATCATTTTTTTTAATTTCCAGGTGTAAACTGTGAGACTAACATCGACGATTGCGCCGGCAACCCCTGCCTGCACGGGGGGTCCTGCATCGACCTCGTGAACGGCTACCGATGCGTGTGCGCTCCACCACATTCTGGCAGGAACTGTGAAAACACACTTGATCCTTGTTTACCTAATCAGTAAGTTGTCATACTAATGTTGTAAATGAGAAAGAGTGAGTGAATGAGTGAGTGAGTGAATGTTAGTGGGGGTTAATAAAAAATGCCGTGTGAAATTCGGAAGGGACATGTATCATTTTCTTAATTAACACGTAAGCTACTTTTATACACGTATAGAATACGTGTAAGAATTGGTATTTATTTTTTCATTGATGTTCATTCTAATTATCGATTATAATTTGTTGCATCTCTTCAGTTTATATTATCAATCTTAGCGTGTAAACAAATTTCATTCATAGCTAATACTTTCTTAGATATACGCGAATATTTGACATTTCAAATAAAACTACCTTTGTGGGATTTTTCGCGAATTTATTTTAATTTTTGATTCCTGGCGTTTCGAATGCTTTACAGCGATCATGGTCACTGTCATATAGTTGTTACAGACAGTAAAAAAAACATTTTTTTGGGGAACTGAAAAAATATTATTTCCCTATACCCCAAAATTGCTATAACAGTACTAAAAAACTTATATTTATCATAATAAACAATTCCAGATGTCGTCACGGCGGCCGCTGTATAGCCGAGGCGTCATACGCGGAGTTCACGTGTCAGTGCCCTGTCGGCTGGACGGGCGCGCTCTGCGAGCGGGACGTGGACGAGTGCGCCGTGACAGCTCCCTGCCATAATGAAGCTACTTGTATCAACACTGAGGGGTCCTATGCCTGTCTATGTGCCCATGGGTATGAGGGGAAGGACTGTGCGATAAACACGGATGATTGTGCTTCGTGTAAGCTATTATATAATTTCTTGAAACTTCTATATTTGAGATTTGAATGGGAGATTATAATTTTTAAAACATAAAAAAGGCGTTAGTAATGAAATCAAAATTTAAAAAAGACACGGATTAAAGTTTGTGGTGTTTTTATATTCAATTTAAACATGTGTATCTATGCATGCTATTATTTTTATTATTTAAATCCACGTAGTTGTGTGAAACTAAAGGTAAAGTTTCATTGTATACCATATATGACAGATGATCATAATAACAGCTAGTTAAAAATTGAAGTAACAATTTATTTACACTTTGGCGAAAGACGTCCAATTTTTTTTTAATTATCTATTTTTAAATTTCTAGTACATTTCTATGTGTTGACATTTATTTCATTAAACATTTCAGTCCCCTGTCAAAACGGAGCGACATGTTTAGACAGTATCGGTGATTACAACTGCGTGTGCGCGAGCGGCTTCGCGGGCAAGCACTGTGAAGTGGATATAGACGAGTGCCAGTCTAGACCTTGTATGAATGGCGCTACTTGCAATCAGGTAATTCATTTAAAACCTAAATATTAAGGTCACTGAAGACTAGGGCCATTTCACTAATATTCTATCAAACAACAGCACATATTATTTGTCAGTCGAATGATTTTCAGAACTCAATTTTTATAAAAAGTGACCCGTTAGCAATCAAGGACAATCCCAATTTTAACATCAGTTAAAATATTTATCGTGATGTTAAATTACGTATCGAAATATGCTGAAGGGCCTTAATTAACTAGATTAAAAAAAATGTAGAACATAACATCATATAAGTACGACGTAGTGACGAGCCAAAGACTGCTGTTTCCATTGGGAAAAAAAAATCTAGGTACATATTTGCTTGTTACCTTAGAAATTTCCTTAATTAATTTCTACATAAATTTATTTTCCTATCCAGTACGTGGCATCATACACCTGCACTTGCCCTCTTGGCTTCTCGGGCATCAACTGTCAGACCAACGACGAAGACTGCACAGAATCTAGCTGCATGAATGGAGGGACCTGTATCGACGGCATCAACTCTTACAACTGCTCTTGTCCCCCTGGGTGAGTGAAATATTTAACCGACTTCCAAACAAAAGGAGATTCTCAATTCGTCAAAAGCTTTTTTTAATGTATGTTCACGGATTACGCGAAGATGCCTGAACCGATTTGGAAAATTCTTTTTTTTTGTTTCAAAGGTTTATAGGTAATTCCCAGGTGGTCCCATTTAAATTTTTATCGAAATCAGTCGAGCGGTTTTTAATAAAAATCAACAACAAATTATTTTTAAATAAATGGCTTAATCTAATATGCTATTAAAAAACTTTAACTACTAAAGTAAACTTACCAATTACGTGCTTATTACATTTACATTAAAAATGAAAAAATAAAAACTTACAAAGATAATAAATAAAGGTCAAACATATTTTGGATCAACTATTCTAATTGATATTGTACTTTGATATTTTTAGATGTTTTACGTGTATACGTATTTGCTTTGGAAGTCAATAAGTCGCTACTTTATAAGTATTTTTTTCTAATTTTTTTCCCAGGTACACGGGTTCAAACTGCCAGTTCAGGATAAACATGTGTGACAGTTCTCCATGCGACAACGGCGCGACCTGCCACGACCACGTCACCTACTACACTTGCCACTGTCCCTACGGATACACTGGAAAGCATTGCGAGACTTTTGTTGATTGGTAAGTTTGGTGTTTTTTATAATGCCATCCATCTATACTATTATTATAAAGAGATAAGATTTTTTTGTTTATTTGTTTGTTTATATAAGCTCCGAAACTACCGAACCGATTTTGATGAAATTTTGTAAGGAGATTGTTTGAGGCTCTGGAAAGGACATAGGATAGTTTTTATCCCGGAAATTATCCGTTAAGAGGGGTTGAAAATGACGATGAAAGTTTGTATGGGGAGCAACCTAGGAAGGGATCCGAGTGAAGCGAGGGCGAGTCGCTAGTATCTTATAATCTAATAATCGAATCTTTTAATCTTTTCAGCCACTCAAAATTATACTTATTTCTGTTCCAAGATTAGTCTTAAAGTAATTGGCAATATTTTAGAATTATATATCACTGCATATTTTGAATTACCCGCGCTTCACTCGTGCGTTACCATAGATGCAATTAATTAATAAATAGAAACAAATATAAAAATAACGAATTCTTAATGTTTTTTGACGACACGTTTGGCTCAGTTTGTAGTGATTCTAATTGCTGTGCCAGCAGTGGCGGGTTCGAGTCCCGCTTGGGGATTTATTTGTGTGATGAACACGAATGTTTATACTCCAGTCATGGGTATTTATATTCATAATATGTATGTATGTATTTAAACTTATAGATGTGTAGTGTATCAACTATCTGGTACCTATAACACAAGCCTCGTTTTAGCTTACCATGGAACTAAATGGTGCTGTGTGTTAATGTCCCGACATATTTATTTATTAATTATATTTAATATTTTTTCCTGCAGGTGTGAGAACAACCCCTGTGAGAATGGAGCGACTTGCTCACAAAAGGGCCCGCAGTACACGTGCACGTGCGCGCCGGGCTGGTCCGGCAAGCTGTGCGATGTTGAGATGGTGTCATGTAAAGACGCTAGTATTAGAAAAGGTAAGTTGGTTATATTGTTTTAGTTAAAGTTATATTTAAAAGTGAAAAATGGCAAATTTAGATTATACAAACATTTAATGTGAAAATAAATATAGACTTGAAATATTCTTATGATGGTATTCTGGACATTTTATTAAAACATTAGCAACTCACCCTTGCTTGGCTCGGGTGCATCCCTAGGTACGTTTTATATAGATATGAATAGTTATTGCAAGTGTACCTTAGGTGAAAGACTTACGCTGTTGCAATTTATTAAGACCTACAATTTTCGAGTACATTTTCTCTAAGGTTTAGCAGCGTTAGACATGAAAATTTCTAAGGACGACTCGATAAAACAAAATGTATTCTCTCATGGGAATGAAAGATTTTCTTGTAGTTAAATGTATCCCAAATGTTGATCCGAGTAATAAGTTATCATTACACAAAATTTATTCAAAATCGGTCTGGTACTTTTTGGGTGAAACAGGACACACAAATAGACATACAGATAAACATTTTAATAACTATTGTATTCTGTACAAAATACGTTACAGTCATTGTTTTTATAAAAACATTTCATGTACAGATTTCGCTAAGTTACTGTTTTATTATATGTATAGGTAGATGTATGCTAAATTATTATGTATCTTTCCTAGGTGTGAAACTAAAACAACTATGTAATAACGGGTCCTGTGAAGACATTGGTAACTCCCATCGTTGTCACTGTCTCGACGGATACACCGGCTCCTATTGTCAGAAGGAAATAAATGAATGCGATTCAGCACCGTGTCAAAATGGCGCCATTTGCAAAGATCTAGTTGGTACCTACCAATGTCAATGTGCTAAAGGATTCCAAGGACAAAATTGTGAATTAAACGTCAACGACTGTCTACCAAACCCATGCCAAAATGGCGGGACGTGCCATGATTTAATTAACAACTTCTCATGTTCATGCCCATTCGGAACTTTGGGTAAAATCTGTGAAATTAACGTAAATGATTGCAAGCAAGACGCATGTCACAATAATGGTACTTGTATTGACAAAGTTGGTGGGTTTGAATGCAAGTGTCCTCCGGGATTCGTGGGGCCGAGATGTGAAGGAGATATTAATGAATGCCTATCTAACCCATGTTCCAGTCCCGGGACACAAGATTGTGTGCAATTGATCAACGATTACCATTGTAACTGCAAACCCGGATACATGGGACGACATTGCGACGCTAAAGTGAACTTCTGTGCAAACTCACCATGTCAAAATGGTGGGATATGTTCGGCAATCCAAGGAGGTCATGATTGCTTATGCGGTGATGGTTTCTATGGGAAAAACTGCGAGTACTCCGGCTATGCGTGTGACTCTAATCCATGCCAAAATGGTGGTTATTGTAGAACATCAGAAATTGGTGACTACGTTTGTGACTGTCCGTCAGGATTGTCTGGTGTCAACTGTGAAATTGATTCTATGAACGAATGCTTGAGCAATCCTTGCAAGCACCCAGATGCTAGATGTATAGATAAACCTGGCGATTACTTATGTTATTGTCCAAGACAATGGACCGGAAAAAGCTGTGATATCCATGACCCTCACTCACGAGGTGGATACGGAAGCCCTGTGTCTGGAGTGTTCAGTAAAAACCCTGGACTTACTCTGCAGGAGCTAGATTTAGCTTTCCAAAGAGAGACATGTGTCAAATTAGGCTGTAAAGAGAAGAGGGGTGACCATCATTGTGACGAAGAGTGTAATACGTACGCATGCGAGTTCGACGGCAACGATTGCTCCCTTGGTATAAATCCGTGGGAAAATTGCACAGCCCCGATTAAATGTTGGGAAGTGTTTATGAATGGAGAATGTAATGAAGTGTGTAATACACAAGCTTGCCTGTTCGATGGTAGAGATTGTCAGAAATCCCTCCAAAAATGTAACCCTGTATATGACGCGTACTGCCAAAAGCACTATGCCAACGGGCATTGTGACTATGGATGTAACAACGCGGAATGTAATTGGGATGGTTTGGACTGCGAGAATGAACCACCTGATCTCGCAGAAGGCGTAATGTCTGTTATTCTTTTGATGGATATGAGAACGTTCAAAGAAAATTCTGTGGCATTTTTGCGTGACTTAGGTCATCAACTACGAACAACCGTGTTGATAAAGAAAGACCATTTGGGCAACGATATGGTGATTCCATGGAAAGGCTCGACAGATGTTGGCCTTCAAGATACTGAATTTGGAAAGAAACATCAAATAGTTTATACGGAGAGGGGACAGTCGGGGGTTAAAGTTTATTTGGAAATTGATAATAGGAAATGTACATCGATGTCTGCATCAGAGTGTTTCTTCTCAGCACGTGAAGCGGCTGAGTTTTTAGCTGCAACCGCATCTAAACATTCATTGTCGCCTGACTTTCCTATTTATCAAGTTAAAGATGAAACACCCCCTGAAGTAGATAATTTACCAACAAATTTTAAATACGTCTTTATCGGGGTAATTCTAGTTCTTCTAGCTGGTCTATTAATTGGGGTGCTAGTGACCGCTCAGAGGAAACGTGCGGCTGGTATAACTTGGTTCCCAGAAGGGTTTATTCGTAATAATTCAACAACCCGTCGTCGCTCACGACGCAGGGGTCCAGATGGACAAGAGATGAGGAATCTGAACAAAGGGTCCATGGGATGTATGGATGTAGACATCAATGGTGGTCACATGGGTCCTCCCCATTGGTCTGATGATGATGATGATGGATCAGCACCACCAAGGGCCAAAAGACCTAGAGGTCCAGGAGACGCGAATGGAGCACCCGGTGGCTACGCTTCAGACCACACAGCAATCACGGACTATGAGGAAGCCAGTCATGAGTCCAGGGTTTGGACTCAACAGCATTTGGATGCTGCGGATATAAGGGTACCACCGAGTATGATGACGCCACCTGCTATCGTGAGTATATCTTATATTTATAATTGTTAAATTTTTGTTCTATATAAAATAAAGAAAAAAAAGGTAAAATTAATCGCTAAAGGCACACCAATTTTTTTTATTGTTAATCAAAATTAAATACACTTAACGCAATTTTACTAAAAATTACATTTTTTTGTTAGCACGATGGCCACGTGGATGTTAATGCAAGAGGACCTCTCGGAATGACACCATTGATGGTAGCAGCTATAAGAGGAGGTGGTCTTGACACTGGTTCTGATGTGGAAGATGAGCAGACCGCCCACATTATATCAGAGCTGGTCGCCCAGGGGGCACAGCTCAATGCTGCTATGGATAAGACTGGAGAAACCAGTCTTCATCTTGCTGCCAGGTAAGATATTATCAGTACGATTACTTTATTATGTTTCAATAGGTTTTTTATTGCGATGTTTTGTGCTTTGTAAAGTTGAGTTGCATATTAATGACATATAAAAGGCACAAACAACTAAGCAGCATTGAAATTAATATAAAAAAAATGTAACGAAACATTTTTAAATGATAAAGAATAAGCTCTTGAACAAATTATTATTTCGGTATTTAAACAAAAATAGTAGAACTTAAAAGATATTTATATAATAACTACATAGTTTCGACCCACAGCTTTGCTCGGATGGAAAGGGTTAGAAGCAAAATTACTTGCCCAAAATCAATTCTGCTGTTTCAAGATGAAAAGTTATTAAACAGACAGACAGTCATTATGTACATATCTAACATAATTAACATTTTCAGATACGCACGCGCAGACGCAGCCAAACGTTTGCTAGATGCGGGTGCGGATGCGAACTCACAAGACAATACGGGCAGGACGCCATTACACTCTGCGGTCGCAGCAGATGCGATGGGCGTGTTCCAGATTCTTCTACGGAATAGGGCCACCAATCTCAATGCTAGGATGCATGATGGCACCACCCCCCTTATTTTGGCTGCGAGGTAATATATATTTCAATAGAATTAAAGTTATATCTAAAATTAAGTTCTACATATAGTGAGTTAGTAACCATTGTTTCTGAGATTGTCTGATATGAGATGCCAAAGTAGTTTAAAGAGTTTTGTTTGTCTGTATGTTTGTTTGCTCATTAACATTTTAAAGAATAAAAGCACAACACAACTTTAATTGTGCTCTATGTAAAACTCATATTTAAATGTCTTGTATAAATTGCGAAGTAAAATGTTTAAGCGTCTTGTTTTTGTAAGATATAAAAGTAAGAATTTTTTACAAAAAAAAAATAAGCTAATTTTAGATAAATACAATGATATAAATATTGTGATATAAACGACAAATTAATTATTATAAAACCTCTGAAAGTGAAAAGAAATGCATATACTCCATGTGAACTGAAACCATGTAACAATTCAACAAATAATAAATCATCGCAGACTAACTACACTGACGTTCTTTTGATTATTAGATTAAACTGACGATTCTAAAGTGCTTATAATAAGTCTATTTGAATGAATTTTCATTACATTCATTCATTCATTGTATTCATTTATTCAAATCTCTTTCCAGACTGGCAATAGAAGGCATGGTGGAGGATCTGATCAATGCGGATGCGGATATAAACGCAGCAGACAACAGCGGCAAGACCGCGCTGCACTGGGCGGCGGCAGTCAACAACGTGGACGCTGTCAACGTTCTGTTGGTGCATGGCGCTAATAGAGACGCTCAGGATGACAAGGTGAGGGATATATGTATATATTGGCATATTGTGAAAATGTTTGTTTGTTCGTTGCTCAATCATGAGTAGGAGGACGAAACTTGTTAGTATAGAGTCCGCGAACCCGCACTTGTCCAGCGTGGTGGACTATCATGCCTGATCCCTCTCGTATTAAAGGTAGACCCGTGCCCAACAGTGGGACGTTAAAAAGGGGTGAATACAATACAATATAGATAGATTATATCTAATATAATAGATTATAAATTTTATAGTGTATGAAGTAATTCTTCACGTATTATTAGTTTATTTTCTCGTAGTATAATATATAATGTGTGTTTGTCTCTTTGGGATACTAAAATAGGTAGTATAAAAATAACTACACTTATAACTTTTGAACATTGGTTCAAATATTTCGTTGCTTAGTTTTTAAACAGTATTTTGACAAAATGGACGAATATCTCTGAAAAAAAAAATTTCTTTTGACTATAAGTTCCACTTCGCGCATACCTACATATATTGTATATCTACATATAACTGTACTATAATATCTCTAAAAATAGCTAATCTAGTTAAAAAAATTCCATTGTCCAACATTTCTAATACAAGACATTCTATTCCCAGGACGAGACACCACTATTCTTAGGCGCACGGGAAGGCTCGTATGGGGCATGCAAAGCCTTACTGGACGCGATGGCGAATAGAGAAATAACAGACCATATGGATAGACTGCCGCGAGACGTCGCCCAAGAGAGAATGCATGATGATATTGTGCGACTTTTAGACGAGCACTGTCCGAGACCGCCGCAGCATCATCATTTGATGTGTAAGTTATTGTTGAAGTTATATTTCTTAAGGCAGTGGTAGCCCAGTGGTAACGCGCTTACTTGGGAAATCGTGTAAAGCGAGTTCAAATCCCGGGTCTCGCACCTCTTTTCGTGTGCGAATCATTTCCAACATGATTACCACTTGTCTTGCGGTGAAGGAAAACATCGTGACGTAACCTGGATGTCTGAGAGAACCTAGCGAGTTTTCAAAAACCATGTGAAGTCCGCCAACTTAATTTTTTTTATATCGCAACTAAAATTTCGTCACTTATGAAGTAAAAGTATGGAAATTATTCAAGATTCTGTTTGTATTGCGAATGGGAAATCTCATCAGGCCAACTGCTTTCATATATTTTTTTTGGTTTTAAAAAAAATACCTTACTTTTGTACAGAAATTATATTATTAACAAAACATTATTAAAGTACCTCCATTTTTTGCAGCATCACCAAATCCTCATCCGCAGTTGATAAGCCAGCCCACTGTTATTAGTGCGACGGCGAACAAAGGCAAGCCCAAGAAACCTCGCGCGAAGCCTGGACCGGACAGTCCGCAGGAGCAAGCCTACGATAATAATTTACAAGCATCTCAAATACGACGGTATGTAGTCAAAATTTTTATAATATTACTAGCGACTTTGGCAGTGGTAGCCGAGTGGTTATGCCCTCGCTTGGGAAACGAGTGAAGCAGGTTCAAATACCTGGTATCGCATCTCTGATGATTTCATGTGCGAATCATTTCCAACATGATTATCACTTGTCTTACGGTGAAGGAAAACATCGTGAGTAAACTTGCATATCTGAGAGAACTTAGCAAGTTTTCGAAAGACATGTGAAGTCCGCGAACTCGCACTTGGCCAGCGCACTTGGCTAGCCAAGGCTGAATACGTAATAGTAATAGTGCGTCCGTGAGCTTGAATGGTTTACGAAGACATAAAAGACAAAAGTTCACGTTATTACTTTGATATTATTTATAGTATATTATTAGGATGTGTTCTTCACAAAGATTTTATTTCTCTGTAAACAGGAAGCCGAGTGTAAAAAAGAACAATAAGAAAGTGGCGCAAGAAGTGCCTCAAAGTGTAGAGAGTTTGGGATTCAGTCTCAGCCCTGTTGAGTCACCACTGCAAAATTTACAGGTAAATTATTTATTTACTTTAATTATTCCAGTAATATGTATAATACTATAATTTTCCAATAAGTAATTAATTTTATAATAATAAATACATAATTTAGTTTATAAATAACTATTTATGAGTGAGTTAAATTAATTGAAAAATTACTGAATATTTATTCTAGTTTCAAAATATGCTAAAATGACAATTTATTATCGATTTTATTTTAATTTTATTAATAACTTCAACTAAACCCTCGCTTTCCTTGCGTTTGTTTTTCTGTTTTAAATTTCATCCAAATCCGTCAAGCTGTTACAACGTGAAGGAGTAACAAACACACACTACACACAAACTTTTATATAATATTAGCGACTCTTCCTAGCTTCTTCGATTATATCCGGGATAAAACTATCCTATGTCCTTCCCAGAGTCTCAAACTATCTTCTTACCAAATTTCATCTAAATCTGTTCAGTAATTCCGGAGATTATTCAGTACAAGCAAACGAACAAAAAATTCCTCTTTATAATAATAGTATAGATTTAATGTTTTCATTACAATGACAATAAAATAACCTAATAGTTTCTTAGATTTACGCGAATGTTTGACATTTTAAATAAAACTATCTTTTCGGATTTCGTCGCGTCGGAAACCAAAAATCAAAATAAATTGCGTAAAAATCCGAAAGATCATTTTATTTAAAAATAAAATAACCTCTCAGGACCTACCGTCGCCGTACGACGCGACGTCGCTGTACTCCAACGCGATGGCGCAGTTTCCCCTGGAGCAGCTCGTGCAGCACAAGCAGCCGCCCAGCTACGATGATTGTGTTAAGGTAATCATTACACTTTAGTTCCCAACTTTATGCCCTCTAGAGGGCGCCATATTCAATTTAATTTGACGTCACATAGCCAGGGGATGATCACTACGCTTCCAAGGGTACCTCATTTGTCAAATTATTATAAGTAGTTTAGAAGTTATGAGGGAATTGATGAACGTACTGGTCAAAATCATAACTTTCCTGTTTGCTTTGCCGTAGTCTGATAAAAAGAGGTCGCCTTAGTGCTTATTTGTTCAAACCACATAGATAAAATTATATTCAGTCAGCTTTTTGTAAATAAAGTATGTATTTTATACCATTACAATTAAGATTTAAGTCTCTCTGTATGAAAAACGCTTCCGGTAAATTCGTCGTTTGGATAAATATGCATTGACTGACGACAACGATATGTAGTATTGGATCAGTAGTTTCACAGATAATCCAAATTGACTAACTCACAAACTTTACCTCTACATATTAATATTTTTAGTTCTGACTATCTCAGCTCAGAGATTTTCTTCTGTTAAGCCTCCCCGGAATATAAAAAATATGACCCCCCCCTGGTTAGGAAGGAGGCGTGCCCCCCTGGTTAGGAACTCATGGACTAGCTAATTATTTCTAACACGATCACTCGTCATATCGTAAAGTAAAACTCGTACGTTCGAGAGATCCTAGCAAGTTTTTAAAGGATTTGTAAAGTCCGCCAACCCGCACTTGGCCAGTGTGGTGGACTATGACCTGGAATTGAAGGGAGGCTCGTATTCTGCAGTGAAACATTAATAATTGTTGTATACATTTATTTATAATTTATTTTCTTTAAACTTTCTTAAGCAAGGATTTTAAATGGTAACAAAATTATTTGACGATTTGTACGTGATTGATTGATATTGTCTAGCATTGGTTACTAATAATAAAATTAATTGATAATCAAAATTATTTGTTCATTACACGCATTTTGTTTGTGTTATATTATAATAATATGCTTATAATATTAATGTGTTAATTATTGACAGACGGGCCAAACACTGCAGTACAGCGGCGGGCTGGGCGCGTCGTTGTCGCCGCCATACTCCAACCACTCGCCCACGCACAGCAACCAGACGACCTCCCCACACGCGTATATAGGTAATATATTCAGTTGTTTGTTTATTATATAATATTGTGAAGGGTATAACGCTTTTATGGCCATTTTTATAATAAGAATTATGGATAGAAGATAGATAAAAACTTTGTTTTACATATAAAGATTTCAGAACACACAGAGAGAGAGAGATATTTAAACGAAAACAAGAGCAATTTAATGTTGAAGAGTTTTACGTTTATTTGATATTTCAGACTTGAGTATATTCATTGCAAATTCGATCAGGAAGTTTTTAGAAATTGGCAATTTAATTTCAAATTTAAATAAACTTAATTTAAATTAATGTACTAAATTATATCTATATTCATTATTACCACGTATGAGGGTAACATAATATTCGCTTTGTCAAAAAATCTGTCTTTAAAATAAAAATATTTCCATATTAATGTAAGACATTGCGTGAGCAGGGTCCCCGTCGCCGGGCAAGGCGCGGCCGTCGCTGCCCACGTCGCCGGCGCACATGGCGGCGCTGCGGCACCACCACCTCGACGCGGCCGCCTACTCTGCGCTTGCGCACCTTAGTGAGTGCTCTTACATTATTACATTATTTACTAGCTACAAGATACTTTAACGCTTAGTATGGAATAGATAGACTATATTATATACATACATATTACATAGGTGTGATGTGTTTTATATCTCTTGAGAAATGATTGATCCCCATACAAACTTCCACAGCCTTTTCATCCCTAAAGAAATTATTTTTGGGATAAAAATCTACCCTATGTCCTTTCCAGGGTCTTAAACTATTTTCCTACCAAATTTCATCTAAATTGATTAATCAAATTAAGCATAAAATGGTAACAGACAAGATGGATGGATATCAATAATTATCTTATTAAATACATAACAATGTTAAAGCATACATATTTTTATATACTAATAACAAAATGTGTCCGTCTACAGGTGCGAACGGGCAACATAACGCGCAGCTACAGGCGGTGATGACGCACGCCGCGGCGCTCGGGCAGGTGCAGGGCGCGCAGCATCCCGCCATCACCAATATCATGTCCGGTGAGTGGTTTCAGATATTTTTCAAGTGTTAGGAGATAGTTTTTTAGGATACTTTCTGTTTTAATAAAATTAGATGATAAAGTTAGTTATGTTGATTTAAATGTAAAGAAATAGATATTTTGTTAATTATGTATAATCTTTTTTTTCTTAAATTATTATTTTCTCCAGTAGTAGTATAGTATACCAGGGACTCATCCTCGCTTCTCTCGGGTTCATCCCTAGATATGTTTTACATTAAAATGAATATAGTATGTTATCCTTAAGAAATAGACATATGCCATCGCGGACTTTTCTGTAGACCTATATAAGATAAAATTCCACCATACCTTAAGTTTAACTTTTAAGCTATTTTTATTTAATCTATTTGTAACAAAACTAAATACAATTTTCTTCCCCAGGTCTCTACGGCAGCTGGGGTATGGGGGACACGTTCCCCACCCCCTCCCCCGAGTCCCCCGACCACTGGTCCACCCCCTCCCCCCAGACACCCCTCACACAATCCCCCCACTCTGATTGGTCGGATCGCGCCGCCCTCTCCCCCAACGACATTCAACAAACAAACAAAGGGGCGACTGAAGCGTTTTATATATAATATGTAGTGGTGTTGGACTGCCTTTTTGAGATTTTCAATTCTTAATGTGTCTATATATGGAAGTTATTTTTTTTGTGTTATCAAATTCAATGCCAAGTTTGATGTCATATTTTTTTGTTAAATTAAGCGGTTGAACTGTGTGTAACTTGTCGAGCTATAAAATATCCACAGGATAGATGTAACGCCATTTCGTATATCTCTTTCTTACACATGTTAAAATGTTTGGCTAGAAAGAGACGAATGTATTGATGCTGATTATAAACGCTCGGAAGATTATTTGAAAATAGCGCCTTGTAAATTCTGTACGAATCGTAAAAGTAGATTACCTAGTTGATATTTTGGAAATCTCAAGGTGCTAGAGTGCCGTAGAAGATAGACTGATTTGTATAGCCATGACGTAGCGTAGCTTGTGAAAATCCCATGACAATACTCTTGGTGTATTTCTATAGGTTTAAATATGTGAAACTATATGTATGACATTTATTATATATTTAATATACTTCTCTCTGAATGTAAAAGATCGCATTTTATAAAAAAAAAACAAATGTCAAAACTGTTGACGTATTATAAAGTGTCAGTGAGCACAGACTATATACATTTTTAATATTTAAAATAAGAAGCGATTTTGAACGGTTATATTATTTTAATAATGTGTATATTTTTAAATAATATAACGTACCGAACGAACAAATGTAATGTAATGGCTGCCATAATCGATTTTTCGGTTTTTAATATCGATTCATTATAATCGCTTGTATCGAAATACACTCGGCCACGACACGAACGGACACCGTGAGCTAATTGTTATTGTTATACATATGTGTTTTTATTCTTGTTTACAATATATTTAAATGGGAAATATCAACTTATGAGATTGTTTTGCGTACTGACGTGAGAAATTATTTATGTGTGATTCTTTAGCACGTAATGTACTGTATTGTAGATTTTTTTATAATTATAAGTAAATTTTATAGTTTTAGCTAAGTTATAAGTATCTGGGATTGACGCTTGTTATTTTATGCAAATTGTAATATTCGAACACTTATGTGTGTACGGCAGGCTTCGATCTCAGTTTTTTTAATTAGATTTTGTTTTCCGCTTTACAATCATTCCATTTTTGCTTCCATATTGTTATGTTTGAAGGTGACTTGAAAGTGACACGCGCAAGAAATGGCAATTAGTATTTTAAATGATAAAGTGAAACGTTGAATTAAGTTATTTATAATTATTTCCTTTCTATCAAAAGTCACCTTAAAACAAATGTGTGTCTATTCCAAAAGTACGGTATTACGTACAGTAAGATCTCATCATTCCATTATCGCTTTAACATGTCGGGACCATATGCTCAATTTTGTTAGAAAAATCAAATTCATTCATGTATTTGTATTATATTAATCGTAAGATGTTTTAATTAAGTTTTTAAAACTGCTACCCACGTCAACTTCGCCTATATTGTAAATAATATTTAATGAAACTCGAATTTTGAAGGATCTTCGTAGTTTTTATAGGTTTAGCTATAAATTTTTTTTCTCTGTGTCATTGTTATGTGCCAATGAGCCAAGTGTTTTATTTCTCGAAGGTAAAAAACCTAGATTCCAAGCTGGTTGTTTAAAGACATCAACAGATAAAATATGTTAGTGATAATTGTGTACTATTAGTAAGTAGGGTACGTTTAATGAAACGCGTGCTTCCCTTAAATGCATTCATTTATAGATAAAATATAAGAATAAAGGTTAAAAAGTGTAGGAAAAATTATTTTAAAGTACAAAATTACTATTTAATTTTCGATGACAAATTAATAAAGTGTTAGGCACAATAATTTATTTCATTACCATTTGTGGCATTTTTTTTTAATTAAAAAAAGTTAATGTAATCTTGGCACATTGTTAAACGAGTAAATGCATGTAAAGTAGGGCACATATATTATATTTTCTCTGCGTGCCTTCAAATTTTAAGTATTGTAATAAACTATTACGTATAGTTTGAGGTCTTTTTAGCGTAAGGCGAGTGTAAATACGTTTTTATCATTATTTTTATGAAATGCATTTCATTGTAAGATTCTAAATTGTGGAGAATAATTTTTAAATATTTTCCCATAACTGACAATAAAGGAATAAAATTTATTATTGTTGTTTTCTTCATTTTTACCCAAGTATTTTAATCATCTAAATTTATTTTATACGCTTTGACGATACGTTTGGCTCAGTCTGTAGTGACTACTTATTGTGTCAACTTACTGTGCCAGCGGTCGCGAGTTTGAGTCCCGCTGGCGGCATTAATTTGTGTTATGAGCACGAATGTTTGTACATCAGCCATGGGTGTTTATATTTATAATATGCATGTGTTTAAAGTTATATACATTTGTACATTGCACATTACACTACTATCTGGTATCCATAACACAAGCTTCGTATCTTACCATGGAACTAGATGGTGCTGTGTATTAATGTTCCAACATATAATTTTCATAGATATTAAATTTTAGTAAAATTGAAAAAGCTACTGTCATCAAGAAAATATTAATGGCATTTAAAAGCTAAGAACATGAGTCTTAAGTGATTTGTTCTACAAAGTAGTACATTCGATTACCTTCTGAAAGTTTAAGATTCTTCTACAAAGTTCATTGAAAAATATTAGGTCTAAGATAATGACAATTTTGAGAATTCTTGACTATCCTTCCTGTAAGATAATTCTTTAAGCTGTCTATATTAAACTTTTTTCCTTTATGTAATATAAACACTAAATTATATAGACGGAGCCTGCAAAAAAAGTGTCAAAGTCAAAAATAGTTGCGTGATTTTGCTGTTTATGCTACTATTCTCATATAATAGATGGGACTGTTGGGCACTTTCTTTAAAGAATAAGGGAAATTTTATGAGCTTATTTGTCGTTAATTTACAATTTTTGAGAAGAACATAAAAAATAATAAAAATAATACTATATTCTTTTGTATTTATTTATTACTAGCATTACCCGCGGCTCCGTCCGCGTATAGATGACCAGAAACCAAATTCTTAGGTTTTACATATTAGTATACCTTTACATAGTAGTTTTTGTATTTTTTCTCAGAAATGAGACATTTTTCCGCGGTAAAAAGTATCCTATATGTTGACCCGGATAACCAGCTATCACCATACCAAATTTCATCAAAAATCACTTCAGTGGTTTTTCTGTGATGCGGTAACAGACAGACAGACAGACAAAAATTCTAAAAACTATAGATTCGGCCTCTGTATCGATAATAATGTCTATTTTAAAAAATATTTAATGTACAGATTCGACTCAGCTAGAATTTTATTATATGTATAGATAAATAAAAAAAAACCGACAGCTATTTTTATTTATTAACATTTATTGCAGTAATGAGTAGGTATTCTAATAATATTGTAAACTATTTTAAAACATTGTTTAGCTTCATGTTACAACATGTTATGTACTCAGTATTAGCAACATTCCAACTACGTACAGTGTAAACTACAATCTGAGTATTTTTTTGATATGACAGAACCCGTTATAATATGTTTCAAAGTACCCACACATAATTTAAACTTTTTATTTATTATAAAAATTCTTTGAGTATTTGTTGAATAGGTGACAGTTAGCTTCATTAATATCGTATTGATTTTGATAAAATTGTGTAAAATAGTGCATAACTTGAGGAAGTCTGAATTATGTAAATTTTTAATACCTAAATGATTTTGAACATTGCTAGTAAGTATTACGAAGCATTGTAAATATAAAATAGTTTGATACTTTAATTTTCATTGAAATATTTTACACTAGCGACTCACCCTCGCTTCGCTCAGGTTCGTCCCCTAGGTACGTTTTAACGGTTAGTATGAAATACAAATCTTTGAATTTCTCGGCTATTCTGTGCTATAATATGCATGTATTTTATATATAAACCTCCCTCTTGAATCATTCTATCTATTAAAAAAAATCGCATCAAAATCCGTTGCGTAGTTTTAAAGATCTAAGCATACATAGGGACAAACAGACAGCGGGAAGTGACTTTGTTTTATACTATGTAGTGATACTTAAGTTTATTTAATAAAAAAGCTTATAAGCTTTATTGATCTAATTAAATTCAAAACTTAAGCTGCGATGAGTAAAAATACTTGAACAAACAAACTCACAAAAAGTTAAAGAAATATATATTTAATATAGATTATCTATTTATATTTTATACGTTACGCAATTGGTATATGAAATAATAACGAAACTACCAGTAAACAGTGGGGTTACAGCCACGAGGCGACACTACAACGGGATGGTGGGTCGCTGGGACAGCCATGACCATAGTCACCATAGCCACCATAGTGGGCAACAGTGCGGTGATGATGGCCCTCTGGAGAGTGAGGAGGGCTCCTTCTCATTACCCCTTAACTAGCTTGGTGTTTGCTGACCTGATGGTAGGATTGATGGTTCAACCGTTAGC
Organism: Brenthis ino; assembly: GCA_921882275.1. Classification (NCBI taxonomy): domain Eukaryota; kingdom Metazoa; phylum Arthropoda; class Insecta; order Lepidoptera; family Nymphalidae; genus Brenthis; species Brenthis ino. The sequence continues at coordinate 8,814,041 of OV170223.1, read as the reverse complement.
TGCTGCAAGGGAGCTTTTTGTGTTTAACCTAAGTAAGTTAGCTTTTTGAACTTTTTATGTACACTTGATACAGATTTGCCGAAAAAAAACCGTGAAACAGCTAAAACTTACAATACAAATATAATTATTATTAGGTAGCTCTCTATTAATCCAGGACTTATTAAAATCGGTTCAGTAGTTTCAGAGTTTATTAGCTGCAAGCGAACTAATCCTTCCTCTTTATAATATTTTAGCCCAGATTTAGAGTTTTGATGGTGTTCACCTATTCGTGGTCCCAGAGGATCAAGTTAAGACGTTATACGCGTGATCTCTCACTAATTGTGTTAAATTTTCGTTCCACTGTATACGAGAGCTTAAAAATAGAAAGTGCATGATATGAGTATTATATACAAGCATTGCACATTAGGTCTTGTACGCTGGTAGTAAGCTTTAACGTAAGCTTGACTGATTTTAGTAAGGTTTATCGCTGAAACAGAAATCTTTAAGGAGAATATGATTGCTCACCTCCATGTAAATTTCTAAGAAATTAATTAAAATTCTAAGAAATCTATTGTTAACTGACACGTCGGCGTGTCCGCGGTCGTGGAGGGATTAAACTGTATAACTGGAGGATAGTCTGTGATCCATTAGTGAGTTTTAATTTAAGATAAGTAATGAACTCTAAATCTTGTGTAGGTGAATCGGTATTTAATTATTTCAAAAATAATAACAGTTTACAAAAATAAACGAGACAGTAAGTTAATAGTATTTTGATGCAATTTTTATACAATTTAAAATAAAGGTTATTTATTAAAATAAAATATTAAGGTTATATCCTTCAAGTAAAGTTAATCTCATTTATAAGTGATAATTTAAAAATTAAATTATTTCTAGATCGTATAATCTGCGCATGTTGGAGCACATTAGATGTGTTATGCTGCACAGCATCCATCCTCTCGCTGTGCGCTTTGGGCTGGGAGCGGTGGTCTGGTATCACGGCTCCTCTAGCTAGAGCCCGGCGAGCGAGAAGGGCCAGGCTACTTGCGGTGCTAGTGTGGCCAGTCGCTGCGATAGTGGCCTTGCCTAACGCCTTTATACCCTCCCCAAAACACTTTCATCCCGGTGAAATGGAAAAGGCTTGTTCTGTTAATATTAATACTGGGTGAGATTTTTTGTAGGTTTTTTAATAATTTTTGATATATTGATCGTAAATATTGCTTTAGGTTAGACTTAAATAAATATTGTATAAAAATACTTACAGTATAATTAATTCGAAATGGTAAAAAATGACATTATTTACATTTTATGAGAGTTACGAGTGGGTATATTATTCCTTCATTAAGGTTCGGCAGCAGTTATCCTTGTAGTTTCAATTCAGTTTTTAACTATAACCGTGTAAAATTTTTGTGATATTGTACAAGATATTTCTTTACAGATACGTGTTCTTCAGCATAACATTTTCGTTCTATATACCAGCGAGCATGTTAGTGACGATGTATGGTTACATACTGCGGGCACTGTCTGCTCCCCCTCCGATACGCGCCCACCGCGGCCGCACACCTTGCCCTAGCAGACACGTAATAACTATTATAAACTTATACTAACGTTATAATTCATAAATAGTTTTTGTTTGTTTAAATTGTTAATCTTCAAAGCTAACAAGTCATTTCAAAGAATTCTTTTTGTAAAACCTTACGCCTCACTACGTATAAGCGTGTTCGGAATCGAAGGCAAAAGATATGTTTTTACTATATTTAGGTACTTATTATAATAAATAAGCGACTATGTAATTATGATCTTCAGTATAATATACTATCGACTTTTCGTTTCGCTCACGAAACTTAATATATACTGAGTTACGAGTACTACTCGTATATCTTCTGCATTTATTATTAAAGCAATGTCTCCGGCACATGCCTCACTAAAGTGATAATATTTAGCAATAGTCTTGTCAAGAATTATGTAAACACAAATATGTAATAATATTTCATAGAAATATTGACCGGGTGTTTTAAAAATAGCATAAAACTTTGTTTTGATAGAAAAATAATTTATTTAACAGCTTTCATCAGTAAATCCTATGACAAAATGTGCACCCTCAAATTCTGAAGACACCAATAACAACCAAAACCAAAATTCACCAATGTGAGTAAAACCTTATAAAAAATTATATCTTTGAAGCCATTAACTAACAAGTAAATTGAGCTGAAGTGAAAAATTTAAATAGCACGTTTTTAATGCAATAAGCATGTAGGTATAACATGTTTACATTTTAATTTTTCAGGAATATATCCCTCAAAGGACAAAAATTAAACGTCCCAACTACAAACATGGCTTGCACTGCTTCGACTACAGGAAAATGCAGTCATCAGTAAGATATTTTTTAATTGTAAACTAAATTTTCAACTGCTGTTAATTTAGATTTTGAGGAACAATTTACACTATAAAAATAAAAATTAACCTTCACGATATACATATATAACTTTTTTTTATTAAACGACCAATGTATGATTTGCGAAAATATTTTTATTTTAGTATAATGTTATTTTAGTGACATACAGATATAAATACGAAATTCTTTAGAATGATTTTTTAATAATGCATATTATGTGATACATTTTAGTGAAAGTTTCATCGACCGTCAGCGTCGTGCAACACGAACAATTGTAATGTTGATGGCCCTGTTTCTCATCTGTTGGACGCCTTATTTTGTAATACTGCCTTTAGGTAAGACAATATTTACTTACATTTTAATCTTTAAACTTTAGTAACAAAAAATGTTTTATATGAATACAAAAGAAATAAATACTTACATAAATTATTATTATAGAATTATACATATATTCTCAGTACATTTGTTCAGTAATTTCTTTATCTGTCATGAATGTTACATCGTTTTCCGTATCGTCATTATACTTTTTCTCTAGCAAGAATCGAATTTATATACTAATAAAATACCCTTAAATTTATTTCATTATACAAAAATTTTATTCCAGATTCTCTCTACGACTGTATTTGGGAGACGACATGGCAGTGGTGTACTTGGCTGGGCTATATTAACTCGGCGTTAAACCCGCTCGTGTATGCGGCCGCATCCCCCAGTGTGAGGAGGGCCTTACATACATCGTTGACGAGCTCTGGGTCTCGAAAAGTTGATATTCCTTTGACCGTCAGAAGAGGATGAGGTAAGGAAACCAATCTCGTTCGTGTCTTCTCAATTGGCAAAGTAATCTGTGCTTAACTGGCACGCTTTGAAGCTATCTATACAGATAATTAAAATTGAAGTGTCTGTTTGTAATGTCATAATAACAGCTTTTACTAAATGCATATACGGTACTTATAAGAAAAACAATTTTTGCGACGATTTTTTTAACGACTGAACTGATTTTGACGAGACTTTCACTGGCAGATAGCTGATGTTATAAGGAGTAACTTAGGCTACTTTTATTTTAGAAAAATAATTTGAATTTAATTTAAAAGATTAAGGGAAAAATATAAAAAAATGGAATTTAATAAAACACAGCATTAAAATAAATATCCTTTATTTACATTCGATTAGTTCGTGTACATATCTTTGGCATAATCTACCCATTCAAATATCTGGCTTTAACATCAAAAATTGCACTCAAAATACTGCCTTCATTCAGTGGAAGCTTTAGAACTACGCTTAATTAAAATTTACAGAAAAACAACAAACAACAGTGATAATATTATTTACAACTTATCATAGACTTTATAACCAACGAGAAACAACAATGCCGCTTTGTGCATAAATACCATCGATCAAAAAATTACTAGATACACAATCTCATGCAAAAGTTCTCTTGAAACTGTCACCAATTGTGTTTAGGTAATTATTCCAGTTGAAATAAATATACAACAATGTAATTGAACCTTAAATGCAATGCTTAAAGTTGTTTTCACACAAAAAAACTACGCTCAAATGTTCAAATGAGCGCACATTCGGTGAGGACATTTTTTGACGCTGACTGTGTATCTACTTCTTTTTTGATCGTTGACAAATATAAATTTTCTTAATAATATTACGTAATATATGTATGTATGTATTTTATTTTGTTTCCTTGAATTCGAATGGAAGCAGCTTATAATGTAAATATTGAAGGAACTTGTACATAGTATTCTACATACTTTTAACACTGGATTATTTTTACAGGTTATAGAAAACCATAAAAAACATTACAACAGCTATATAAATCGAAATAACGTAATCGTAACCTGGAACAAACTTCCCGAAACTATTGAAAACAGTTAAAAAATGATCAATCAAAATGGCGTCACAAGATGGCCGCTAGCGAGCTAAAATGGCGGCGATGGATAAGATGGCGGCGGCAAATGGCGGAGCGATAGTGCTTGCTCCACCAAAATCTCTCGCATCTGGAGTACAAGTCTTGCATGTGCAGCGACCGGAGAGACAGTAGCCCGGCTCGTTTTCTTCTGATACGCATTCCTTTAAATATAAATTTTAATGTTGTAATAAATAATTTAATTAGAGTTAAGAGTAATTAATTGGTTTAATAAAAAATGATATATTTGGGACGTTAATGTATTACTATAGTACCAAAAAATTCTCAAATTTTAACAAAACAAGCTTAATTAAATCAAATCAGATGATGTATAAATTTCTTATCTGTTTAAAAAAAGTATTATGTAAAGTTTAACGTACTAAGAATAGCTTCAGATATTTTTAAGAAAAGAAGGTAAAGTTTAAAATAAAATATATACAGTAACAAAACATAATATAGCTCTTACGAAATATAAAATAGAAATTGACAAAAATAAACCTATCCTCAATCCTCAATCATCCTCCATCCCGGGTCTCGCACCTTTGATATTTTCATGTGCGAATCATTTCTAACATGATTACCTTAACGGTGAAGGGAAACATCGTAAAGAAATCTGCATGTCTGAGAGAATCTAGCAAGTTTTCAGAAGACATGTGAAGTCCGCCAACCCGCACTTCAGCGGCGGCAGCGTTCAGTCCAGCGTGGTGGACTATGGCCTGATCCCCTCGTACTGAAGGGAGGCCCGTGCCCATCAGTGGGACGTTAAAAAGGGCTGAATATCATTAACTCACCTCATCTCTAGTACACTCCTGTCCCGGTCGTTTCCTTCTCCAACATCGTGGGGGATTTCCCACGGCTCGTGCGTCATACGCGCATGCGCAAGTACCGCCCAAACATAAAGCAGCACCCGGCGAAGGCGTCTCCGGTACACCGGCCAATGCGTCACATTGAACATCGTATTGACATGGGTCTTCTATTGCTTTTGCGGCTATTGGAAGAAAATTAAGTATTATATTATAAAATTGTTATAGTAAATAAATAAAATCTATACATATAATAAAATTGTAACGAAGTCGAATCTGTACATTAAATATTTTTAAGAAAATCTAATTGAAATAGACATTATTATCGATACATTTTATCATCTACATTTATTTTATCGAATTTTTGTTTGTCTGTTTGTCTGTCTGTCTGTCTGTCTGTCTGTCTGTCTGTCTATCTGTCTGTCTGTATGTTACCGCATCACGAGAAAACCACTGGACAGATTTTGATGAAATTTAGTGTGATGATAGCTGGTTATCCGGGTCAACATATAGGATACTTTTTACCGCGGGAAAATATCTCATTTCTGAGAATAAATACAAAAACTGCATTGTAAGAGTACACTAATATGTAAAACCCAAGAATTTGGTTTTTGGTCGTCTAAACGCGGGCGGAGCCGCGGGCAATGCTAGTTATAATTAAATATGTGGATATTAACACACAGTACCATGTAGTTTTATGGTAAGTTTTTGGTCGTCTGAACGCGGGCGGAGCCGCAGGCAATGCTAGTTATAATTAAATATGTGGATATTAACACACAGTACCATCTAGTTTTATGGTAAGCTATCGAACCCGCGACGACTATCACAGCAAGTACAAACTGAGCCAAGCGTGTCGTCAACTAATATGACTAAATAATTATAATTAGTCCAGTAGCACGCTCATATGGAAAACGGCAGGCAAACACGTTCCAAACCCTCTTTCTTTTTCCTTTCTTACCTGTAAATTTTTTCATGTGAACGATAAAGAAATATATCGCGAAGAAACATGTATATCTAAAAGAGAACCTAACAATATTTTGACGGACATTTGAAATCGGTTAACCCGAACGTGATCTAATTCTCCTTGCACTAAGTGATGGCCAGTGCCCAGCATTGGGACGACTAAAAAGATTTTATTAATTTTTAAATAATTACTTTTTTGGAGATTGGAGTAATATATTATGATAATATTTATATAAACATTCAATATATGAAATAAAGAATCACAAAAACAACAACAAACTATCTTTTCGTCCGTTTTTTTGCGGATTTATTTTGATTTTTGGTTTTTCGTTTCGAATGCTTTTGGGAGAAACTCTCCCGTTACCATGATTTCTGTAAAGCATTTTTCATTAAAAATGTCGAATTATATGAATTAAAATTACCTGTAAAATAATCATTAGTAATTAAAAAAATAAACATTTCCAGAGCTTTGACAAATAATTAAAACAAACTGTAAATACGACATACATTCAACACAAGCGTTGATATCTTGATAGGCGACCCAATTGTCCTTGCAGCGACAGGTGCCGCGACACTCGAGCCCGACCCCCGCGCACTGCAGCTCGTCTTCACACGCTTCACCCAACACAGCGTCTCGGACACATCTGTTGTAATTGTAAACTTTTATTAAATAATAATTACTTTTTAATTCAAAATGACTTAATGCGAGATTTCAGAAGACTGTTGTGTCAACTTGCTGAGTTTCGCATAAAATGTTCAAATGGGTTGAAATCTTGGGTCTTGCATGGAACATGCATTTGCGAATTATTTCCAACTACTTGCTAACACAATATGAGGAAACCTATATGTCACGGAGAATTTAGGAAGTTTTCAAAAGAAATGTGACAGTGTGGAGGATGGCTGTGGCTTGGTGCCCGTATTAAAGAGAATCTTGCCCAGCAGTGGGACGTTAATAAGCGCTTAATAATACATAATTATAAATAAATTTTTAGTCAATAAATTTTTAGTATAGTCATAGATGGCACCATTTGCCTATTCGAAGACCAAAAAACCGTCAACACTACATAAACTCACCTAGTGCCATTGTCCCTGGGACTGAACTGCAGCTGGCAGGTGCAGTAGCCGCGCACACAAAACGCTTGTCGCTCCGGCCCTTGTTCACCCAAATAGCAATTTTGGTCCACAACACATCGCTCGCCAATCACTAAAATATGAATATTATCTACATAAATCACTAATTATTAATCTGCTAACTTTGTTTATATATTTGAACGCTAATTTGTTAGGATCAGGATATATAAAGTTATTAAAGTCTTTTTAAAGACCTATAATACCTAAATTTTCATTCCCCCTCAAAGTACATGGAGTGTATCCCTAAATTTCTATTTTACTTCAGCAACTTAAGCAGTTCACATCAGACATTTATCTACCTTCCAAATTTAAGAGTAAAATGACTGTGATAGACGGACATGACGAATTTCCGTGTTTGTCATTTGTCATGAAAATCATAAAAACGGTCCTTACGCGCAGTTTCATAGCAGCGATCGGTCTCTAAATGCGCGGTGGATGCGCAGGCGCAGATACCGTTGATGCACTCAGAGTGCACACCCATTGTAGAGTGACATTGTATATGTTGCACACACTCTTCACCATTGCGCGCCTCTGGAAAAATAAAGGTAATAATGAAAGCGCTTTTTATATGAAAATTACTAACAATTTTAAACGTTGTAATGTAGCGTAACATCGTAATAATTTTAAATTTGAAAATATCCTTTATAAAATATTAAAAAAAATCAGTCAAAACCTTGAAATTTTAAAGAGTAAGTGCTACGTGTATAAAAGGGTCAGTTAAATGCACATGATATACTGATCACTGACATGTTATAAAGCGAGAGTAGTTTACAAGAATTAAATTATTATTTACCAAAGTGAATAAAGAAAGACCTGCTTAATAAATATACGCACATATTTGATAAAATTATGTGTAAAATATTTGAAGAATATAAAAAAAAACCCACCCTTCAAGCATCCCTTATGCGTGCTATTAACAGCTGCGTACACGAAGCCATCTTTGCACACGCAGTAACTGCTCTGGCGACAGAACGCGTTGTCTGGACATTCAATATCCACGTGACATACGTTGCCTGTTCTACCTGTAAGAAAATGTATATTTTTTAATATTTTCTTAGATTTACGACATTGTAAATAAAACTCTCTTCTTTTAGTTTTTTTTTTCGCGGACTTATTTTGATTTTTGGTGCCCGACGTTTCCAATGCTTTACAGTTTATAACAATCATGGTCACGGGAGAGACCAGTCATGAAAAAAATATAGTTTTAATTAAAAATGTATTTGTTAAATGAAAGTTAAAATAATAAATCTGTTTGAGTTATAGCCATTAAAATCTTATCTTATTTATTAGTGTGAAGAAAATTGGGGACTCTAATTATGTTTTTTCTACTTATTTTTGGAAGAGTACAAAAATAAGTTTTGGTTGAAATTAATAAACTTAATTTTTTACGTGGTATTAGTATGGCTTGAGAGTAACACATGTTACTTTTTATATTGGTATATACAAGTAGAGCCCATGGCACAATATTCTAATCTATACTAATAAATGGAGATCCGAATTTTTTGTTCGGTTATACTGCGAAAACTACTGAATCGATCGGAATAATACTCATACCATAAGATACAGCGTGTTTCGGAGAAGGTTTTAGTATTTGATGCGTTGGTGATTAATGTACTATGCGGGCGGAGCCGCAGGAAAACGCTAGTATATATCCAAAATATGTCAAGTCTCACTGAGATTGGCCTCTATAGCTGAAATTGTTTTCTAAATATATAGTCACAAAACAAAATATAGACATGATATTATTATATATGTACCTACTATATGAATCACAAAAGAGTTATCGCATGAAATGCATGCGAAAATTTCTAAATTGATAATAGGTACCCGATTTCCCAACAGTCGTACATTTCAATGTAACAATGAGCTAAATTGCGCTTACAGATGAGCATCGTGCCTATTATCTGACCACTCGGTATTTATTTGAAACAATACAAACAATAGCGCTATAACAATTGGACAAAAGAATATTATTATCTAAATTTTATTCACGAATTATCATCAGTGTACTCAATTTTATGGCTGTATCATTAAAAAAAATTACAATGTCATTTCTTTAAAGCTACTGCATATTGAGCTGGAATGATTATTTCCACGTTATCAAAGTATATTTTTATCCGCCAATAAGTGAGTGGTTAAACATCTCTTGGATTTTCTCTAACAGGAAGGTTGAAATGAAAAGGACATACAAGGTATAAACAGCAAATTAGGTTTTATATAACTGATATAAGTAGATCCGGTAAATTAAAGGCATATTAGCGTCAGGTTAGCCAATTATGACATACAAAACAGTATAAAAACTACGAGTTGAGGTGTTTACATTTTTCTTTCTAATACGTAAATTTAAAGATATGTTGGTACTCCAGATATGGGTGTTTATATTTATAATATGTATGTATTTAAAGTTATATATGTGTAGTGTATCAACTATCTGGTATCCATAACACAAGCCTCGTAGCTTACCATGGAACTAGATGGTGCTGTGTGTTAATGTACCAACATATTTCACCATCACCATAGATTACATAATATGTACATAGTATACTAGTACAATCACTTTGCATACATGTATGTAAAGTTAGAAACACATACACCAAAACGGCACCACTGATTTTGATTTATATATTTGGTAGGTATGAGAATAGGTCGTAAAGTATTTTTCAACCTCCTACGTCCACCCCCATTTATTAAGTAACTAAGGGCGAACCAGAGCGGAGCGAGGGTGAGTCACTAATAAGACTATCGATAGTAAGATGAGTCATAAGTATTCGAATGGTTCTAAACTTCACATGGTTAAAATCGACCTCCGAGACTAAAAAAATCGATTACAAAAAAAAACTATTGACAACAAAATTATCATTATAATATATTATGTATACTCGTAACCTTGAAGCTAATATATAAGGAAATAAATGAGAAACATGGCTAGTTAATAAGTCAATTATATAGATTTAAATAAATATGGCTATTCATGCAGTTTATTAATGATTCTAATTTTGCTCAACAAGGTATTCATTATATTATTATGTTGGAATTTTTCATATTGGAATTCTTTAAATTTAAAAAATCGGTCAAGTGCGAGTGGAATCCGCACACGAAGGGTTCCGTACCCGAAAGGTGCCAACGGAACCCTATTACTATGCTTCCCCTGTCCGTCCGTTTGTCTGTCAGAGGGCTGTATTTCATGAACTGTAATAGGTAGAGAGTTGAAATTTTTACAGAGTGTGTATTTCTATTGACGTTATAACAACAAGTAATAAAAATATAAGAAACATATTTTTAACGTTCGTATCGATCATCGAAGTTAATATACTACATATGTAGAGTAACGTCATATTAATAAAAATCGGTCAAGTGCGAGTCGAACTCGCACACGAAGGGTTCCGTGCCATAGTACATATAGATACTTTTTATTAGAGTTTAATAAATTATTTATAATAAATTATTTTCATACATTTTCTTTAAGATAATTTTTCATTATGAAGTTACAAAAAATATATGTAGTATATATATTTGTATTCTTCAAAACCTTCTCTCCTCTCTTGGTCTTTTTGTTTTATGGTATTTTTAATTTTATTTTTTCATATTTTTACCCCAAAAATAAACTCAGACTGAGTTAACTATATATAAGCACAATTCTGAAAGTCACACGAACATACATACATAATAAAAAGAGTCTCATTCAACATTTCATTTCGGGACTGTGGTAATTTCAATAAATGAACAAACGCTGAGTGAATATGTAAAAGGAAAAGGTTCTGAATTCTAGTTTGTATTTATTATTTTATACTTTGCTTATATTAGGCGATATTGTAGTCGTAAAAATACCTTATAAATCATGACAATCATGATTTATAAGGTATTTTTCCCTCAAGGTGAGGTCTACGTGATTTTGAAGTAATAGTATACCCACTATATAGTAAAAATGAATTTATTCTATGTTGTGTTTGTTTCTTCTTATGACATTGTCGAGGCTTACATATATAATTATGTATGTAAAGTCTAATTTTTGATTCCACGGAAATATGACAGCTGTCATTCTTTGACAATTCAGATATCATAAACCTTTTCTGCTTTGATTTTTTTTAATATAAAATAACAAAAAATATGAAACAGAATTAGATCTATTAACTATATGTATGACATTGTAAATAGTCTTTGTTTTGTGCATTCAATACACACTAGCTATAATGTATATTTTTAATGGTTAAATGAATAAAACGGAGTAAAATAAAATATTTTACAAACAAAGGGGTTTTACTAAAAAAGGCTTGCAACCTATGGATTATTGGACAGGGATTCCAGTAATAGAAAAATAATTTCCTTAATAATTATTGTAACTTTAATAATATGATAATAAAAAAATAATTACCATTTTAGAGTTAGGTATGAATAATTTTTTAAGTCTTAGTTTTTCTAATTGAAACTTATTTTTGTATTTTGCTAAAATGCTTTTCGTTTTTAGTGACAATGTTTCAAAGTTGACAACACTTCTGAAATGTCAGAATTCCGTCGAATTAAAACTTAGACTTTAGATAAGTATTTCACAGAATGCAGGACTTATGTTTTATGACATTCATAACAATTGAAAGTTAATAAGTAAATAACAAAAATTTTATAATCAGATTCAAGTTTCAGGGCAACAGTAGTTATGTATTTGATTTCAATGCGACGCGACGTCTGGATACAAGTGCTTTGTAAACAGGCGCGGAAATATGAATATGAATGCTTACGAGTGCCTACTCGCGCCGTCTAGTCATTACATACTTATATATTTTTATGTGAATGTTTGTTTGTTTAACTGTTTGTAATGAATGTTATCCTATAACAATGACCCGATTACGTATTCAGCCCTTTTTAATGTTCCACTGCTGGGCACGGGCCTCCCTTTAGTATAAGGGGAATCAGGCCATGGTCCACCACGCTGGCCAAGTGCGGGTTGGCGGACTTCACATGTCTTTTGAAAACTTGCTAGGTTCTCTCAAACATGCAGATTTCCTCACGATATTTTCCTTCACCGTTAATATAAGTGGTAATTAATTATGTTGGAAATGATTCACATATGAAAATATCAGAGGTGCGTGACCGATGATTTGAACTCGCTTCACTCTTTTCCAAGCGAACGCGTTACCACTGGGCTACCACTGTCTTTATTATAACCCGATTACGATAAAACTTTAATAAGTTGTTTCACGACTGCGATCTTTCATGTAGTACCATTAACGAACGATCGATGGCGTGCACGAGAAGTGACATTTTTAAGTAATTTATATGAGCGTGACTATCACTTTACACTTGTGTAAAGTCAAGGTCGCTAGTAAATTATAAAAATCTATTTCGTTCAAATAACAACTAAGTCTCATCTTCATGTAGGACGACCTTGTAATATCGTTAAGGTACGTTTGCAAGCAGTATAAAATATATAAACATGAATGTGTGCACAGCATCTCAGCTAAGATCTTGTCAACATGTTTATCTTAATTATTTAGATAATTGATTATGACGAGCAGGTTTACTACCGTATTTGACAAAGTTGCGTGATTTACATGGTTATACTTCAAATGTATTCATAGAGCTAGTAACTAAGCTAGTTATTTAAAAAAAATTAAAGCTAGTTATTAGCAAGCAAGTTAGTATTTAAAATAGCTTTTAAGTAGATAAACAGGTTTTAGACGATCCTGTAAACATTAGAATTGGTAGTTTAATCTAGACTCAATTCAATATATGAAACGACACTTTTGGTCTATTTATTCAGAAATAATAGTCTGGATCAAAAACTATGTTGACAATATATTCTGAAAACTTTTTTTTGAAGTTATACTTCTTTTGGCACATTTGGAACAAATATGAGAGTAAAATTTTTACGATGCTCGCGCATACCGACAGCCAAACATCGACATGATGAAGCTAGCTGAAAGCGAAATGGTGAAGTTAGCTGAAAGCGATGTGATGAAGTTAGATGCATTACTTTTACAAACAGATAGTTGTGACATACGGGATGAAATCTATAGCTATTTTTGTTCAGTTACGCCAAAGAAGTATAACTTCTTACGTGCATATACACCCACGCTTTTTTTTTAATTCAATTCGCATCAAATACGAATCACGAGACAAAGTTAGTTATCTTGCGGCCAATCTTGTTGTACTTTCTTCAAATTAAGAATTTAGTAATGCAACGGCACATTAAATAATAACTTAAACCGAGGAAGATCGCGACATTTAAATTTACGAATAACTGTAAATATTATTAGAGATCGACCGCAATAACTATTACGAATCGCAACTACTTTATGCGTCTTTAAAAAAGCAAACAGAATTTTGATTGCATTTCTTGGCGAGTTTTATTTAATTGCCATATAATTAATGAACATTTAACCCGGTTTTTCGATACTAGTTTGTTCTAAATATATAATACTGGTGTAGTCTTTATAATTGCATACCTAAAGCGGGTAATAAGTAGTAATGGTTTATGATATTACAATTTTAATTGTTTATTGTATTGATTTAAATATATTTAACGATTCGGATTCTTTTTAAATAAAACTATCTTTTCGGATTATTTATTTTGATTTTTGGTTCCCGACGTTTCGAATGCTTTACAGCAATCATGGTCACGGGAGGGACTAAGGTTTTAGGCATCTCAAAGGCATTATATACTTGTTAAAGACGTACCCAGAATTTTACAAAAAATTTTACAAAATGATTTCAAAAATTGTCCTCGTCTGAATTGTTGAGATGTATGGTTTAATTGCTTATTATTTTATTAAGTGTTTTAGCTATATTATAAACTTTCTGTAAAACATATTACTTAAATATTATTTTCGTTGGTAGTAATACAAAAATAACGATGTAAAGATGGCAAGTGGCGATAGTATAGAAATAACAATAGGATGATTTGTTTCATAACGCAAGTAAAATTAAATTAAAAAAATATAGAAATATTTTTTTGTATCGCAACATTATTTAATTTAAAATTTTATTATGTTGTTTATGGTAGCATTAAGATTTGAGAGTCAAAATAAGAGAAAGTCAGTTTTTAATTCTTTTGTCTCTACTATCGATATTTAATAAAACAATTTTTATTAATAATCGATTTACTTAATCGATATTTGTAAGGACTTACAGGAAATTCTAAAAATAAACCTCCATTAATAAATACATTTTAAATAGTCTACGACATACCTACGTATGACCTCAATTCCAAAACTGATAAGGTAATCACATTTCGTACTTGCATTTGACACAAATTTTACTTTAACTTTAAAAAGGTAGAGCCACGTTGACTTACTGATATGGCAGTTGTAATCCCTATAAATGGTGTAAGTGACGAAATTTTATAGTAGACTAATGTACTTAAAATTACGAAACATAAATAAAATTAATACTTGGAAATGACTGAGTGTTTTAATATAATTTTTAAAAAGGCTATATTTATTTTTGATTATATATTTTTAATATTATAATGATCTGTAAAGAACAATAAAGATATTAAAATAAATTTTAAAATTAAGGAAATAAATTAATATTTGATATTTTAATATCTTCTATCTTTTCGGATTTTGTCGATTTTTTGGTTATTTTTTGGTTCCCGATGTTTCGAATGCTTTACTACAAACATGGTCACGGGAGAGACCAAGATTGTTGAGTTGGTATTAGTGACTGTGTTATTACCCATAAAACTATACAATAATATAAAGAAATAGAGAAATAGCACCGAAGTACAATAATTTTAGAACATTAATTAAAGTTTAAAAAAAATGTAACATTAATAGCAACCAAACTTGAATAACACTTAATATTCAATTATATAACTTATTAAAATGAACAAATTTTATAAGCAATAAGAACAAAAATATAAAATCACAAATCGTAACAAAATCCGAAAAGATAGATTCATTTAAAATTAAGAAAACACTAAGCAAATATTTTAGTTTAATATTTTATTATACAAAAACTCTGCCTTTCGGCTTTCTGTCAATCATTTTTATAATCTATACATACCTATAATAAAATTGTGTCTGAGCCGAATCTGTACATTAAATATTTTTTGGAAAATCTTATTGAAATAGGTATTATTAACGATACAGAGGTCTAATGTATAGTTTTTAGAATTTTTGTCTGTCTGTTACCGCTTCACGGAAAAACCACTGGAGGGATTTTGATGAAATTCAGTATGGTGATAGCTGGTTATCCGGGTCAACATATAGGATAATTTTTACCGCGGGAAATTGTCTCCTTTCTGAGAAAAAATACAAAAACTGCAACGTAAGAGTATGCTAATATGTAAAACCTAAGAATTTGGTTTTTGGTCATCTGAACGCGGGTGGAGCCGCGGGCAATGCTAGTAATTTCTATAACAACGATTAATATAAACTAGATGTCAACAATCGTGATTACAACACGTATAATGTATGTGGCTTCAGTTAGTGTGAATCCCTACGAGTATGTATAGAATTAACACAGTTAAAAATTTATGATTTAGTTACCTAGCACTTTTTATTGACATAATATTTATAAATAATGGCAAATAATTCATGAGTATACTTTAGGTAAATATATCTGTATTTTTTTTAAATGAGGTTAGGCTCATGATCATTTAAAAATTCTCAATGCGATTATATAACTAGTAAAACTTTTTATATAGGTAAATTATTATTAATTAACGTCCCACGGCTGGGTCCGAGTCAGTGCGACGGGGATACGACCATAGTCCACCACGCTGGAAAAGTGCGGTTTGGCGGACTTCACATGTCTTACGAAAATTAAAAAAAAAAGCTAGGTTCACTTAGACATGCAGGTGTCCTCACGATCATTTCCTTCATCGTAAGACAAGTAATAACAATGTTGAAAATAATTCATAAATGAGAACCCGCTAAACTTGGTTTCCCAAGCAAGCGCTTTTCCACTGGGCTATCACTGCCTTTATGTATGTGTGTATATATAATATATATTCCGTATTATACATAAACGTAAGTAATTGTAGGTACAAAAGTATTATTATGTAAAAACAACGTATTCCTACGATCTCGCATTACGCAAGGAACAAAGCGATATGCTTTCACTTTTATTCAACGCAATGTATGTGCATAATTGAACGCAATAGTCACGGTAATTGATACATTGTTGCCATAATACGGTATGGATGAATGAATACATACATAAATAAAACTATCTATTTTTGATTTTATCCCGAATTTATTTTTATTTTTAATAATTTGAAAAATCGAAAGTGGTAGTTTTATTTAAAACTAGCGACAAAGTGCCTAGTTATAACTGTTAGTATTAAATAGATTAAATATATACATAGTTATGATGAATTATATATACCTTACTTGAGAAATGATTGGTTCCCCATACAAACTTCGACTTCCTTTTCACTCTCCTAAGGGATGATTTCCTGGACAAAAACTAGCGTTTGTGTTTCCCTGGGAAGGAACACTCAAACTATCTCCAGACCAAATTTCCAAATGGTAACAGATAGGCAGACAGAAAAAGTTACTTTCGCATTTATAATATTAGTATAGATGTCAAATATTCGCGAATATAAGACAGTAGTGAATCAATTTATAATTAAAAAAAAAGATCTATAAATTTATAATTAAGTTTTTTACCTACAAAACCTGTAAACTATGTATGAAATCAAATCCTGACGGTCAATTTTAATATCTGTCTGTCCGTCCATCTGTTCTAATTATAGGAAGTCCCCAAAGAAATAAAGTTATTATAGGTTCATTAATCTTTCTACTATATTATAACTAGCAACACAACACAAGCATAGCAATAAACAAAAATATTATTACGTAAAATTATATGTCAATGCCAGCAATTATTCCTTGATTTAAAGCCAGCGATTGCGGGATCAAATCCAGGTTAATAGCTTAGCGGTGCAAGCACAGGAACGCTGCGTTGTTTAGTGTAATAATAATACGAGTGTTATTACAACAAACTTGTACTTATATGACTTTTTAAAATACATAGAAATAATTTTACATCTTTTTAGGGTTCCGTACCTCAAAAGCAAAAAAGGAATGCTTATAGGATCGTCGTCGTTGTCTTTCTGTCTGTCTGTTTATCTGTCTGTCTGTCAAGACTCTTTTTATCAGGTACGAATGGGGGTATCAAGTTGTAATTAATACAAAATACTCAGTCTGTAATGCCTTGAAGCTGTAAAAAAATCAACATCTCAGTCATTCAAAATAGTAAAAAGATATGGCAGTTTATGCCGCATATTTTGCTATTGACTCGCAAGGGAAACAAAACCTATAGGGTACTTCCCGTTGACTTAGAAGCATGAAATTTGACAAAAAACAGTGTCTTATAAAGTAAAGGCAAAAAATCCATAATCCGTAAATTTGTAGTTTCATGGCAAATTTTTTTTTTTGTTTATAGCGATTATATTTTTTTTAATGGTTCATGGTACGGAATCCTCGGTGTGCGAGACAAACTCGCACTTGTCTGATTTTTTATATGTATGTTTAATTCTCAAGCTAAGCCAGTTTGTTCTTTTTATATGTTACAGAAGATTTTTTTTCCGTATAATTGCGAGAGGTTTCTAAAACTATGATTTGCTAAAATGACAAATGAATAAAACTAAACTATGACGATATCAGAAGTCTGATTGCCAATTTGTTTTGGTAAAATAGAAACAAAATATAGGATCTTCTACTGCTCTCTTCCTTTTGATCTCCTAAGAAAAAACAATTAAATATGTAAATTTTAAAATTCCACAAACCGTTTTGATACAACTTCATTTTAAAGTCAACATTTTCTTTCTATTTATTCAAGAACATCATACCTAATATACCTATATGATAAAAATATATTATGATTTTATGCAGGGTAGCTACTGCATATTTGAACGTTTCATACGCTATGAGCCAACAAGCCGAGCTACCTCATGAATAACTCCTTATTATACATCAATATTAAAGATTCAGAGGTATAAAAATATAATAAAAAGTTTATTTTAACTAGACAACTATTATAAATTCGAAAGTTTGTATGTGTGTATGTTTGTTACTGAAGGAGCAATAAACATACATAGCTAAAACGGCTAAACAGATTTGGATTAAGTTTATTATATATACTATGACCTATTGAACACCTAGGAAGGCGAGTTGAGCGATGATAAATCGCTAGTTTATTGTAAATTTTGTAAGTTTTCCGTATTTAACGATAACATATAGAGTAAGCCGAGGATATACGAGGTATCACATAACCGTCAGTTGCGTGTTTCTATAAAAAACAACTACTAAGTAGGAAGTGCATCAATGGATGGAGAGAGGTATGTAATGAAGCAAGTTATTTTTAGAGTGAAACGTTTACGCAATTATAACTTTTTATTTGCTCTCGCTAGCTTTGTTTTATCTGTTTCTACTACCGCGTAATTTGGATTATGTCAACATTCTTTGTTTTTGTCAGTAAGTAGCTAAAAGCTGTTCAATAGTCAATTTCTAAATATTTCTTTGAATCTCTCTTTAAGAATTTGGAGTCGAGTTATTTTCAGAACTAACTATATATATATATGTATATATTAAAAAAATCCCTTTATTCAGTAAGGTTTACAACATTTTAAACAAAACTATCTTTTCGGTTTTGTGGCGGATTTATTTAGATTTTTGTCTCTCTTGTGATCATGATTGCTGTAAAGCATTCAAAACGACGGGAACTAAAAATCTAAATAAATCCGCGAAAAAATCCAAAAAGATAGTTTTATTTAAAGTGTCAAATGTTCGAGTAAATTTAAGAAAGTATTAATAAATATCCTTAGAAAGTTTAGCTTAAGTTGAGGATTAAAACATGCGCTCTTAGGTACCTATATATTAACGGCGTACAACTGAATGGTGAAATATATCTATAACTACATATAATAAAATTGTAACTAAGCCGAATCTGTACATTAAATATTTTTTTGGAAAATCTTATTGAAATAGACATTATTATCGATAAAGAGGCCGAATCTATAGTTTTTTTTAAATTGTCTGTCGTCTGTTACCGCATTACAGAAAAATCCCTGGAGGGATTTTGATGAAATTTGGTATGATGATAACTGGTTATCCGGGTTAATAAAATAAACGTTAAAACGTAAGAAGGGACGAACGAATAAGGATAATATAAAAATATCGACAACGTAATGTTACTCTGTAATGTTACTATATACTTAAAAAAAAATTATTTAATTATTATGTTTGCATTAAACTCAAGCTGTTATGTCTTAACGGACTTGAAAAATATAAATATGTCTTTCAAAGCTAACGTATGTGATCTTTAAAGTAAAATATGAATGGAATTTATGGTTAAATTAAAATAATAAGTCAAATTATATGGATTTTCTTTTAATTTAACAAAATCTCTTTACGGCATTGAAAGTATAGACAGACTTATTAAATAAGCAACTGCTTTTTGAATGAAATATTTTTTTATATTAATTTGTCATTTTTCAAATACTTAAAGTTATGGGAATTTTTCTACAGACAATCCAAAAATCTGTAAAAAAATTTAAAAAAATCAATTTAACTTACGTTTCTCCGGTCCTTGAGCAACTGCTAAGCCCAAAAGGGTGCAAACAAACAGCCAACCCCACGCAGCCATCCCGTGACGTCACTGCGCTCTCTCACGTCTAGAACAAGCAACACACAAAGAATATTTAAATTAACAAACCTCCATCACTGCGTTCAGAGATAAGATAATTTTATCTAGACTTTTGTGATTAATTATGATAGGAAAAATACTTAGCAGTCACGAGATGAAGGGATAGGGGGGGAGAGGGGAATGGGCTTTCAGTTCTATTACAAAAGACATGTCTGTCTCTATGTCACATGTTATAAAATAAACTTCTATCCTGCACTTGTTGGTGCTTGACAAAAAGTATCCTATGTGTTGATCTAGGAATTAATCTATCCTTATCGAGGGCAGCCCGATTTAAGCGAGATTGGCCCGCGTGGTTCGGGCCGTCCGCAGGGGTGTTGTAGTGTCTGCGCAAGCGATCCTGCAACACCCATTCCAACATATATTGCACTGCGGCGAAGGGTTCCGCTGTGGGTTATAGTGAGTAGGAGTCTCACAGTACTTTGTCCGTTATGACGGCGGGCAGGGTCCCCATGATGAGTTTCCCCAGCGACAACAAAAAAAAGGAATTAATCTATCCTTGCCACTTGTTATAGAATTAACGAGACTTATAGCGGTAGTGTAAAAAAAATTCTCTAACAGCTTAGAGATAATACTCTTTTAAACGATATGTAATGTGGAATTTGACATAACGTATCAAATATGTCAAAAATTAAACGTTTTACTGCTATTGAACAATACCTCAATGACTTGGCACATCATCATATTAGCTCGATGTCAAGTTTTTGTATTAACATTTGTAAACCTCCAACGTATGTATGGGAGTTAAATAAAGAAATTAATGTTAAATTAAATTAAAATTGAATGCTCGAACTTATTAATTACTTAGTTATAATTGAAACTAAAAAAAACGTTTGAAAATTGATATTTCCTTTTTAAGATTCAAAAATTATATTATCTATACATATAATATAATTTTAACTAAGCCGAATCTGTACAATATATATTTTTTGGAAAATCTTATTGAAATAAACATTATTATCGATACATAGGCCGAATCTATAGTTTTTAGAATTTTTGTCTGTCTGTCTTTCTGTCTGTTAGTTACCGCATCACAGAAAAACCACCAGAGAAATTTTGATGAAATTTGGTATGATAATAGCTGGTTATCCGGGTCAACATATAAGATACTTTTTACCGCGGGAAAATATCTCATTTCTGAGAAAAAATACAAAAACTGAAATGTAAGAGTATTTTAATATGTAAAACCTAAGAATTTGGCTTTTGGTTATCTGGCCGCGGGCAATGTTAAGTACTTATATAAATAATTAATTTCGTATGTAATTTAATGTGAAAATACATAACACTTTAAGAATTCGCTATCTTTTTATATTTTTTTTATATAAATAGATTTAAGGATTAGGTTTATCATATACCAAATAAATATATGTATATATTTTTACGCGGGTAATGCTAGTATTTTATAATATTATTGTTCTTAGAGTCGCAATAGAGTCATAGAAGCTCTATTAAGGTTTCTGAGTCTGAAACCAATGTTTGCGGTATAATCAAGTGAAACCGCAAAATGCTATGTCTAACAGCGTTTTATAAAAAGCATTTAAAAGTTACTAAGGTGTACATTATTAATAGAGATTAGATTGTATGTAACGTAAAAGTGTAAAATGAAAGTATGCACTAAAAAATATTTTAAAAATGTTGAAATGTGTCTAAATATGCAATATTACATAGCATAAAGAAATTTTTATTTAGTACCTACTAGCGATTTACCCTCGCTTCGTTCGGTTTCGTCTCTGGATCAGTTTTAACGGTTAGTATGGAATAGATATTATATATATATACATTATACATAGGTATGATGAGTTGTTGTGCATTGTATTATAACGTGTTTTCCTATGGGAATAAAAAAGAAGCCTGTGTAGCTCTCCAGCCCTTCAACTGTCTCCACATAAAAATCACGCCAATCCTTCACTCTATTCCGACGCGAAAGAAGGACAAACAAACAAACAAACACATTAGATTAGAAAACACAAATATAAATTCTCACGTCTATAAAAAAGATAACATATTTGTATAATAGTAATACTTTTTATGTGCGACTTAAATATAAGTTGAATTATCATTTATATTTTTAGAATATGCAAAAGCATGTAATTTGATCTCTAACACACTACAAAAATGTTAACAAGCATAGTCCTAACAACATCTTACCTATTTTATTTTTTAAATAAATGTTGTTTCCCCATACGAACTTTCATACCGATTTTCACCCCTTTAAGGGATGATTTCAGGAATAAAAACTATACTATGTCCTTCCCATGGTCTCAAAATATTTTCTTACCAAATTTCATCTAAATCTTTTTAAAAGTTTCGGAGCTTATTCGGTACAAACAAACTAAAAAAAAAATCTTTTCTCTTTATGATATTAGTATAGATTTTGTTGATTTTAATTCCATTAGGCATACTTAGAGATCAATGTGACAACAAAGGTTATAAACTGGACAGTGATATTAGCTATTTCTTATTTTAGAACAAAAACTAGTTCTGGTTTGATACAAGAGTACTTATTATCTATATAAAGACCAATAAATAGTAAGAATACTAAACTTAATCCAAATAGGTACAAACCATTATGTAAAATACTTAAATAGCCACAAATTCACTATGTATCTCCAATTATAATCTTAGAACAAAGAAAGAAGCGATTTGGTAATGTTTTGTTATAGTAGAAAAATGCTTCACACGGCAGGCACTCTTCCGTCTCGACTCTCGATTGACCACTATTTGTAATAATAAGTGCTTGAAATTGTATGTTTATGTAGCGTAACTGGATCGAAATGGTCACATTTGAAAGATCAGAATTATTTTCTTTAAACAGCAAAGGGAATCTACACAGATAAATAAAATTGAAGTGTCTGTTTGTAATGTAAAATAACAACGTTTTTCTAAATGCATATGATATTATATACGGTACTTATAAGAAAAACACATTTTTTTTAAATTTTGTTTGTCTGCCTGTTTGTTCCGGATAACCTCTTAAACGGCTGGATTGATTTCGACGGGACTTTCACTGAAAGATAGCAGATATTATAGGGCTACTTTTATTTTTGAAAAAGAATTAGTGTTTCGCTCAAAAAAATTAAAATGTACGAGCCCAAACGAAGCGAGGGTGATTCGCTAGTCGGAAATAAAACTAAGTTAAATAGCTTTGGAGGGCCCGAATGTTGAGTGGTAAATTAGAACTTCTTACATTTATTTTGTGCTAACTTTAATAATAGGAAAGAGGTACTCAATTCGTCTGCTTTCTTTATTTGCGAGTATTTTGCGCAATGTCTTAACGAACTGTGGGCCGATTTTTATAATCATTTTTTTTAATTAATAGATTGAATATACCTTAAGGTATAATATAATTTTCTTTAACATTATTTTTTACTTTTTATGAAGTCATAAAAGTGCTTAATTTATGTAAAGTTTAGATTAGAAACTTGTTTGTGTTCTTAGTGAAATAAAAAATATACGTTTAAAACATTCAAATTGTCCAAAATATATTGCGCAAACTGAAAATACAATTACGTTGTGAAACTGGAAATATTCAATAGTATTATATAAGTGGCTAGAGAGATGCTAGAATGCGGTATAATTTTTAATTACTCAAGTCATCACTACAGTAGCAGCGACCCACGTTTACTGCACATCATTTTGAAGGATGTAGTGGTGTTGGTCCAACTAATCTTTACAGCTTAGCGGGGAGATATTAGATCAGCATATCTCTAAGAATTTTTAAATAAAACTATCTTTTCGGATTATTTCGCGGATTCTCTTTTTTGGATTTTATCATTTTTATAAAATAGTAGGTAGGCTATAACCTCAGTCAGACCATGATTGCTGTAAAGCATTCGAAACGTCGGCAACCAAAAATCAAAATAAATCCGCGAAATAATCCGAAAAGATAGTTTTATTTAAAATGTCAAATATTCGCGTGAATCTAAGAAAGTATTATCTCTAAGAAAGTAGTAGCTCCAAGAGAATAGCTAAGTAAGAGTACCTTCTGCGCAGTTCAGATCAGGACTTACGAAAATATCGGAGGCAGATCTTGCGATATATCGCAATATAATCAATATTTTACCAATATTAAACCAATATTTCATTTGAAACCGTCTCCTAAAGGAGACGGCTTCAAATGTAATCGGAAGAAGTCACGTGATACTTACACGCCTAAGCGTGATCGGGCCGTAATAAACACAAGACCTTGTACTTGCCAGCGGGAATCGGTGTGTGTATTGTGTCAATGTGTATTCCTATAGAAAGCATTAGCTAAAGTACTCGTATCATCATATATATATATATATATATATATATATATATATATATATATATATATCGGACAGACTTCCATACATTATTTATTACTAATTGTTTATTACTAATAGCATAAAGCCAAAAAGTTTTTTTTTGTGTTTTAGCGCGAGCGAAGCCGCCGGACCTGCTATTTCTAATATAGGGTACAACTCAACAACAATTGCTTATTAGGACTGACATTATCGACGTTTAACAGCTATGAATCCAATACAATTATATTACACAATTCCAAACAAATTGGAGTAAGATAAAATGAAAAAAGAATCACGATCAATCGTGACCGTCGGCTGATCTATCTTCACGTAAGTACAAAAGACAGGCTGTTTCCACATCTAGCGGTTAGGGTTAGCACAGTCACATACTTGCGTTATAAACGCTCTCCTTTGAGCATTTAATAAGTATTTTTATAAGTACATAAAATGTATTTTAATATTTTATATACCTTTAGATTTTATTATTGAGATAAGTTTTTTTTGTTTTATACTATTACTAGTCCGTAGCTTGCTTCCCAATACAAACGTTCATCCCCATTTTCACTCCTTTCCGAGATAAAAAGTATCCTATGTCCTTTTCAGGGTCTCATACTATGTATCTTCTTACCAAATTTCATCTAAATCGGCTCAGTAGACCCAGAGATTACCCCTACAACCTCACAAACTCACAAACTTTACCTCTTTATAATATTAGTATATAGAAGCTGCCTTTGTGGTGTAGTGGCTAGCATGTACGGCTGCACACTCGGAGATCCTGGGTTCGAGTCCCGGGTCGGGCCAAGTTTAGTTATTGAGTCTTTCTGTAAGTCTCAGTAACAGCCCGGAGTTGGGAAGTTGGCGGTGTTTCACCCCCGTGCCTCGGAGAGCACGTTAAGCTGTCGGTCCTGCGCCTAACTCTCACCGGTCGTGTCGAGCAGTCGTCCCACCAGAGTATAGAGTGACAGGAATAGATAGTGCACTTGTGTCAGCGCGTACACTTGTGCACTATAATATCTTCTACGCAGTTGGCTAGTCTCAATGAGATTGGCCGCTGTGACCGGAATCGGTCAGGAGAACATCACATCATATAGAAGTAAAGATTTTCAATATTTGAAAAAAATATTTAAAATTTAGAAATATTTTTAGGCATTCGCATGGATTTCTTATAGGAAATGAATAAAATATGAATATGATAATAATATATAACATTATAGAAATGTTTATTTTGCAAGTGCTAAGTGTGTTGTAACCCTTAAGTTTTTAACTTTTTTTTATTATAGAATCAAAAAGCCTGTAGGCTTCTATAACTGTTTGTAGTAAGACCAAGGCCTCTTTGTACAAATTGGGTGTATACATTCGTTATTTTTATTGCTTTAAAATGCGTACGCGTACAGTATAAAGCTGACTATGAAGTATGAAGCATAAAATGCTGTCAAATATAAAAGGCCTTATCTAATAAAATCATTTGAAACTTTCGTATATTTTGATGTTTTGTCGTATCATTTATTTACTAAAAAACAGAAAATACTTTTTTTAGTTATATATATTTAAATATCATTTACATTTATGTTCATTATTGCAATAACACAAAGACAAAGTCTCTAGCTTCGTTTATATTTTATACGTAGGTATGTACGTATTCGTAGAGTTAGTCAACTGAATCTAATCGGTAATGAAATATTTAATCTAAAATCACGTATTAGTATAGGAAAGAAAGTACACGATAAATGGTAATTTCTTAACAATATCATAAAAATTGATTGTAATATGTTTCGATACAGAATCAATCGTTTATTTGACAATTTCTCTGAAAATAAAATGTTCTTTAAATTTTTTATATGTCGTTTGCTAGTAAATAAATATTTTATTTTTGATTATAAAAAAGGATGTACTCAATCCGGAAGTAGTTTTTGTATGTATTCGATATATTTGTCAATTCTGAATCCATTTTCATATTTTTTTTATTAATGATTAGATCCTTAAAAAAACTCCGTACAAATAAAAAAAAACACATAGTTAACACAAATACAGGTCGATATACTTTATATATATATATATATATATATATATATATATATATAGTAATTATTTTAACATTATATTTATCTATTAATTTTTTCCAGTTATAATTCTATAGACCTAACATAGAAGAATTTTCTTTATCAAGAAACGTAATAGCATTATGGGAGCTCTTAGCCCGTGTAGAGCGTAACAGTTCTCTTAAGTTAATATCCGGCGACCATGACGTCCCGTATTACCACTATATAGGGAGTGTAGAGTCGCTAAAAATATAAATTCAATTTGCCTTACTCTATCAAGAGACACGGCGCGAGATTTTACTTGTGGTTTACACTTTCGTCATGTTCATTCGAAATTAAACAAGTGATGTTTGTTCATTTGTTTTATTTTTCCTTTAAAAAGTTAAACGTAAAAAATATAAAGTGTGTGTTATCAATTTAAAAGGAACATATGTTGGGACACTAACACAGAGCTCAGTCTAGTTCCATGGTAAGCTACGAGACTTGTGTTATGGTATACCCGATAGTTGATTTACTATTATATAACTTTAAATACATATATATTATAAATATAAACACCCATTACTGGAGTACAAACATTCGTGCTCATCACACAAATGAATGCCCCCAGCGGGACTCGAACCCGCGACCGCTGGCACAGCAAGTACGGTCACTACAAACTGAGCCAAACGTGTCGTCAATATAGTAAAATAATGTAAGTTAAGTACTTATTTTTACTTCCTATCCAATTTACCTAGTGACTAAAGAATATGGCAGATCTGGAAGTCCTGATTTCAAACCTTAGATTATTACTTTCGTAGATTTACGCGAATATTAGATATTTTAAATGAAACTATCTTTTTGGATTTTGTTCTCACGTAAAGCATTCGAATCGTCGGGATTAAAAATATGAAATAAAAGCGCGACAACCATAGTCTGTAAAAAATCTCTGGAGTAGTAGTGTTCACTACTGTCTCGATATTTAAATAAATAAAATAAATATGTTTGGACATTAACACACAGCACCATCTAGTTCCATGGTAAGCTACGAGGCTTGTGTTATGGATACTAGATAGTTGATATACTACATATATATAACTTTAAATACATACATATTATAAGTATAAACACCCATGACTGGAGTACAAACATTCGTGCTCATCACACAAATGAGTGGCCCCAGCGGGATTCGAACCCGCAACCGCTGGCACAGCAAGTAGGGTTACTACACACTGAGCCAAACGTGTCGTCAAATTTGTTTTGAATACTGGTAATAGAGATATTATCATATATAATAGAGATATTACAATACGTACGTATATAATTCTGCGAAGATGGATAGTCTCAGTAAAAGCGATTGCGAAATCTCTCTGGAGTAAGTCATATACATATAGTATATCCAAAGAAAAATTAACTATAAAATATAAGAACATACATTAAAAGTACTATAAAATGGTTCATTCGACGAGTTAACTTGATATGCGAGTGTTATACCCTCTTGGTTTACAGGAAGTTCTTTGTCATCTCGGTACTCGGCCCAGCATCTGGTAACCGTTGCGTTTAAATGAAACTCGTTAATGAAGTTAACCGAAAGTGATCAATTTGCACAGTTTCTCCAAAGTTATCGTGCTTTCTAAATCTTTACGCTTTGCGCTTTAATGTGTAACAGACAACGAAATGCGATATTCGCGTGAAACTTAGTAAAATTAGTGAGTTTATATGAAAGTTTTCCTTTAGAATTACCTGAATTTATGAAATACTAGCATTACCCGCGGCTCCGCCAGGGTTCAGATGACGAAAAACCAAATTCTTAGATTTTACATATTAGTATACTCTTACATGACAGTTTTTGTATTTTTTCTCAGAAATGAGATTGAGATGAGATATTCCCGCGGTAAAAAGTATCCTATATAACCCGGATAACCAGCTATAACCATACCAAATTTCATCAAAATCCTTCCGGTGCTTTTTCTGTGATGCGGTAACAGACAGACAGACTGGCAGACAAAAATTCTAAAAACTATAGATTCGGCCTCTGTATCGATAATAATGTTTATTTCAATAAGATCTATCAAAAAATATTTAATGTACAGATTCGGCCCACTTACAATTTTATTATATGTATAGACAAACGAATCAGACTCGCTTCGCTCGAGTTCATCCCTAGTTACGTTTTAAGGGTTAGTATGGAATAAATAGATTATATATTATGTATATACATTGGTACAAAATCAACTGTTCTGAACTTTTCGAGTTTTCAACTGTTTTTTTTGGGTTTTAACCGCGGGAGATTATCTCATTTCCATGGGAAAACACAACCCAAATATATTTATAATACAACCCAAAAAAATATTAATGATCAGAATTACTTTAAACTTGGTATTAATGCTCTTCAATACAATTAAATAAATACGCATTTTAGAATTTTTCAAATTCATCCCATAATAAAGTTTGTATGAAATCTACCTTATCAAAGTTGTTTTTGTAGTTTTAGCGCGAGTGAAACCGCGACTTTGCTAGTAGTTTATAAAATCAACTTTGAACTGTCAATAATAAGTAGTAGTTAACTACTTATCAGATAACTCTACAGCTGATAAAAAGTGTAAAACATAGAACTTTGTTCATATGTAAATAGAAAAATAAATAAAATCAAATTTTAAATACGTTTGTCTGTTAGATAATATTTATTTAGTAACAAATATCTATAAATGCAATAGATTGATCAATTTTTGATTCTTCCATTCCTTCTTCACATTTCTTTTAAAAAAATACTTATTTTTTTTAGATATGCTCGTCAATAGCTACTAAACCAAAAAAAAAAGAAAATCAGAGGTGAAAATTATCGAACTCTTTTGTCTTTGCCTATTTACAATTTCTATAAATGACTAGGTATTATGTCATTTGTATGCACAATAGAAAGTATTGGCAAGTCTTATATGTACATATTTCTAAAAATAATATTTTAATTGTAATATAAAATAAAAAATCGCACCATATACTTAAAAACCTCCTTAAATTCCCGTTCTATATACGTATATTCCTCACAATGCACTATCACAGATGTACTTATCACTATCACGTTTATTGTATCATATCACTTGAATAACTAATAAATAGATGCGCCATTTAAACAATGAGTGCAGCAAAATAAAACACTTGTTCGCGTTGATTTGTGCTATCGACTGACCGAAACACGATAATGCGAATTTGATTCATTCATTCCTCAAGCTTTATCGGTTTACGAAAGATAGCTGTAAACAATGAATGATATGGGCATTCTTGCTTTGTTAGTAATCTTTTGGAAAATTGTGCAAATTAAGCTAGATTGATAAAATTTTAG
The DNA here is from genome assembly GCA_921882275.1 of Brenthis ino. Classification (NCBI taxonomy): domain Eukaryota; kingdom Metazoa; phylum Arthropoda; class Insecta; order Lepidoptera; family Nymphalidae; genus Brenthis; species Brenthis ino. Next base: position 8,784,587 of record OV170223.1, on the reverse strand, counting down.
ATAATACTAGATACATTTATATAATAAATATAATAATAATTTGCGATTCTCAACGAAAGTGGCCTAACCCAAAATAAAAACTATTCATATTACTATGTTACTTTCTAGTTGATATATAATCTATACGAATCATATAATATAATTCTAACTGACTTGAATCTGTACATTAAATATTTTTTGTATAATCTTATTGAAATAGTCATTATTATAGATACAGAGGCTGAATCTATAGTTTTTAGAATTTTTGTCTGTCTGTCTGAGAACGAGAAAACCACTAGACAGACAAAAGATGAAATTTAATATGATGATAGCTGGCTATCGGGTCAACATATAGGATACATTTTACTGCGGGAAAATATCTCATCTCTAAAATATTTATACTAACTGTTAATTAATGCGAAAGTAACTCTGCCTGTTACCTTTTCATGCTTAATCCACTAAACCGATTCAGATGAAATTTGGTATGGAGATAGTTTAAGATCCTAGCAAGAATATAGGATACTTTTTATTCCGGAAATCATTCCTTAAGGGAGTGGCAAGGGATATAAAGCTCATCATATTTATGTATATATAGTCTATCTATTCCATAGTAAGCATCAAAACGAACCCGAGCGAACCGAGGGTGCGTAGCTAGTTAATTAATAAATCTGTAAAAACTGATAAACTATCTCTATGTTTTACTAACAAACATAACAACAAACAAACATTTTCATATTAGTTAAGATTTATTTCATTTATAATCAAGAAATTTGCGGAACAACATAATAAAAAATTATACCAAGAAAATTTGTTTGAATTTTGATAAATGGTGGGTTAGGCCACATTTGGACTGACTGCCTGATTTATATACAATTATATCGAAAGCAGGTGCTTCTTTTAAAAAATATAGGTCTGTTACCTTAGTTGCTATTATTATTAACGTAACTACTGCATACATCCCTGGTGGGGATCGAACCCACGACCTTTGGATTAGAAGTCCAACGCGCTATCCTCTGCGCCACAGGGACGATGATTGAAAAGTCTAAAGTATAAAACACTTGCTGTAAAGTAAACGCGATACTTTCGCGATATTGTACTAAAAACTTTTACAAAGTGTTTGTTGGTGAGTCCATATTTTTCTTCTGAATCGCATATTAATTTGTCTTTTTGGCAAAGAAACAATGCACAAATACCGTAATGACAAAGATCTATCTATCAAAACCTATCTATCAAGCTATGACCTACCTATCAAGACTTATCGTAGCATCTAAAAACTAGCTGGTGAGGTATGAGCATTATTGCAAACAATTACTGTATGAAAAGTAACTAAATATTGAACGAAGTACATAAACGAGTTATAATGATATTCGAAACGAGTTTTTCTATATGAGATAGTATTGAAAAATTCGAAACTCGTTCTCATTTTCGAATGTCATTCAATCTCAAAATAAGGGCACTGTGAAGCGAGGATTGATCGCTAATTCATATAATAGTATAAGTTAAATACATCTAAGAGTATATATAAATCAAGCCGTTCGTTGGTATCGCTAAAACTCAAATATAGCTAGACCGATTGGCATAATTCTTTTTTTGTTTTGTTGGGAGTGTGTCAGGGGTTACCTATAAAAATAATATATGTATAATTTATATAATATATAATCCATCTATTCCATACTACCCATTAAAACGTACCTAGGGACAAATCCGAGCGAAACGAGGGTGAGCCGCTAGTTTTAAATAAAACTAACTTATCTTTTTGAATTTTTTAGCGCATTATTTTAATTTTAAAGGTAAAGTTGTGAAAATGAAACTGGTGAACAAAAGGTAGTTTTTTCAAAATGACTTTCATTCGAATTCATTGTTTTATATGTTTATTATAAATAAAAAATATATAATTAATCTAAATAAATTACACGTGGAATAAAAAAAAGTAAAAAAAAAACAAAATATTTCATTTAAATTATAAATAACTATATTAATAATAAGAAACATTATAAAAAAAATACTTCTTATATCTTTAATCTCTCTTAAATCCTGAGTTTTAGCATACTATATAAACCTACTGGGCTTGTCAATTCAAGTTCCAAAATCATATAACAATAAATTGCCAAAAATACAAGATATCAAATTGATTTCTCTAAAATAAATGTAACTCGCAGTTATTCCATTTTGCTTTCTACCTTCCCTATAATGACGTAGTGCCATTATTTGCACGTAAAGGCTAGTTCATAATATGTCAGTGAAGAATATAAATACGGCTAATGTGACAACAGATAGTGGATAGGATGCGTGTAACGGAACTGGTTGCACTGACCTTGAACACGTGCTCTAGAATTCAACATATGTATATCGACACTTGTAAAGAATAACACTAACTCAGTATTCTAGTAATTTTAATTAAGACTAAAAGTTATGTAGATTTTCCTTTTTTGCATATTTTATGTATTCTGCTGCTGGGCATGGGTCCTTAATGTGAATGGAAGAGGTCATAAATATGTCGGGACATTAACACACAGTGCCATCTAGTTCCATGGTAAGCTACGAGGCTTGTGTTATGGATACCAGATAGTTGATACACTACATAAATATAACTTTAAATACATACATATTATAAATATATACACTCATGACTGGAGTACAAACATTCGTGCATGTGCTCATCACACAAATGAATGCCCCTAGCGGGACTCGAACCCGCGACTGCTGGCACAGCAAGTAGGTACTAACTGAGCCAAACGTGTCATCAAAATCGTCATATTCCACCATGCTGGTCAAATGCGGTTTGCTAAACTCCACTTATCATGCGAAAAATTGCTTGGTTCTCTTAGACCTTGGCCTTGAATATGGCTCGATAAATATCAAAGATACAAGATCTCGAATTTGTACCCATTTAACTTGGTATCTCAAGAAAGTGCGTTACCACTGGGCTGCCGCTGCCTACTAAAAGGTATATGATGGAAATAAAATCTATTTTTAAATTGTCTCAATACTAAGGAACAGTCATGTTTCTTGCAGGTGTCAATGTCGTTTTGATTTTGGGCAAATTATTGCTATTTGGAATTTTTTCGATTAAATGTAAACATTTTTGAGGACAAAAAAGTGTTTTACCAGGTCACTTTTGAGGACAAGAATGTTCAAGTGTGGCTGGACAGATTACGGTGAAATTTAGTTTACAGAATACAGGTATACTATGACAAAAGGCATAGAGTAAAATGTATTGCTTACTAGCAATACATTTTACTAAGTAATAAGTAATAAAAAATAAGTAATAAAGTGTGCCAAAAGGCGATACTACCTATATATAATACTACTAATATAGTATATATAGAAAAACAATCAATGGACGCTGTCGAGCGTAGCTAGTTTCATTATGTATTAACAGAGAAATTTTAAACTGTCATAACTTTAATATTTTCTTAGATCTGATCGGAGTTTTCGCGGATTTAATTTGGTTTTTAGTTCCCGATTTTTTAAATGCTTTACAACAATTATGGCCACAGAAGATACAGTCTCTCTATGATTGGAACAAAAACAAAATAAATTTTGGAGAACATCCGAAAAGACAGCTATATTAAAACAGACATAAATCTTAAAAGTAGAGTGTTTTCTATTTGCCAGTCACACTTCTTAGCCTTAGAGGTCGAATCAATACAAGTGACGACCTTAGAAAATAAGAGGCAATACAAAGTATATGCACGTAGCAAGTACCTACTGTTGTGCAACGCTGTACTGTGTACGCTCAAGGAAAAATTCTTACATGACGAATAATTTTGTTTGATATGTATGTATACATAAATAATTGTTATGCCCTCATTTTAATTAATATATCATGACAATATTCTTATATAATAATTATTTTTTTATATGTTTTATCTATACATATAATAAAATTCTAACTAAGAGGAATCTGTACATTAAATATTTTTTGGAAAATCTTATTGATATTATCGATACAGAGGCCGAATCTATAGTTTTTAGAATTTTTGTCTGTCTGTCTGTTACCGCATCACGAGAAAAGCACTGGACAAATTTTGATGAAATTTGGTATGATGATATCTGGTTATCCGGGTCAACATAAAGGATACTTTTTACTGCGGATCTCATCTCTGAGTAATCTATACTAAACGTTAAAACGTAACGTAACTAGGGACGAACCCGAGCAGAGCGAGGGTGATTCGCTAGTATATTATATAGCAGTAGGTATCAATCACATTTCCACGCGGACATGGATTGTACAGTAATAATTAAGTGGACAATTGTTTTGTTATATAATAAAGTATATTTGTAATTTCAGTGTATTTCCCTTAATGTAAATAAAAAGAAAAAAATGTAGAGTACCGATTTATTTTATAAATTTCGATTTGAAAAAATATATAAGTTAAGACAAACGTTTAGACCAACACATAAGTGACTCTATCATTCTGTTTTAAATTGCAAGATGTAAAAAATTACAATATGTATTATACATATTGATATATCAACAATCTTAAATGTTTCTAGACGACCAAATATACTTACGAGAATAATTCTTTTAATGGCTCCAAAGCATGTTTTGGGTAATTTATTACGGTTTTTTTCTAATAAACCTTGAACGTACCAGTTTAAAAACGTCTCAAACAAAGCGTTGACTTATTTGGCTAATCGATTTTTAACTCTACCATATAATTTATTAACATTTTGTCTTGAATACCTACTCTATATTTTACGACTTTTCATTATACTATGAGATATGATATGATAGAAGATATAAAATGACTTAACCGAATATTGATTAGGTTCCCACGATAACCATATGCAACACATTATAAACTAGCGACTCACCTCTAAAAGCCAAAAAAAATCTATCCCACGGGAACCGTATATTTTTCCGGGATAAAAAGTAGCCTACGTGTTATACTGATGTATGAGCTATATTATTGTAGAGTTTCATCAAAATCCATTCAGTAGTTTTTGCGTGAAAGAGTAACAAACATCCCTATATCAATACATCCAGACATCCATACTCACAAACTTTAGCATTAATAATATTAGTAGGATATCAATAAATTAAACTAACGAGTGTCCACAAAGTGGTTTAAATTCAACCATAATTAATAATTATAAAAAAATTCAATCATTATATTAGAAAAAAAATATTATAAAAAGCAGTAATTAGGACTGCTGACAAAATTGATAACTTAAAACTATAAACAAACACATGTTAATTATGGATATTTAAATTAAATATTAATGTATGATCTTATATTAAAATTTGTAAATTAAAACTGTTTACATTTATCCGGTTTTGACATCTATCGGCACTCTGAGTGTTAGCGTTAACACGTCACGTGACCATCTCGATGACGACTTACATGAATTTACCCCCCATCCAAACCTGCCTATAGAAGTTTTCACTTCAAATATGCTGTTATATATATAAAAAAGGAAGCTTTTTAAAATCATATAACAGCATTCTTTTTAAACTTCTTATACAATATTTCCGCGTATGTAGGTCTTCGGAACATAAAGCAGACCCATCAGTTTTATAGTGCCAGTAAGATGTATGAACTTATTGACCGACTGACCGACAGACGTTATGGTTAAACACGGCGTTGAAAACCTGATTGAATTAATAGTGTATTGAGAACAGTCGAGCTGTACTGATCTCGTTTTAAATTTTGTTAAATATTATAGTTTTGTATGTTTGTATTTTATCAAACACCAAAAAATTCTATTAAACTAAATATCAGTTAAGAAAATTGATTTATTAATTGAATTATCATTTTTTGATGAATTATCACATAAATATATAAGCGATAATATTTTTTAAATATACACGTTGTTCGTAATATTAATCCCTCCACGACCGCGGACATGCCGGCGTTACAGTTAACAATAGATTTCTTATAATCTGATCTGAATCTGAATAGAAATTTAATTAATTTCTTAGAAATTTACCTGGAGGTGTTAAAAAGAATTAATAATTTTCTTTTTTAGGGTAATTGTATCCTATTACTATGCCTCCGTTGTCCGTCCGTCTGTCCATCTGTCAGAGGACAGTATCTCATGGACTGTAATAGGTAGAGTTGAAATTTTGACGGAGTATGTGTTTCTATTGCCGCTATAAAAACAAATAATAAAATAAAAATACAAGAAACATTTTTTTAACGTTCCTAATCGATCATCGAAGTTAATAATATATACTAAACTACAATCTATGTACTACATATATAGAATAAAAGTTATATATATTAGTAAAAAGTAAGATGGTACGGAACCCTTCGTGTGCGAATTCGACTCGCACTTGACCGATTTATAAAATTCTAAAATAATATAGGTAATTAATATACAGAAAAAAAAGAAAAAGATAGTTGTGACATCCCTGGTGGGGATCGAACCCACGACCTTTGGATTAGAAGTCCAACGCGCTATCCTCTGCGCCACAGGGACGATGAAGGAGTGAGCGAAAATGTAAATCATTTTATATCTAGTATAAAGAACACGAAATGATGAAATAGTGTTGTTATGTGGTAAAAACGCATTTTATATTTTAAAATAATCCTTCATAGTATTCAAAAACCAAATATTACGCATATTTTTCACATCAACACTACAATGATATCAATTTTAATATAAAAAAGTTTTTATAGTTTGACAATAGATGGCGCTATAAGGGTTTTTTATTTTAAATTTAAAAATAAATATTTTTTTATGTTATCTAGACAAATAAAATAAATCATTATTATATTAATGAATAAATGAAAGAATTCATTCTCATTCATTCAGCTCCTCTCTACACAAGGCCATTCATTGTTTGACAAAAACATATTTGAGTCGATATATATCAAAACAACTTCTAAGGTCATTTCAAATAACTCATTATTATTTACTGTTGTTATTCTATTTAATTTATTTAGAGATTAAATATTGTTTTATATCTTCCGTATTGAATTGGCTTTGGACAGTGAACCATGAATAGAGGGTTGTAATAATAGCACCACTTTCGCGTTTTAGTGTCCCGTACTTTAATACTCCAAACGGAAATTCTTATAGGATCACTCGAATATCTATTCAAATTGAAAGTCTTTTTTTTACATAATCTTCATTTTTTTACTGTATGTTATACTCACTTATACGTCTACCACCAGTTTGGAAAGAAGGGTCCTAGTCCTAATAAAACTGGCTCCAAGTTCTGTGAATCATATATGAGGAAGGTTAGGTTAGTTTAGACAGAAAATAAGTATGTTCGAAATAAAGATATATTAATATGTATGTATACAGAATATAGTGACTCAAAAACAATTAACTCACTCAATTAAATTAATTCTATTTTCGGGGTCCTATACTTATATTATAAAGAGAAAATTATTTTTTGTACGTTTGTTTGTAATGGATAGGCTAAAAATCCGCTGAACCGACTTAGATGAAATTTAGTATGAAGATAGTGTGAGACCCTGGGAAGGATATAGGATAGTTTTTTATCCCGGAATTCATCCCTTCAGGGGTGAAATTATATGTTTATAATATATAATCTATCTATTCCATACTAACCATTAAACTAAGGTCGTCCATAGCTACATCACCCGAGCAAAGTAAGGGTGAGTCGTTAGTCTACAATACATATAGTGGAGATTTGTAATATACATAAAGGTCTAGGTTATTGTATTTTCTCTACATTCCAATATAAGTTATTTGTATTCTGCATACTAAGACAAGTTATATTGTCTTCTGCTTAGAACTAGTGATCCATTGAAAGCAGTGCTATTGCTTAAACAGTTTTGTATTATTTATAGTAGTACTTCATATGAATAAATAAATAAATATGTTGGGACATTAACACACAGCAACATCTAGTTCCATGGTAGGTAAGGTACGAGGCTCGTGTTTTGGATACCAGATAGTTGATACACTACACATAATAATATAACTTTAAATACATATATATCATAAATATGTATGTATTTAAAGTTATATATGGGTAACTCATGACTGGAGTACAAATATTCGTGCTCATCACACAAATGAATGCCCCCGGCGGGACTTGAACCCGCGACCGCTGGCACAGCAAGTAGGGTCACTACAAACTGAGCCAAACGTGTCGTCAAGATTGAAAACTTTCTAGATCATATACACTCTAGGCACAGTTAATCACCCGCTTACACCTTTTGTCACCTTGTTTGCTTGCATTGAGTAAAGGTAATCGCAGTTTTTGTTTTGTATCGAGTGGGTACTTAGGAAATAAATCAAACATTTAGCCTCTTGAGTTGATTTTCAAATATCCCTCAGTCGGATATTCAGGAGGTCATGGATGGTCTTCCAAACAGGCTTCAAGAAGTCATTAGAGCCCGAGGTGGTAAAATCCATTATTCAATATAAAGCCATTTACAAAAAAATACTTTTTTCTTTAATTGAACAAAAATAATCAGTTAACAAAAATCTTGGAAAACAAAACGATTTTGTGGAATACAATCTTACACATGTGGTCCCTGTACGACCTATTCATTATCAAAAAAAGCAGTCATGAGGACTGCCGCCAGAAGTGAAAACTTAAAACTATAAACGAACAGTTGTCATTTTTGGATATTCAAATTAATTGTTTGATCTTAAATTAAAATTTGTAAATTAAAACTACTTACATTTATCTGGTTTCGACATCTGTCGGCATAGTGTTAGCGTTACACGTCACGTGACCATGTCGATGATGACTTACATGAATTTAAGTAAAGATAGTAAGGATGGATGGATATAGTAAGGATAGTCGCCTTATGTTGTTACCAAATATTTTCCAAATCTATTCAGCGGTTTAAGCATGAAAACGCAACAGACATATAGACTTACCTACTTTCGCAATTATAATATTAATATGTATAGATAATAAAAAATGTGGGCCAATTTTAAATATTCTTACTCGTAAGTCAACTTCCTTGGAAAGCCACCCTAATAATCCATAAGAATTTGCAGACGCCAGACTAGAAACCTGTTTCTATTTTGTGCATATCTTCGAGACTGCTTCAAATGGTTCTTCTATTCTCGTTTTGTATGGAGTGATATACTTAAAAACTTATTATCATAACTGGTTGTTTAACAACCGTAACAAATTAGTTAGCATTTTGCGTTCATAAATTAATTGAAGTAAAAAATTGACGTCATGAAGTAAAAATATACGAATACTAGCATTGCCCGCGGCAACGCCCGCGTTCAGATGAACAAAAACCAAATTCTTAGGTTTTACATATTAGTTTACTCTTACATTGCATTTTTTGTATTTTTTCTTAGAAGTGAGATATTTTCCCGCGGTAAAAAGTATCCTATATGTTGACTAACCTAACGCCATACCAAATTTCATCAAAATCCCTCCAGTGGTTTTTCTGTGATGCGGTAACGGACAGACAGACAAAAATTCTAAAAACTATAGATTCAGCCTCTGTATCGATAATAATGTTTATTCCAATAAGATTTTCCAAAAAATATTTATTGTACAGATTCGGCTTAGTTACAATTTTATTATATGTATCTAATAAGTCATTTTCAGCATATAAAACGTTCGTTAACCTTTACAATCAGTTCAGTACGGTATGCAATTTTTTTTATAAGATCCACTGACTTACCTACCTAGTTAAAGTTTAAAAAAAACTTAGTTTTTTTCATCCTAGTGGGTGGATGGTTTTGGAATTAATGTAGAACTACTCTTATATGTAGTAATGTCAACGCATGACGTCACTCAACCATCGGTGGTTTCGCGATATTTGCTTGGACTATTTATTAAAAAAAAGAAATTATGAAAACTTACCAAAAAAAACTTCTCTTTCTCAAACTCCTTCTTTTTCGGTCGGAAGTGGGTCAAAAATTGTAAAACAATTTAATCTATAAACTTATGAATTATAGTTAATGAACTTACATTCTTTAAAATTGCCCTATTATACAGCATGGCTACGAATTTTTATTGAAATACCGTCATGGAAACGTTTACGTCAAGTATTTATTTTTGATATTTTTTGTATTAATTAGAATTTTTATATTTTAATAGCATTTTTATATTATAATAAAAACGATATGGCAAACATTTATTAAAATACGGAAACTGTAGTTTTTAATTTAACCTCTTAGGTACTAGCATTTACCCGCAGCCTCGCTCGCACCAAGTTTGATTTTAATTGATAAGTTTATTTTTAGCGTTTATAAAATGATAAATTGTAAGTGTTATAAATTGCAAAATTGATGAAATCACATATGATTAACGTGCTTTAAAATGACACCCATGTCGATTTTTAGGCTATTTTCATCTTTTCACCCTGTGAACGGGTGTTTTTGAAAACGTACGTAACACTTATTTACTCATTGACAGGAGAAATCTGTGAATTTTTGAATTGAGACATCTCTCTTATATGATTTCTTCATACAAATTTCGGATCCCCGTTGAACATCTTTAGGATTGAATTTTCTAAAATCCCATCCTAGCGGATGCCTACGTCATAATAACTATAGTGTTATGTCATATTATGTGTGCCTCAACCCAATCCGTTCAGCGGTTTGAGCTATACGTACAGTCAGTCACGATTTCCTTTTATACGATTCACTCTCGCTTCGCTCGGGTTCGTCCCTAGCTTGCTTCCCAATACAAGCTTTCATCCCCATTGCTTTCCGGGACAAATAGTATCCTATGTCCTTCCCAGAGTCACAAACTATTTTCTTATCAAATTTCATCTTAATCGGTTGAGTAGATCCAGAGATTACCCTCTACAACGTCACAAACTCACAAACACTATCTCTTTATAATGTTAGTACAGATATATACAGATTTCTACCCCTACCCTTGGGTTATGCGGGTAGGGGACCAAGGGCAGGTATATGTCCGTATTTTCAAGGCGTTCGATTAATTTACAAATATTTTAGGCCATTGCCACTTTATGAACGTTATTCGTTAGTTTATTACATGCTAACTAACAGGCTTTCATGATTATATTATTAGTATCTACAGTTATCGTATGACCTTATTAATTAGAACCACCTTGTCTTTTGAAGTACCAAATACTTATTTCACAATCGAAATCCTTACTCAATTATTAACAAGAAAATAATACGATTAGACTAAATATGTACTAAATTTTCTTATGTTATTTCTCTATACTGATGTATAGGCTAATGAAAATAGAGTTAGTTCAATCGTATGTAGGGAATAAACTCCGGAATTACAAATTAATCTGTTTCTCTTTGGAAATAACACTGTACTTGTTTTATTTGCAATTTATATTAAAGCTAATATAACATTAGGAAAATTGTAGAAGGCTCTATACCTTCTACACAAAATAATCTCATTTATGCAATATTGATGTATTTTTTATAAATAGTAGTTATTATTTCTTCCAGCAGTGATAGCCCCGTGGTAACGCGCTCCCTTGGGAAACCGAGTGTCATATCCTGGGTCTCTCACCTCTGATATTTTCATGTGCGAATCATTTCCAACATGATTGCCACTTGTCTTAACGGTGAAGGAAAACATCGTGAGGAAACCTGCATGTCTGAGAGAACCTAGCAAGTCAAAAGACATGTGAATTCCGCCAACCCGCACTTGGCCAGCGTGGTGAATTATGGCCTGATTCCCCTCATACTGAAGGGAGGCCCGTGCCCAGCAATGGGATGTTAAAAAGGGCTGAATACAATACATTTCTTCCGGACTCTACATATTATTATGTAGTTATATCTCAGAACAATTGTACAGATAATTTCAAAAATTTAGGCCACAAATTTCTTAATAATTTGATACTATATTTTATTTATCTATATCTAAACGTATAATAAAATTCTAACTGAAAATCTGTATATTGAATATTTTTTGATAAATCTTATTGAAATAGTCATTATTGTCGATACAGAAGCCGAATCTATAGTTTTTAGAATTTTTGTCTATCTGTCTGTCTGGGAAAGCATCACGAGAAAACCACTGGATAGATTTTACTGCGAGAAAATCATCTCTGAGAAATCTATACTAACCGTTAAAACGTATCTAGAGAGTTAGGGACGAACCCGAACTGAGCGAGGGCGAGTCGCTAGTATATAATAAACGTCATTAAATTGTACTCTAAAATCTATTATTATAGTGAATTATCAATTATAATCAATCGATAAATAGCAGTTATTAATTAACGACCATAAAACTAATTAACACTACGAATTCATTTGTTATGCTAATGTATGAGTAACACTATGTGTTATACCGAATTTTATTTGATTTTCGGTCGCGCATGTTTGTATTATTTTAAACTTACAATTAGTAGGGAGCAGACCCTTAAATTTCTTAAATATCGTTTTAATATAATCCAAAAAAATATTTATGATCAGAATTACTTGAAACTTGGTATTAATGCTCTTCAATAAAATTCAATAAATACGTGTTTTAGCATTTTTCGAAATTCATTCTATAAGGAGGTAAAATAGGGGATGAAAGTTTGTATGAAAATACTTTTTTAGAGATTTTTTTGTAGTTTTAGTGCAAGCGAAGCCGCGGGTTCTGCTAGTTACATATAAAGTAAGAGTCAAGTGCTATAAATCAAATAAAGAAATTTCGAAGGACAAAATTCGAGATAGTTGATTGCATCAATAATAAGTAGGTCATATTTACGTAATGAATGTACGTAAGTACTCTACATTTCTATATTAGGTCGGCATTTAAATTGCAATTTTCCATATATAGATTGTTTGGACAACACGTTTGACTCAGTAATGACCCTGCTTGTTGTGCCAACGGTCGCGGGTTCGAGTCCCGCTGGGTGCATTCATTTGTGTGATGAGCATGAATATTTGTATTCCAGTCATGGGTGTTTATATTTATAATATGTATGTATTTAAAGTTATGTATGTGTAGTGTATCAACTATCTGGTATCCATAACACAAGCCTCGTAGCTTACCATGGAACTACATAGTGCTGTGTTTTAATGTCCCAAAATAAATAGATAAAGTTGAACTTGTTTTATAAATATGGTGCAAAGGTAATTTTCGTATATTTTACATATTTTTAACTATCACTACATATTACAAAACAAAGTCCTCCGCCGCGTTTGTCTGTCTGTCTGTTCGCGATAAACTCAAAAACTACTACACAGATTTTCATGTTGTTTTCACCAATGGATAGCGTGGTTCTCGAGGAAAATTTTAGTAAATAATTTATTAAGTTTTTGTATACATTGGCTAAAATATAACGATTTGTTGGATGTGTCGGAAAAAATAAGCCGTCTGGGAGTTTTCAACAAAAACACTGCCTAAATCCTTTGAGATATAACAAAATAATGTATGGTGGAATTGTGTATCATATATAAGTCTACAGAAAAGTCCGCGAGGGCATTTGTCTAACTCTTAAGAATAACATACTATATCCATTTTAATTTAAAACATACCTAGGGACAAACCCGAGCGAAGCGAGGGTGAGTCGCTAGTATTTAAACTAAAAGAAATAATGTGTATCCCTCACAATAAGAGCTTTTATATGGCACTCATTTTGTATGACGATAAAATTTTATTTTTTAATATAAGTCATGTGCAAAGTTTTTTAAATGTAAATTATGAAGTTAAACAAACAAATATGATACATTTTGGCTAACATTACATTCATTTTAGGCTTCATGTTTCTTAACCGACTTCCAATAGAAGGTACATAACATTTTGCCAATAGCCAATCGATTTTCATGACTCTTTTAACCGACTTCAAATAAGGAGAATACTTTCTTAGATTTACGCGAAAAGGAGGTTATCAATTCGACACGTATGTATACTATGTAATATTATTGGAACTGCAAAATATTCGCATATGATAATCTAGTATGGCTTCCAATCAAATGTACAAAATTTTATATATGCAATATTGATGTATATGTAATATGTATGAACGTTTGTATGTATGTATGTTTGTATGTATGTAAGTTTGTCCACGCATTTCTCCGAAACTAGTACATTATCGAATCGTGGTCATTCTTTTTTTATTTGCTTACTTTACAGAATAGGTTGTATTTGAATATTTTCGGATAGTTTCAATTTAGCATACATTTTCAACTATAATATAATCATTTCAGGTCTATTCTCGATTCTTGCTAATGTGAAAGGCATCGATCAGCTTACAGATATCTGTTCCGGTCTGCTTAAAACAAAACCAAAACAGCGTTGGTACCTAGACCCCACACAAGGTCTTACTGATGGAAAGCAAAGATTGTAAGGAACAACATTGTAGTTTGAAACCGGAAATCATTGTTTTATATTTGACTAGCAACTCACCCTCGCTTCGCTCAGGTTCATCCCTAGCTAGGTTTTAACGATAAGTATGAAATATAAATCTTTGAATTTCTTGGCTTTTCTGTACTATAATATACATGTATTATACATATAAACCCTCCTTTTGAAACACTCTATTTATTACTGAAAACTGCATTAAAATCCGTTAAGTAGTTTAAAAGATCTAAGCGAACAGATAGCGGAAGCCACTTCATTTTATACTACGTAAAGAAGTCCAAATTCAAAATTACGACAAAACTGAGTTACAATATTATTCATTGCAGGTGTCGATGTTTTCTTCGACTACCTATCCTGCTAGAGAATATAAATAATAATAAAAGAAGTACAGTGTATAGAGAATTAATTCTCCTCCTCTTAAATGAAACACTAATGACTTACCCTCGCTCGCTCGGCTGCGTCCCTAGGTACGTGCACATAGCGTTGCTACAGATCTGTTTTAACAGAATTATTCATCTACACCGTCCTTATGAAACCCCAAAAACCCTATGAAAATCTGTCCGGTAGTTTTTGGGTTTATCGCGTTCAGACAGACAGATAGACACGGACACGGCGGGGGACTTTATAACTAGCATTGCCCGCGGCTCCGCCCGCGCTTAGATGACCAAAAATCAAATTCTTAGGTTTTACATATTAGTATACTCTTACATTTCAGTTTTTGTATTTTTTCTCAGAAATCAGACATTTTCCGCGGTAAAAAGTATCCTACATGTTGACCCGGACAACCAGCTATGACCATGCCAAATTTGATAAAAATCCCTCTAGTGGTTTTTCTGTGATACGGTAACAGACAGACAGACACACACACACACACACACACACACAAAAATTTTAAAATTTCAGCCTCTGTACTGATAATAATGTTTATTTCAATAAGATTTTCCAAAAAAATATTTAATGTATAGATTCGGCTTAGTTACAATCTTATTATATGTATATATATATAGGTGGTGATGTCATAATGTAATTTGTACAATATTCTGACGAGAATATTATTTACTATGAAAGAGCATCACTATTACTATACAGATATGAATATATGATTGTATACGTAAAATCAAAACAAACTTATTTCTACAACAAACCTTTTAGAGCTTTCAAGGACGTTTAACTGGGAAAGTTGCGATCCAATTATTTATAGAACAGTAATCAAGAGATAAAGTTCAAGGGTTTGGGACCTGACTACTTTTGTATTAAATGTTATATTATTCATACTACGAGGTAGCGTGATGAAATATATCGTTTTAGTTATCTAAGAAGAAAATCTGCTTTTGAAGCTTCAATTTGTAATTTAAATTCTATGAATAGAAACAAGAAAGGGAAAATATATTATTTATTACACGTATTATTTATTAATAAATAATTTTCTTAGAAAAACACTTATTAAGGACTAGATAAGTTTTTCAAGTGGAAAATGAAATTTTCACTTAATATTTTTTTAACGAATTATTAAATTATACTTTTCAATATATTAACAGATACTACAAATAAGTTTAAGAATCCTATAAAAGAGTAATTATATTTATTAAAGCAAGTACCGAGTTCAAGGATATGGGAAACCGGTCAAGTGCAAGCCTTGCGTATTCAGCGCATATAACCGTAATAAACTGTTTAAACATTTAAAAATAGAATAAAGCACGTTATTGCTAATAATAAGTATAGATTTTATTATAACTCTTTATATATAACTTCTATTATAAAAGAGAAAGCGAATGTAATATATATAGGTCGATATATCGATTAATTATTTACGATTTTAAGTTGATATTGTGTACCAGCAATCAAAGTCGATTTTTGGTAAACAAGAAATATTTACCGACTTCAAAGTTATTTAAAAGTCATTATTATACGAGTAAGGGTGGAATTTCGTTATAAATTTATATGGAACCACCCTAGAGATATAAATTATCGATTAAAAAAAGGATTATATAAATCGATTCACAATTAGCGAAAATATCGAGATATACACACACAAATAATAGAGACGAATCGAGTATCTCTTTTTATTAATGTCAGTTAAAAGACATAAATACTGAGCAAAATATTTTTTTTATAATACAAGAATGTAAATGAAATGTTCATTTGCTATTGTCATGAACTGTAATTTCTAAAACAAGTTATAAAGTACAATACATTCAACTTTCTCAGTTATTATTATATTTTTAAACATTGCCAGAAATTGAGATAGCATGTATGACAAAACCAAAACGACTCTATTATATCCAACATTAAGAGAGATTCACGAAAATACCTACAACGTTTGAAGAACATAAGTGTTATGTTTTTCATGTAAAACTTATAATTTTTTGAAGTTAATTTGAAAAATATTACTTAGAAACTTACATGACATCAAATAAAATATAATAAGTTCTAAAACTGTAAATAGAACTTTTCCGAACGAATACTCTACAATTTATGCATAAGGCGAAATATAAAAACCCGACCTTGTTTGTAATATACGGAAAATAGAAATATTATATAAAGCAATATTTAATTTGTCATCTTAACATAAACATACAGTTAAATTCTAAATTAGAGCAATTCATAACTAAAAAAGGCCTTTTTAAACAGTCAGTTACCTAAAATAAAAAATACAAACTAATTAAATTATATTTCTGAGGAATAAAAGCCGTTAATTAAAATTGCTTTAATTAAGATATACATTTGAAGTTCGAAAAAAATTGCAACCTAACCGAAAATTGTCCGAAACGCGATCAAATAACAAAAACAATTATAGAAACGACACAAGCGATAGCTTTTGTAGCACATTATTCTCAATCTATTAAAAAAAATTAATAGAATAACTTACCATAATTTTTCAAAACACAACCAAAAAACACAAGTTTCCAGCACTAAAGTTTTGAAACTTTGTTATAGTTTGTTTATACGTCACTATGGTAACGGCGCATGCGCAATGTCGGCCGATCGCGGTCAGACTGACGGTTTTCGCGCCAGAGAGCCTCTAAACTACAATATGTGAATTGTTGTAAACAAAAGGTACCCAAGATGCCCAATAAATATTTAATAACTGAATTTAAATGGAATTTTACAATAAATTCTTATATTTGGTTAGTTGAATAGATTTTAGATATAATAATATATGTATGTAGACTAGGGATGTTTTTGTTGTACATAAATAATGTTGTTGTTTTTAATTGGTTGTTGTGTTTTTAAAGTTAAACTGTTAATTTAGAATGATAAAATTTTAGTATTTACTCTAGATAAATATGGTACTTGATCTTGTGAGCTTAATAATACTTTATTTTAATAGGTTTTTTTTTCGGAACTAGGGACCGTCCCATTCTACCTCTGCTCATTCGTGCCTAAGAAGTTTTTATTATACATAATATGTAGCACCTTAATACATTTTAGGGTCTAAATTCTGTACAAAAACATAACAGACATTGTGTTTAAAAAACGTTTCATGTACAAATTTCGCTTTGTTACTTGTTTACTAAACGTTTTTTTTACTAAATGTATAGATAATACTGAGTGTAGTAGTGTATTTATGAAATACCAACATTGGACAAAGACTTTTTTGGATAAAAAATTATAGACAAGCCTATGTCACTCTTTGTACCATAAACTTTATGTTAATACATACGTTGTAGCTGTGTAAAAATAACACAGATCAGTTATATATGTACATTGTACATATTTTAAATTAGAGGATTTTCTTTTTTATTATTTATTTTATACACTGTCTTTAAAAAAAATCAAATATTTTACACCAGTTGTTTTGTCTCGCTATTGTATAAAACAGTTCATATTAACGTGCGCATCGAATGACGTTCCTTCCGCGATTATTCCGGTATGTCTCCTTTAGAAGGCTTCGGAGGTATAAAAAATGCCAAAATTGATGCAACTATTTCTAAATTTAATAAAAATTACTATTTCAAGTTACACTGACTTCAAAACCACTAAAAATAATTATTTTATCCTTAGGATGGTTTTTTTATCACTATTGAGTTATAATGTATTCATAAAAAAAAAAGAATTACGATAATCGATTTACAATTGCTGAAGACATCGAATAAAATACACATAAAAAATATACACGACTAATATATGTTGGGTCCCTAATAAAACTTCGAAATATTTCTTGCTCTCGTCAGTGAGTTACATAATTTACAATCATAATTTTCAGTATTACAAACAATTCGTGCCTCGTCACTACATGGTCCGACACCTCTGTATAAAAGCGCGGGAAAACAAATGAATATCCGCGCCCTTTTTTATTTTATTTAAAACACATTCCTATCGGCCAAGGTCACATAAGTAAATGCCTTATACATAAATCATTACAAATTAATCAAATATAATATTTTCTATTAAAACACTCAATATATAAAAATGCAACCTTACATATACTTCCTCGTTTTTGACGTCTATCAATATAAAAAAGCCAGCCCTTTTAGGACCAATTCACACTATAGCGGCGATCATGGTTCGTTTTTAGTCCGCTAAAGTAAAATATTTTTGTAGAATTAACATTGCTGGCGTGTCATTCGACTAAAAATTGACCTTTACTGATAGTGTGAATGCATTTAATGTTCTATGTATAGTGTAGATAAGCCCTTAATGTACCACCTGTGGCCACAAGCTTTCGTTATTGTAAGGCGGCTTAAGGACTCAAAGGAAAAAGTCACAAACTTTAAATATGTTCAAAAAAAACTTAAAACATTACATGAAAGCATCCAGATTTTGTTTAGAATCACCACTGTTTAAATTGTAGTCTATAATCTTGTACTACTTACGAGTATATAAGTAAATATTGTTCTTTATAGGAAATAAAAACATCTTTAACCCAAAGGACGAATTTCATCACGCTAGCCAAATGCAGGTGGTAATCACTCGAAGCTTATTCCAGCTTCACTTTGATTCAAGTTTGATTCCCGTACAGAGGAAACTTTTTAGTGCCGAAATAAGAGTTTGTTAAACACAAGCCAAAATATAAAATTTCTAACTGAATATTCGAATTATACTACGACATTCAGATTTTTAAATTTAATTTTCAGTCGTAAAAATATATACATATATTTATTTGGTTTATGATAAACCTAATCCTTAAATATATTTATATAAAAAAATATAAAAAGATAGAGAATTCTTAAAGTGTTATGTATTTTCACATTAAATTACATACGAAATTAATTATTTATATAAGTACTTAACTAGCATTGCCCGCGGCTCCGCCCACGCTCAGATTATCAAAAGCCAAATTCTTAGGTTCTACATATTAGAATACTCTTACATTTCAGTTTTCGTATTTTTTCTCAGAAATGAGATATTTTCCCGCGGTACAAAGTATCCTAGATGTTGACTCGGATAACCAGCTATCACCATACCTAATTTCATGAAAATCCCTCCAGTGGTTTTTCCGTGATGCAGTAACAGACATAGACAGACAGACAGACAAAAATTCTGAAAACTATAATTTCGGCCTCTATATCGATAATAATGTCTATTTCAATAAGATTTTCCAAGAAATATTTAGTGTACAGATTCGGCTTAGTTACAATTTTATTATATGTATAGATTTTAAAATTATACAAATATATAATAAACGCCGGACGCAGTTAGCACTTGAGCGAAGCGAGCTTAACTTAATAACACTCGTGTATACACTATCAATGTAACCTGTCAGACGAGGCACTTAACTTACCTAACATTAAATATCAAGATTTAAAAAGAATATACTATTTTGACGTTATCTATTCATTTACAAAGTAAACTATACTCTAACTACATAATAAGTATAGGATTACTTAAAGATGTTTGACATATCTGAATGAATGGGTGTACCGGGCAGTAAAGCATCGCTCCGGTGCATATGCGTAGGTAGAACAAAACAGTGATCACTTGTTTCTTAACGTAATATATATGTATACTTCTATACTTAATAATATTAGAAACTTATAAAGAGGACAGATTTTTTGTTAGTTTGTTTGTACTGAGTTTTCTCCGAAACTACTGGACCGATTTAGATGGAATTTGGTAAAAAGGTAGTTTGAGACCCTGGGAAGGACATAGGAAGTTTAATCCCGGAAATCATCAGCGGTCATCATCATCATCAATCGTCGGAGCCAGCTGGCAATATTTTAAGATATGAATATCTAATAGGTAAATATGTATTTTACGTATCGAAATATATTAGATTTGCTTTGCATCGACTGGCACCGACTTCGAAAATATCTGATTAGGTATATAATAGGTATATATTCTAAATGAAAATCCTCTTTTAGTTATTTTTCACATTTTAGTGCCTGGAACTCGGTTTATTTTTAAATTTTTTTCGTTTTTGAATTTGAAAATTGAGAATCTATAATGATAATTAATTAGTCAAAATAGTCTTTATTATTTTTCCTATATCATATAGACAGTTTTTGAAATGCAGGAATAGGTTATATTTATAAGATAAACTTTTGTTTCAAGCTAAAACTCTACATTTCCCTAAAAGTGTCATGAAAATCATGTCACATACTACATATTTATTAGCTTAATAAGCTTACCCTAACGTCTCGAAGGGTGTTATATCTCTTTCTTATCGTTTCAATAGCAAAAAAACATGTGTCTGTACTTATGTACGCACGTAAGAAGATATACTTCTTATACAAACTTTCATCCCTTATCTTACCCACTTATAGCATGAATTTCTAAAAATGCTAAAACACGTATTTATTCAATTTTATTGAAGAGCATTAATACCAAGTTTCAAGTAATTCTGATCATACAAATTTTTTTGGATTGTATTATAACGTGTTTTCCCGTGAGGATTAGATAATCTCCCGCGGTAAAAAGTAGCCTATGTCACTCTCCAGCCCTCCAACTATCTCCAAATAAAAAATCACGCCAATTTGTCACTCCGTTTCGACGTGAAAGAAGGACAAACAAACAAACACAGTTTCACATTTATAATATAAGTATGGATATATCATTTGTCAGACAAAAACAACGGCTATCATGGCAACAAACAGTCAACTTCATCATGTCGCTTTTTGGCTGTCGGTGTGGGCGCGCATCGTAAAAATTTTACTCTCATATTGTTTTCCAAACGTCCTAAAACAAGTATAACTTCAAAATGCTATTAATAGAATGCAGACAGAGGACTCGGACAAAAAAGCGTAGTACTATTCAATGAAAGGGAGCACGTATTGGAAATCTATTCTAACCAGTAGTTGATGAAAGTTGTTCATCCCACATTCAAAATATTTTTCATTGTAGAAACCACATAAAGTATAGCTGTCAAACTTGTTAATATATATTTTTTTATTGTTTAATAATGTATATTGATGGTATTAATTTTTAATCCCTACAAGCTGCTATTCTTATTTTAAAATTTGTTAATTTTGTATTATACGTGTATGATATAGTAAGTTTAAAAAAATATTGCTGTAGATAAAAAGAAATATTTTATTATACCTATTAATGAGCAATTCTTTTATATATGTATATAAAATTTCGGTTATCTCTGAAACGGCTCTAACGATTTGGATCAAAATTTGTATTAAGATAAGGTTTTGCTTGTCATGTATTCCAAAAAAATAAATAAAAAAAAGCCTTGCGAAACTCGGTCGCCCAGGTACTTAGGTACATTTAATTCGAAACTGAGTTAACAATTAAAATATAAAGCTTTTTATATAAAATGCATTTCATTTTATATAAAAAGCTTTATATTTGTAATTGTTATGTTGCATTTATTATAGTCTTAGAATAGGCACAAGATCAAAAAGCAACTCTTTAAATTCAGAATTATCTTTGTTTTTAAAACTCATAACAAATACTTACTTAAATTAGAAACTAAATATTGTACACCTGAAATAAATTATTTGGACTCGTCCATTACATTTAAGATACTTTCTAAAAGTTTGTAAGCTAAAAATTGTAACACTTCTTAAGATGCCGTAACTAAAGTGTTTAGTCGAAATTCTATTTACTTAGCATACGCTGCCCACTCTATCATATAATGTCTCTTTGAAGGATTGTATCTTGTGAACCATAGATAATAAGGTGTTTCCACATAAACCGCTATAATGGAAGGTATGTAACTTTGATGCTTATGTCCTACTAGAGACTTACCCTCACTTCGCTGCGTGTTCCTAGACAAAAACCAATATATCCCCCGGGAACCGAAAAATTTTCCGGCATAAAACGTGAACAACATGTGTGCTATTCCAGACTATAATCTATTTCTGTGCCAAATTTCATCCAGATCAGTTCTGCCG
Organism: Brenthis ino; assembly: GCA_921882275.1. Taxonomy (NCBI): domain Eukaryota; kingdom Metazoa; phylum Arthropoda; class Insecta; order Lepidoptera; family Nymphalidae; genus Brenthis; species Brenthis ino. The sequence goes on along the minus strand of OV170223.1, from coordinate 8,762,126 downwards.
TTCTGGCGTGAAAGAGTAACAAACATCCATCCATCCTCACATTAGTAGGGAATGGATTTTATAAGTCAATACCTTATAATAGTGAGAAAAATGCGCTACTACATGCGCGATACGAATTCCTGAATTAATTTTTATTCCTGTATTGTTTTCATTGGTCCTCCATTATAATTAATATTTACTACCGCCTCACCCTCGCTTCGCTCGGGTTCGCCTCTAGAAAAACGGAAACAAATCTATCCCTCGGGAGACGAAAATCTTTCTGGGATAAAAAGTAACCTACGTGTTATTCCAGACTATAATCTATCTCTGTGTCAAATTTCATCCAGATCCGTTTAGGCGTTCTGGCGTGAAAGAGTAACAAACATCCATACACCCATACTCACAAACTTTCATATTTATAATATAAGTATAGATTTAATCTAAATTATTAATAAATGTTTTAATAAGCCTCGGTCGATCCTTTTTACATCAGTTCCAGTTAACGTTTAAACAATCAACAGTATTCTTTAATGAGAGCGCGTCGAAATAAAAAGGCCGCAATACTTTCGCGGTGGCCGAATCGTATGGTCACGAATTTTATTAAACGAGATAGTTATATACAAATTTGTATGTGCGAGAAGGAGATAGAGCATACAGGTTATGCCTCTCACAGGCTTTCTCACGGTGTTTTGTTATGATATGTTTTTGAACAGGGCTGTACATATTTTTCGAATGTGATTTTCATGAGGACTCCTTATGTGTAGTATTTTAGTACGTAAGCTGTTTATTTAAGTGTATAGTACAGGTTCGAGTCCCGTCTTAAATACATATTCTACATGTATCATGAGTTATTTTTTGTTACATAATTAGAGATACTTATTTAGATCTTTTTTCTTAAATTTTTATTAAGTTTTTTTAACGTTCCACTGCTAGGCACGGGCCTCCATTCAATACAAGGGGGATCAGGCCGTAGTCCACCACGATGGCCAAGTGCGGGTTGGTGGACTTCACATGTCTTTTGAAAACTTGCTAGGTTCTCTCAGACATGCAGGCTTCCTCACGATGTTTTCCTTCACCGTAAGGCAACTGGTAATCATGTTGGAAAATGATTCACACCTGAAAATATTAGAGGTGCGAGACCTAGATTTGAGGTGCGAGACCCAGATTTGAACTCGCGTCACTTGGTTTCCCCAGCAATCATAGTCACGGGAGAGTTTCTACCGAAAATCAAAAAAGATATTTTTGTGAAGATAATAAAAATTATAAGGTTTTGTTTAAAATTATATATGATGTTCATTGTAAGCTATATCATTATTCAAATACCTGCTTTAGTCATCCCTGACTCAAAGTACCGAACACACAATATTACGCACTGTAATTGCTGTAAGCGAGTTTAAACAACGATAAGGCTCTTTAACATCACATTACCATTATGGCCTCCAAAGTCTATAAAAGCTTTATTGCAGTAAAAGGTTATAATTTCATGAGAAAATAACTGTTATATCATGACCTCTTACGTAAACGAGTATTAAGGATGAATTTTAGTTATATGCTCATAAAGAAATCTATAAAAACTATCCATCCACATATCCTTATCACCTACTCGGTGACAAACCAGATGGGCATAGAACATCCAGTCATGGGCATAGAAGGCCAGTGGAAGTCGAGTCCAGTCTAACCAAGTTCTTCGTCATCCAACGAGGATGACGAAAAACAGAACCAGAGAATAATTGGCTGATTTGCTGATGACTGCGATAGTCGTGTTCATAAAAGATAGTAGGAAAACTTTCCTTCTTATTCTCATCTCATTCTCATCTTAAAGCGACTCTCTCGAACACACATTTTTGTTTGTGTAATAATATCATTAATGAAGCTATATATTACATTACACATTAGGCAAGTGAAAATTTGACTCTTGCTTAAAATTTATTATGTATTTTATAAGTATGGCATCTAAATTATATAAAATTTTGCAAAACTTATGTAGTTTTACAATAACAGGATGGAGCTGGTCATGTTAGACTCTACCATAACCATATACTATAGGAATATGAACATATAAAACAATAAAGTTTTATTTTAAATTAATCTAAGAAAGTATTAACTAAAGTTCTATATTTAGAACTTCTTGAACGAAAATTAGACGACATAGGTTTTTTCCAATACCTTATTAAGTTACCATTGGAATTTATTGTTATCAGTATTCAGTTCGCGTTTTGGATTTGCATTAAAATGGGCCAATAAAAACAAGAAGCAATTTATTTTTTAACAGAGCTGTATCTAATTCGATATTTACTTTCGCCTGACTAACCATGTACTTTTTATAGTATACTAGCAGAACCCGCGGCTTCGCTCACGCTAAAACTGCAAAAAAATATCTAAAACGGTTCATATAAACGTTCATTCCCTTTTAAGATATGGTGTAAACCCCCTTATAGGATAAATTTCGAAAAATAATAAAACACGTATTTATTTAATTTTAAAGAAGAGCTAATGCTCTTAATTACCAAGTTTTTAATTACCAAGTTACAAGTAATTCTGATCTGAATATTTTTTTGAATTATATTATGACGTGCTTTACCGTGGGAAGTAGATAATCTCCCGCAGTAAAAAGTAGCCTATGTCACTCTACAATTCTCCAACTATCTGTCTCTGTCTCTTCGTTTCGTCGTGAAAGAAGGAAAAGCAAACAAACACACTTTTACATTTATAATATTAGTATGAACTAGTAGTTCACCCTCACTTCGCTCATTGAAATGTTGTAACATTTAGTTTTTATGGATTATAAATTACTATAAATGTTTTTTTTTTAATTCCAAATTCGTTCTATAGTTTTTGGGTGAAACATCCATCCATCCATCCTCACAAACATTCACGTTTATATTAAGTACAAATTCAATATAAAAAAAATTACGAATTTTAGTCTATTATATAGTATATGAACAGTATTCGTAGCTCTATATAATAAAACAGTGTTGTAACGTGTAAGCCTGTCACGGTAGAACCAAGCAAGGAACGAATGCATGCAAAATTTCCCTATACTGTTAGAATCACGATCGAAAACATCGTGAGAGACGAATCGATTCGATTTATTGGCATCAGAACCTTATGCAAGTAGAGACTTCTTGAGTTATTTGTATACCTATATAATTCTACAATAATTATATTTTTGTGTCTTTTGTGTCTATTTTTGTGATTTTTTATGTCTGTGTGTGGCGTCGTAGCGCCCAAACCGATGTGCCGGTTTTAATTTAGTTTGTTTTGTTTGAAAGGCAAATCAAGAAAATCCGTTCAGCCGTAGGCAGGCTATCAGCTCTTTTCTAGACGGTAAAAGGATATGAGCAACTTCCTCAGATTTAATCGAACCGAAACTTGCTATCCCGTTACTTCAATGGCATTGCAACGATATGGTAACCTTGGCCTGATGTTGCAGCGTCACCAAGAATCTGCAAGATGCTTAACTCTCTTTTATTTATTTATTTGGGCCTACAATCAGTGTTCATAATAAAGCTTATAATCTTTACTAAACTACTGCAGAGATATCATATTTAGGCTCATTGAAATAGCCTTACTGCATAGGTTATTGCACTGGAGATGTTATATCTATACTAATAATATTATAAAGAGGTAAAGTTTGTGAGATTGTGAGTTTATGACGTTGTAGGGGGTAATCTCCGAATCTACTGAACCGATTTAGATGAAATTTGATAAGAAGATAGTTTGAGACCCGGAAGGACATAGGATACTTTTTATGCTGGAAATCACCCTTTGAGGAGGTGAAAATGAGGATGAAAATTTATGTTCGGATGCAAGCCAAGGGAGAACGACGAAGAAAGTACGAACGTAGGAACGAACCCGAGCGAAGCAAGGGTCAGTCGCTAGTTCTAGTAATAAAGTAAAAGTAAGTAAAAGTTAATTGATGTTTACGTAGCAAAAAATTGATTCGAAATAGTAAAAAGCTAAATAACTGTAAATTTGATATAGATTTTTACTTAATATAATGACTTTAACTAAAAGTTTAATTTTACAAATTTTAACGCTTTTTTCTAAAACAAAACATCAATATGACCGCATATAATCTATTTTGTTACGCCCCAAATATGATTATGGGAAATTCTTTGAAGGAATCTCTGCCCAGAGGCATTAGCTATGTCACAATAAAAACAAAGCAAATCTTAAGACCTCAGACATAATACTCAAAATGAATTGAGAAATAGATAATTTATGCTACATAGAGCAAAGGAAAAAAAGATGTTATTTTAACGATTAAAAAATCGTTTACACATTTTCTTAAATAAAATTATATTATTATTATTAATTAAATAGGTACATATACATATAAGCTTTAAAAAGTGGTGAAACAAAAACGGTGATCGTTTCACATGTTTCCATGTCCAATAAGCATATTGAATTATATTTTGCGTCTAGTAGATTTTTTATTATTTATTTAATATTTTTCATTTATTTAATTTTAATCTTTTAATATTTATTGAGTTTTTTGTGTATAGATTTATAATCTTTACACAATAAACTCAATAAAAATAATAAATAGGTTTTATAAACCTATTCGATTTTTAATTTGTTAATGTGTGCAAAGGGTGCCGGTTCTGTTCGATTTTTCAATTCAATTCAATTCAATTCTCTTGCTAATGCTGTTCGATTTTTATTCTATGACATATCGCTTGTCACGTTGACGTGGACAGTACTTAACGTTAACGATTTTTTTTTCTTCTAATAAAATGAAGGACCTCACAAATTGTTAGATGAACACCGTTATTTTAAAAATTAAAACGGAATATAAGAAATATTTGATTAGCGCTAGAGGGAAATAGTTTTATTGATACAGAGTGTTTCTTAAAAAAAATATATCTTTTTTTAGACAATTAAATAAACATTGATCATAATAGAAATTTTCTAAGCCTTAAAAATCCATTGCTTATTAAAAAATATACATATATATTATAATTTATTCTATACAAAGGCTCAAGCAGGATGATATTAGTATTCATCCTATTTGATTTTTTTAATAGTCAAGCAGACAAAACCAAGTAATTAATTTATTCAGGTATAAGATATTGCTAATTATAATCAAGAATCGTTTCCGTTTCTATTAAAATACCATTAATATAATTGTTATTAATTTTATTAGAATCGCTTTTATATTTCTATAAAATAATTACATTTCAACTAAAAATATATACCAACATAATATAGTCTTATACATATCAACATCACTTTATAATAATTATGCCACCTGTAGGGCTTTTTTTATTTATATGAGATTATGAAGATTATGAAGTATAAAAAATAATGAAGAAATTTGTTAAAAAGTTAGCAAAATAATTACGTAACATATGTACCAATATAAATAAAATAAAAAATATACTACCGCCCAGTAAATACCTAATCGTTTTTTTTAAAGTCGGTAAAAATTTAAAAACAATTTTACATTAGTATGAAGCGGGTATGTATGTATGCATAGGTATATGTATGAGTAGATGTAATCTTCGTTAGTATTTATTATAATACTAGCCGCTCACCTTCGCTTCACTCGAATTTGCCTCTAGAAGAACAAAAACAAATCGATCTATCTATCTATAGCCTACGTGTTATTCTGATATATAAGCTACATTATTTTAAAGTTTCATTAACATCCATTCAGTAGTTCTTGCGTGAAAGAGTAACAAACACCCATACATTTATACATCCAGACATCCATACATCCTCACAAACATTCGCATTTATAATATTAATAGTTCTAGATTATACGTACTTAATTGCTTAGTAGTTAGTGTACATAAAAGTCGTATTGTACAGTTGTAATGAGTTTATATAAAATGTTCTGTCAATTTGAGATGTGCTCGTGTCGACTTTGCGAAGCTCGCTGTTCCCACGATTGAAGTACTCGAAGTACTGTATGTCAATCCTTATAGGGTGGCAATAATATTATAAGGACGGTGCAATAAGTGAGGTAATTATTTTTAACACCTCGACATATATATATATATATATATATATATATATATTATATATATATATATATATATTCGAGTTTTCATGCAGTTTTCACGCAAAATATGGTCGCTAATTTGCACGCTCGCGCATAAGCATCATGGTCAAGCGGCCAAGGTGCAAGATCAACAATCACATTTGTCTAGGTTCGAATCTCGGTCGCATACAAAGTTTTTACTTTTGTTTTCTTTAGGTAATACTTATTCAAGTTTTAGTTAAAAAAAAAGAAAATTGTACTTTAGGTTAAAACTCCGAGCGAAGCTCGGTAGCCCATTATATTAATGGTCACCCTACCGATGATAATCTCGGCGTACTCGACTCATCCTACACAAATCTTTGCATTAGATTAGGGCTATACGTTCTAGAACCACCGGGCATATCTTAGCATTTATATCCTGACTCCTGATAGCCTTATGGATGATGACTGGAAATATGGACGACTTTTTCGCAAGATGGTAAAGAAACATACTAAGTTAGTAATTTTATTTCAATTTTTATAACAAATATTTGTTTAAGCGCTCTTTGCTTTTTAATAACGATTTAACAATTTTTAAAATTAGCAAATTGTGAATTCAATAATAATAGGTAATAATTGTCTAAATAGGTTCCTTTGATTATGTTACACATCACAATGACGGTATCGCATATGGTTCCTTTCAGTGATATATATACGGTGGAATTTAACTTGTTGAAAAGCCCATTTGAAAACCGGAAAATTGAAGCAGAATATGAAAATTTATTGAAGTGTCATATGCGCACAGCGTAAGATTTATAATATTTAAAATTTTAACGCTTGCTTCACCCAATTAAAAAAAAGGAATCGCGTAGCACAACTAACTTACCTACTATTAGAGAAAAAAATTGGCTTACAATTAGTAGTCATAGAGTTTATCCTCTAAATACAAAATAATAATAAGTTTCTATTGAATGAGAAAATACAAAATAATATTTAGCTAATCAAGATACATATTTATTTATATACACAACTAAAAAGGTATTCCAAATTAAAAAAAATAACATATACATAATAATTAATAGGTATACATAATTATAATACCATTAGAAGTTGGTGTCTATAAACAATTATTAAAAATCGGTTCGTATCGCGAAGATATGATCAACAAACAAAAACATACATTCAAATTGAGTACATACATAGTAAATACTCCTTATAAGTCTTTAAGATTTCATGGTCACTGACAATATTCTCATGATATAACTGACCACTGTATAGGAACCGTAGCGCTTGTAACAGTTCCAAATTAATAACTTAAAGTTGCAATTTTTTTTAAATATACCGTTTTACAAGAGAATTGCTTTTAAAAGTCCATCAAAAAGAAGCGGTGACAAATCTCAAGTTAATAGTAAAGCCCTATAAATAGACCGCGGTGTGACACATTCATACCTGCTATGGTAAGACATTCGACTAACATTAGTCATAGTTAATTTAAACGGTTGAATAACTAAATTTATCGTTTTTTCCGGTTCCATCGCTGCGCACGGGCCTACCGATACGAGGGGAGGAGGCCATAGTCCACCACGTTGGCCAAGTGTGCTTGGCGGACTTTATACGTCTTACGAAAACTTACTAGGTTCTCTCAGATATGCAGGTCTCCTCACGATGTTTTCATCGTATGGCAAGTGGCAAACATGTTGGAAATGATTCGCACATGAGAAAATCTGAGGTGCGAAACCCGGGATTCGAACCTGCTTCATTGGATTGCCGTTCATTTACAGTGTTACCAGTTACCACTACCTTAATAGAAATTTTTATTTTTATATTTTATATGTAAATACTTTTTTTTTACAAAGTGTTTCATAATATAATGTATTACTATATTAGTATATATATTTTTTCTGAACAGAACACTTCTCTTTTATTTCAGCGCCATCTATTGCTATATCTTAAAACTACTTAGAAACAAAGGTTCTTTTCGTGGTTTTATGCATTTCTAATAGATGTCGCTTTCGTATTGTAAGTCGGTGAAATACTTTTATTTTTATTAGTTTCTCAAATTTCTTCATAGATGGTGTATATTTTCGTAAATCCACAAATTTTTAATAACGTGATTTATGCTAGTAGTAATACTAAAATATAATAATACTAGCAGATCCGCGGCTTCGCTCACGCTGAAACAACAAAAAAAAAACTCTAAAAAGGTAGGTTTCATACAAACTTTTATCCCCTTTTTGAATTTCGAAAAATGGTGAAACACGTACATATTTATTTAATTGTATTGAAGAGGTAAAAAGGTAAAAAGTAGCCTATGTCACTCTCCAGCCCTTCAACTATCTCCATACAAAAATATCACGCTAATCTGTCACTCCGTTTCGACGTGAAAGAAAGATTAAAAAAACAAACAAACAAACAAATAAACAAACAAACAAACAAACAAACACACTTTCTCATTTATAATAGGTAGGTATTAGTATGAATGCATTGTTTTTTTACATATGTCGTGAAATCAGTATATAGTATATAACTACTCCAATTTTATATTCTTACAGCAGCTGTACGAGTTTTTATGCAAGCTTTCTATAATCTGAAAAAAAACTTTTTTCAGCTGGCCGGCTACATGGTGGTTGAAGAAATTTTAGAATCTGTGAGCGATTTTAAAAATCACGAAGCTGGGAAGTTGGTGGTGTTCAACCCCCGTGCCTCGAAGAAAACATGTCTATCTCATCACTCCTGTACCGGATCCCTCAGCGTTTAATTATCTAATTGCATGTCATTCTATTGGATTTTAGAGTGAAATAAATAGGCACTTGTATTTGCGCACACTAGTACACACATGAGCACTATAAAATCTTCTGTGCAGAAAAAAATACTAAAGTATCTTATAGAAACTTTTTGTTTAAACAGATAGCTAAAATTATTTTGTATCTATGAATATAGGCCAATTTATTTGTCATCCATGGAGCCAACGGTCAAACGGTCAAGCATTATAACTTACTAGCGACTCAGCCTCGCTCCGCTCGGGTTCGTCCCTACTTAGGTACATTTTAACTTTTAGTATAGATTTCTTAGAGATGAAATTTTTTCTGCGGTAAAAAGTATCCTATATCATCCTGGATAACTAGCTATCATCATACCAAATTTCATCAAAATCTATTCAGTGGTTTTCCCGTCATGCGGTAACAGACAGACAGACGGGCAGACAAACAGACGGGCAGACAGAAAAAAAATCCAAAAACTGTAGATTCGGTCTCTGTATCTATTTCAATAAAATTTTCCAAAAAATATTTTATGTACAGATACGGCCTAGTTACAATTTTATTATATGTAAGTAAAGATATTAGATAACGTCTATAGATACATAAAGCTATTATTACCTTCAACCCAATTGAAAGAATCCATAACCTGATTAACAATAACTATAATTTTTATAGTAAAAATATTCAAAAAAGCAATGATTAGAACAACAAATTTTTTATCTCCATTTTTTTAATCTTTTATATGGAGCGTTCTTCGCTTTTAATTGTATCAACGTCTAAACTAATACATCAATATTAAATGCAAAAAAATACGCACAGCGATCGTTAGAGATTAGCTGCCTACATTTCAATAACTTTCTATTATGTTGTATTTAATCTTTGTTTATTGAATTATAACAAAAGTTTTAGCATCACAAAGGGATAATGACCGACTTTCGGTCATAGATATATTTTTTTATTTTTAAATACGTGACTAAGCATAGACATTCATCTGACCGTAAAAAGTGTTATGTCAGAGCTATTTAGCTAATATTTTATACTATTGGCTCACCCTCGCTTCGCTCGGGTTCGCCTGACAAACAAAAACAAATATATCCCACGGGAACCGTGTATTTTATGCCGGGATAAAAAGTAGCCTATTTGTTATTCTGATATTTCAGCTATATTATTGTAAAGTTTCATTAAAATCTTATCAGTACTTTTTGTGTACTAAGCTGTAAAAGTTACTATAGTTTTTTAACTATCCCACGGGAACTCTTTAACTTTCCGAAATGAAAATTACCTAATATGTTGACCGGAGATATAAGGTACCACCATGCAAAATTTTAATTTATTCGGTCCAACAGTTGCGGAGATTAGCCCGTACAAACAAACAGACAGAGAAACAAAAAAATTGAAAAAAATCTGGATTTGTTCTATTTCTCTTCTTACATCCCTCTGACTCGGTTTTTAGCATTTTTTTCTATGTACAGACATTCGACCTCTACAGTTTTATTACATGTATAGATTTTGTATGTAAAATAAAGGGTGATTGATGGAGTTTGATGATTTTAGTCTTTATTTAAAAAAATAACTTATAATAACTGAATGTTCTTTTTTTATTTACAACATAAATAGTACCTACTTAAAGAATCTATCAGTAATTTATTAGAAATTAGCTTACACCCACAGTGCTGCTCACGTGAAATGATTTTGTAAAAGTATGGCGGACAGCGGTGATATTATAAAAATAATTAGGTATTTGAGAGTGAAACCTCGTCTAGAAATCCATTAAGCCGTTCTGGAGATTAGCGGTAATTAACAGAAAAACACACAAAATCTTGTAAATTTAAATGTTTTAATATAAATAACAGTCGAGCAGTCAAATACTCATAGGGTCTCAATATGAGATAAAGCTGTTTTGAAATTACAATCCCATTTTTTTTTATAAGGTATAAATAAAGATAGTTTAGTCCTTATTAATTTATGTTTTTATTTTTAGTAGTAATAATATTACAGTTTAAATTTGTAAATTTTGGACATAAAAACTCGTTTTTCATGATATATTTTCATTATAATAATACTTTGTCATCATTATCTAAAACACTCCAAAAACTAAACAAAAGGGATGGTCTAAAATCTCTTATATGAGAAGTTTGGTAGACCCTTGAATTATTTAAACGAAATTACGGAATCACTGCAAGGGTTGAGCATTATGGCCTTAAGCACCCCATGGTTCGATGGCTCATAAACAAGGTATTACGGTTACGGTATTTTGGGTTAGGGATGTTTGTTTTTCATAGAAAAATGAGAAATGTATACAGAAGATTTTATAAGGCCCCTTTTGACGAAATTTTATTTCATTGGATTTCATTTGAGCCTCACTATATTGAAGCTTTGAGCGTAAATTATGGCTCTATCAATAGACTCACTAACTTCGTTTCTACAGTAAGTATTCATATATACCTACAAGTAAGTATTAAAATAGAGTAAAAAAATTAAAAAAATTAAACAATCATAAATCCTACACCTAAGTCAAAAAAGGCATATAATAAAAATGGCTTGCTCCTCATGAAAATAATAAATCAAAAAAACTTAGTGACTTTCAAATATTATTTAACTAGCTCAAAACTTACTTCAAAGGATTATTTGAGAGGACTAACAATCGCTTTCCGTCGCCCAACTTTTGTACGACAAAAAAGAGCAGACAGAATTTTTAAAACAATTCGTCCTGTATTTTCCGCAGATTTTTTGGACGGCGCATGTAGGTTTTGGTTCAGAATTTTTGTTGTTTCTCAACTACTGGTGTGTTAATTAACTAAAATTTACAACTCACAAGTGTATTTTTTCGGCCTACGGCGTTATTTGTTTCATTTGTAAGTTAGATAATACAACAGGCTCCCCTGTCCAAATAAGTTTTTTTAATGTCATACAAAAATTCTTAACGAAAAAAACGTGTGTGTGTACTTATGTACGCACGTAAGAAGTTATACTTCTTTGACGTAATAGACCAAAAATAGCTAAAATTCATTTCGTATGTCACAACTCTCTGTTTGTAACAGAAATGCAGCTAACTTCATCATGTCGCTTTCAGCTAACTTCATCATGTCGCTAAAGATATTCTAAGTGTTAAATTAGTTAATTACTTAGTGCTTTAGCTAGATTTTTTAAGGATGATATCAGAAACATACAAGTATATCTATAACCGCTATTTACCCTTCTAAAGTTTTCCACTCGAGAGAATTCAAAGGGATCACTTCTAATTGATAATAATATCTTAGCAAGCGGACCATAGCGAATTGGTTGCGTTTTATACTCATTACACCTTAAAAGGGGGTCTTACGTTTATTCATAATACGTAGTTTACATACATTATTAAGCTTACCTACTTTAGTCACTAATAAATAGTCTGGTTATAAATTAGTATTTAGCACATCATAAATACATGTTTACAATAGAGGAAGTACATTGAAATTACAAAAATACTTAATCTACCTATACATATAATAAAATTGTAACTAAGTCGAATCTGTACATTAAATATTTTTTGGTAAATCTAATTAGCTAGTATAGTTTTTAGAATTTTTGTCTGTCTGTCTGCCTGTTACTGCATCACGGAAAGACTACTGGAGGGATTTTGATGAAATTTGGCATGATGAGAACTGGTTGTCCGGGTCAATATATAGGATACTATTTACTGCAGGAAAAATATCTCGTCTCTGAGAAATCTATACTAAATTTTAGGTTTTTTTTTAATTTACAAGTAGGGATGAACACGAACGGGGCGAGGGTGAGTCGCTAGTAAAGAAAAAAATTTTTCTTTGACTCAATAATGACTATATATTCAATTTTTTTCTTATAAGTTTGGAAGGTGATCTAAGTTTTACATTTACTTAAATAGTGCTTGGAAAAGTTTGAGATGTGATAGATGCTTAGTATTTCTTATTGATAACACTAAGCTCGTAAATAGTTACGAAACAGAAAAAACAAGAAAATCGTTGATAAACAGGAGAAAAAAGGTATGATTATTATATTAGAGTATTAATATTCCTCCATAATGTAGCATTTAATTTTTGTTCGTAACTATCTCCATAATTGTGACTCTACCACGCTCCATTAACAGTAAATGTTTATTTATAAGATAGCGACGCTTAAAGTTTAATGTGATGGCTAATTGATATAAACCACACAGTTGCAGAGCACGAATTACTTAGTGAATAAGTTGCTGCCTGCGGCTTACCAGCGGGATAATAAATATATAGATAGGGCTGGGTTCTGCTCTTGTAAATTTTGAAAAGATAATTAAATTAAAGTAGTGATCACCCAGTGATCAACATTTTATCGTTATCATTATTGAACATTTGAGGGAAACATATATATATATAGAATTTAGGTACATATAAAAAAAACTGAAAAGAAAAGAACTGAAACATTCGAAAAAAATCGAAACAGTTTTTTTTATGTGTATATAAAAAACTGTTTCGATTTTTTTATTGAAATTGATTGAAAGCTTGTCAATAGCTTCTAAACAAAAAAAAAAGAAAATTAGTTGAAGTCAAGAAGCGTAAATTTTCAAATCATATACCTATACATAAGTAAAACTATCTTTACAGATTATTTCGCGGATTTATTTTGATTTTTGGTTCCCAACAATAATATAAATAGTAATAAATAATAAATAGTAATAAACAATGTATAGTTTTATATAAAATGTCAAATATTCGCGTAAATCTAAGAAAGTATCATATACCTAAGCTTCAAACCAAAACACTTTGAGACAAAGCTGCGGAGCTTTTAAAATTTAAGTACCTTCTAGAAAATATAAGTTGGGCATCACTATTAACACACAAAATAAGTATTACTTAATGACTTATATAACATATTTTGCCTCACAATTGACTTCAAGTCTAGGTTAGATTTTTTTTTTAAATATGTCTACTTTGTGGTACAACAATTTTTTTATCAAATAAACAGTCATGCAGTTAACAACGCATCGACTACTTAATTAGTATGTTATTTTAAGCTAGTAAAAGTAAAAATAATTTAATTATGTAAAAAACATATCAAAAATATAATATAAGAATGATTATAGCGCCCTGTTATAATTTAAAAAAATGATTGACCTTAGATAAGAGCCGTCAAGGCTATCTATGTACATATAATAAAATTGTCACTAAGCCGAATCTATACATTAATTATTTTTTAGGAAATCTTATTGAAATAAACATTATTATAGATACAGAGGCCGAATTTATAGTTTTTAGAATTTTTGTCTATCTGTCGGTTTGTCTGTCTGTCTGTTACCGCCTCACGAGGAAACTACTGGACAGATGTTGATGAAATTTGGTATGGTGATAGCTGGTTACCTCATCTCTGAGAAATCTAGACTAAGCGTTAAAACGTAAGTAAAGACGAAAATTTTATTTAAAAATAAAATTTGTTAAGTAGGTACGCGTAAAGAAAACCACCTCACTCATAGGTACATAATATATTTGCAGAACAACTCTTTGACTGACTCTTTGATCGATTCCATATTACATATTTACTTTTTTGTCTTTGACATTTAATGACATAATTGAGTTGTGTTATTATAAATTTTCCTTCAAGAATTCGTTAAAATATAAAGATATATGAAAAATAGAGGCTTTAAATGTGGCTTCTATTGCTTTTATAGAAAGGCAATTACGTTTTTATTTACCCTTATCAAATCTAAGAATTTATTACCTTCTTAGAAAAACAAAAACAAATATATAGCTATATTATTGTAAAGTTTCATTAAAATCCATTCAGTAGTTTAGTTTTAGAGTAACAAACGTCCATACATATATACATCCATACATTCTCACAAATTTTCATATTTATAATAGTAGGATTAAGAGAATAATATCATGATATTGAGAAGGATATCTCAGAAAAAGCCAGCATCAACTTTCAAAAACTTATTTATTGACTAGATTTAGTTACAATTTATTATGAAACACTAACCTATTCTCAACAATTTCTTTCTTCGAGTTAAAAATCTCGAGCATCGAGCATTTTTATGTAGTAGTGCTAAAAAAAGCTCGTATTAATATAATAAAATAAATAAGATAATAATAATATTAAAATAACAGAAATCTCAATTTCGCTTCTATTTTAGTAGAAAGAAGTGATGAAAATTATTTTCAACATTAGTTTAAGAAGTAATTGAGTAAATTACAATTAATATCGTCAATAGAAAGCTAAAATAAATGTGAATTACATGTTCTGTTTTGACTTAGATGTTTAAAAATTGTGTTTTCCCATATATTTTATGTTTCTTATGGCTGATTTCATCCACGTCACCTAAGTTTAAGGGATCCCCTAAGTATAGTTAGAGGGCTCTTAGGGGACAGTTTCTGTTTCACCGACAGTTTAGGGGTCACCTAAATGTTAAAATGCCACCTAAATATAGTACTAGAAATACGGGCTCAAACGATGGTAAAACGAAATTTAATATAGGGGCTAGCTTAGGGGACTTTTAAGCTTGGGATCCCATACGTAGGTGGTAGATTATGGGTTGTTGGTGGAATCGGGCATTAGAAATAATGATAAGAGTATCGACTAAAAATTGACTAAATACTCGTAAATGTGTGATGTTCGAGCGTTGTTGGAAAGTATCTGCATAGTGCAAATATCCTACTTTAGTTTTCATTATATGCAATTTAGTGTTATTGTTAGCTATAGTAGTAGATAGATGCGGGTAGCCGTGACGCACCAGATGTGCCCGATGGGCCGTGAAGCACCTTTTATTTGAAATTTGCGTCCGATGGACATTTATAGTGGGAATCGGGAGATCGATCTGTTTTTATTTATATAAAAAAATAAGAAAATTTTGGCAACACAAAAATATATGGAAGCTACGTTATGAAATTGATGTTTCTATGTTTGTTTTTGCATGAAAGAAAGAAAGACAAAGAGAGAGAGAGAGAAATGCAAGCCAAATTTTATAGGAACTAAATATTAATTTTACGATTAAAAGTGAGTTTCGTTACTCTCCGAACCATAAGCTATCTTTATAAAAACCACTGAGTGGATTTGTTGTACAATAAACTAAAATAATACTTTTTCGTTTATTTAATAGTAATAGGAAAGTATCATAATATTGTATATATGTATGTGGGGAATGGAACGTAAGAGCGAGTGAAAGGGCCAAAGTTATGGGAGAGAAAGAAACGAACGACAGGAAGATGCAAGATGGAGGATAGTGTGTAAGACGGGGTGAGCGAGCTAAGTGAGACAGAGATGCATGTATGTATGTATATGTATGTATGTATATGATAGAATGTTTTGTTTCGTAGTCGTTACCGTTTCCGTTGTTGACTACTATTTCAAAGATTAGAGCTGCTAGCTTTGATTTAAGAAAGTGATAATATTGGCACAGATTCTAGCTTCCAGATAACGACAATTGACAATCTGAGAAATTTGGCAATCTATTAAACTTTACGTTCAGCGGATATAAAAGTTTCAACGCAGTACGCATATAGCTTTGTTTGGTTTCCCTTCATTATGAATAGTATAGAAGAATCATTTCACTAAAGGGTATCGTTCCTATGTTTAATAATTAATATGATATATTGATAGGCATTATATTAAAAGGCATTAGTACTTAAAGTCAGACAATATTTTAAAATATAAAAGCATTATTATTCTTCAATTTTTTAGTAGAACTCTATGGTTTTTTAAGTTTAAAATTATTCCAGTTAAAGTATACACTACGCTTGTTTCCCAAAACAATATTTCATAGGTCCGCGGGCCGGCTGCCTGTTCGTCACATGCTAACCCTTGCCGTATTCAAATTAGTGTTGTACTGGCATATGCTGTTTCATGTACACTTCTAAGCACAATTCTAATTTGAAATAAGTGTTTTTTAAGTCAAAATAATCAATTTTTCCAATTTACAAACTATTAAGAATTTTAATTTAATTGCATAATAAATAAGAAAATTAATGGTTTTTTGTTTACTTCATAATTTTGACTCATTTTCGCTATGTAATTTGATATAGCCTAACCTATTATTATACTCGTAAGTGCAAAATTTTATATTATGATTGTCCGTATGTCTGTTATTCCTTCACCCTGAAAATGCTGGATTTGCATGAAATTTAGTACATAGATAGGCTATGACATGGAGTAAATAAATAAATATCATAAATATGCAAATATTTGACATTAACACACAGCACCATCTAGTTGCATGTTAAGCTACGAGACTCGTGTTCTGGATACCAGATAGTTGATACACTACACATACACACATAAACTTTAAATACATACATATTATAAATATGTAGTAAGTAGCACATAGGCTACTTCTAGTAATAAAGGTTACTGAAATTATATAAATAAAATCAATCATTTGCTCCTTCGCTATGGCACAGACTTTATTCTATCAACAAGGATTTCAAACCACTTTCGTTGTTGTTTGTATCTAACCGTACACCGCGCGTGGTATTTCGATCCCACTTAAGATATTCCTTATTTGAATACAAAATTATCGTTCACGTCGATTTATCTGAGTGCGTAACGCACGATATTGTTTCGTGGTTTTGGCGGTACTGAATATCATTAGGCGGTCCATTAATTTCTATTAACGGCCTTTTACGAAGACATAGGGTACTCAATTTACAAAATTCAATATTTATGAAGACGCGGATGATTAATTTAAATATTCATTAATTCCTATTACGAGTACTTCTTCCCATTCTTAGAATAAAAGTTTACAAGTGGAAAAATAGTAATTTAATAAAGAAATTAAATATATTTTAATTGTATATATTATCTACATTGTATAATTTTCTACAGTCTTAGTTAGTAAAAAAATATAAATAAAAATGTAGCATTGACCTATACCTTCTAAACACAGAATCCAAATTCAGTAGCAAACCATAATTACTTGAGAAAATTTGAAACCACGTGCGCACGCGCATATAATTTCACTAACGAAATAATTAGCTCGCACTTAATGCAAAAATGGTCATCCATTACGGAACAATTGGCTATTGTTATAATAATAAATAGTTTAAATTGTTAACAAAAGGCACGTGACCGAAAATATACGATTGGGATAAAAGTGGACCGTCCACGCTTACAAAGGGTTACATCTGTTATCGTGCTTTGCATCTAACGTATTGTATTCTAATGTCCTGATATTTACGAGAGGCTGTTAACTAGTATTTATGATATTTTTAAGCATTTTTTATGGTTTTTATTATCACTTTGAAAGTAATCATTAGGTTTGAAATGTGTTATAAATTAGATTTTTAAGAATAATTTATTAAGCAGCTCACTGCAGCTCTTCTCACAACGTGTTTTCTTTTGTGGTGGAGGTTAAAGGAATTTAAAATATTTCTATCCATAAAAATCACCATAATATAGCAATTTTTATGATTTTGTTTTTATGTTACTAGACTTTTTCTTCATGCATGTTTTTCCACTACTATTTTTTTCACTTTCTAACTGTAACATGTAACAGTAACAAGATCATAATGTTTATCCTTTTCAAGGGAAATATTGACTTTTTAAGTCGACTATTCAGACGAATACACAATAATCTATAGTAGTTTTTGATCCAAATCAAGATCAAAAATTTATATCAAACCCGATTACAGATAATAATATAATAATAATAAATGTTGGGACATTAACTCACAACGCCTTCTAGTTCCATGGTAAGCTACGAGGCTTGTGTTATGGATACCAGATAGTTGATACACTACACATATATAACTTTTTAAATACATACATATTATAAATATAAACACCCATGACTGGAGAACAAACATTCGCGCTCATCACACAAATGAATGCCCCCAGCGGGACTCGAACCCGCGACCGCTGGCACAGAAAGTAGGGTCACTACCAACTGAGCCAAACGTGTCGTCTAATGTATTGAATGTAAATTTGATTTAATTGAATATAACTCAAAAACAGAACACGATAGTGCATCCTTTCCTTTAAAATATATAGAAAATCAAAAAAAAATACTTATACAAAAAACATAGATAAAAAATGAATCTAACGTTTAAAAAATACATATCTAACGTTTTTTTTTAAATACAGTCATAAATGAACCAAAATGGACAGTTAGTTTTGATAGTAAAACCGTTTAAGAGTAAATTACACGTTTCGTATGAACATCTAATATTATTAAGTCTATCTACGAGTAGGTCACGGACCGTTGGTGTTGTAGGGTTGACACATTCCTACAAAAATCCTGTTTGAATGTCTTGATAAATGTAATAAAATGGTTTTTATATAAATAAATGATAAACTATTTCTGCTCTTGGTTTCACTCGTACATTTTTTAGCTTAAAATTGACTTCAGTTGTAAGAGCTTTAAATAAGCTAGAATGAAATAGAGTTAAAGCTCTAACTCAAATATCTAATTGACTAAGTCAAACCATTTCCAATACTATTATACCCCACTGAAATGCTATTTCACTTTCTATTCTACAAACTATCCATCTAAATAATAATAATTTATCTAAATAATCTATTTTTTAATATGTCGACAGCAAGAAATTGACACAATCAAAACATGAAACATTTGTATGGAAGCTATAAAAAAGTTATTTCAAAACAGAGAGGATTTTGTATTTTTTTTTACTTTATTTTATTACATGTTTATTACAAATATTACAATACCAACCCTTAAATACAAAATGAAATGTATGAATTATTTATTCTACTGAATAAAAAGGTGGAGATATTCCATTTTCTGAAGAACTTTTCGCGTGGATGATGAAATTTTCTTGCTTATTGACAGTTTTTTTTGTACTGTACTCAACCAAGTAGCCAAATACGAGTACATTTCTTTGCAAAGTAATATAAATTGGCGAGAAGGTTACACTCATTTTGACCTAGTTGCAAAACTTTTTGTTTCGTAAACCTCGAAAAATTCTACATAGTACCTATATACATGATACGTACCTACCTACAGCTATATAATATGTATATAAAATATATATGTATTATGTTCATTGTACATATCTATCTATACTTCTATATCTATACTAATATATAAAGAGGAAAGATTTTTTTGTTTGTTTGTTTTTACCGAATAGGCTCTAAATATAATGAACCGGTTTAGATGAAATTTTCTAAGAAGATAGTTTTTGACCCTGAGAAGGACATAGGATGGTTTTTATCGCGGAAATTATCCCTTAAGGGGATGAAAATGGGGATGAAAATTTGTATGGGGAAGCAACCTAGCAACGAACCCGAGGGAAGCGAGAGTGAGTCTCTAGTTCTGATAATTTGGTAATAGGCCGCTTTTACGGAATATGGTACTACGTATTATGCTATTTCTAAGAAAAAATAACTTGAGAACACGAACATACACCAAATTTTATTAACTTGTATTTGTTTTTGTACAATAATAAAATAAAATAACCAACTATTCTAATACTAAACTTGACTAATATCGGCACTTCACTTCTTGCTTTGTAACGAATATTAGTTTTAGAAACGTCATGATATACAAATTAAATAAAACCATGAAAAAGATTGATACTAATAAAAACTATGGAACAGAATTCAACAGGATTTTTACCGCACAAATACTGCTCTATTTAATTTAAAGGTTAGGTATTCATGTTTAGTTTATTTATTTCGATTGATTCAGTAGATTAAAAAAATCCCTTTAGCTTTCAATTTTTATATAATCTAATGAGACATAATATTATGTACAATCAGGGTTATTTTAACTGATACCTAATTAAAAAATATATACTACCGAGAAGTGCCATACGTAGTAAGTAATCTATCAATACTTATTATAAATTTGAAAGTCACTTTATATTTATGTTAGTTTTTCTCGTTTAAGCCGCTGAACAGATTTCGATAAAATTGGCAAGGATTTACTTACATATACCTATTACAATAGATTTCGTATACTTATATGAACAGAGACATGTGACAACTACGAACACCATAGACTTTTGTCCGTGGTTTTTAATAAACTTTTGTTTTTTAAGGGATTTTTTTTGTTTTAGAAATTAATATTATAATCTCACGGTCTTTGACCTATTAAGAGCAGTGGAACTGCAATTTGTTATAAAATATTTTTTTTAATAATTTATCTTGTTAATAAACCGTCAGCCCTCAATAACAGATGACCTCTAAGGGTTGACAAATAAGATACGCCTACGGTCGAGACGCTTCAGTAAAACGATAATTCCCACGAGCTTGTCCTACCCTCCGATATAGTTACTTAAGACGCTTATTAACCAATTTTGGTTTCCGCATAGTTTAAATAGATTATTGGTACAAGAAATGTTTTAGATAAATACGTGTATTTTTATTTTTTTATTTGTTAAGGAACCGTTTAAGTACAAGTTAAAAATACACTGAACTCTAAACTCGAATAATGCTTTATACTAAAAAAAACTTTTGCTTCTCCTTCTTTTTTTACTTACTTTCTAATAGAATCTATATATAAATAGGCAAAGACAAAACAGTTTAATGCCTTTTTGGAGAAGAGTCTGACCTCAACTGATTTTCCTTTTTTTAGTAGCTATTGACAAGCTTTAATGTTATTAGTAAAAAAAACGTGTGTGTGTACTTATGTATGCACGTGACAATTTATACTTCTTTGGCGTAACCTCAGACCAATGAAAAAGTATTTTATTGGTCTGAGGGCGTAACAGAACAAAAATAGCTAAAGATTTCATCCCGTATGTCACAACTCTCTGTTTGTAAAAGGAATGCAGCTAACTTTATCATGTCGCTGTCAAAACGTGCCAAAAGAAGTACAACTTAAAAAAAATTGGAGACAGTCACTTTTTATATATCTCCCTAGATATCTATATATATAAAAGAAAGTCGTGTTAGTTACTTCGCTTATAACTCAAGAACGGCTGAACCGATTTAGCTGAAAATTGGCAGGGAGGTAGTTTAGAGCCAGGAGAAGGACATAGGATACTTTTTATCCCGTTCGACCGCGTTCCAATTTTTATGATATTTTAATTTTTGGATTTCTCTTAGTCCGGAATAGGTAAGTATTAAAACATATAATTAAAATGTGAGAAAGAAAGATTTTTTCTTTTTATATCTATTTAAAACGTACCTAGCGACGAACCCGAGCGAAGCGAGGGTGAGCCGCTAGTCTTATATAGATAGATATTTGAAGACAGCACAGTTAATTTTTTTTTCTTGTTTCTCAACCGATTTTCTTTTTTCTTTTTTGTATATTAGCTATTGGAGAGAGCTTTAGTATTATCAATAAAAAATATGATCGTTGAATTTTGACAATTGGGCAAACACTAGTTCCTATACGTAAGTATTCAATACAAGTCAATATTTTTTTATATATATTACATATGTTACGCCCATGGACGAATTTGGTTAATTCGTTCATGGTTACGCCATATATTTTCAGTGACTTTATGGACGCATGTGCTTAGTTTAATAATTAAATAATTATAAAGTCTAAAAAACTTCCACATACAATTTAAAAAAATAAATAAATATTATCTGATAATATCCCCATGGTTAAATATTTATTTGACCGTAGTGTAGATACGTCTGAATACATCACACTAATTTAACTAAATAACGACGATGTACGCGAACAGAATATTATTTTAATAAAATAATAGCTACTTTAAAAATTGTATAGATAAATAATGAATAGTGTACCTACCTCAATCAATTGTCGCGACAGTAACAATAGATATAATGACGTTATAACGTGATGCGCCAACCCTCTGATGATCAGCGGGGTACATTGTCCATACTCCATACCCAATACATTGCTTTCCTAGGGCTATGTAAAATAATGATAGCTTTGCTTAATAAAAACCGGCCAAGTGCGAGTTGGACTCGCGCACGAAGGGTTCCGTACCATTATCTATAAAAACGGCAAAACAATCATATCAGTTGTATGGGAGCCTACTTAAATATTTATTTTATTCTGTTGTTTAGTATTTGTTGTTATAGCGTCAACAGAAATACATCATCTGTGAAAATTTCAACTGTCTAACTATCACGGTTTATATCGGATACAGCCTGGTGACGACGGATAGACAGACAGACGGACGGATAGCGGAGTCTTACGTAGTCGTACGGAACCTTAAAAAACAAATACTCATTATTTTTATCACTAAGTGCTGCCCTGGTGTTATTTCATGTGATGTATTATAATTAATAGGTACCTAATATATGAGGTAATAACGACCAATGTTAATATATATATATATATATATATATATATAACCAAATAAAACGTAATAAATAATAATTATTTATATAATTTTTAGATGTTAGAAAATATTCGAAGTTTTTTTTTATATACAGCATGTATTTTTTATTTTAAAATAAGTGCAAAGTAACCTCATTTAACCCCTCAATGTACACAACATTATTTGAAATAACGCTTGGCGTGTTGAATTTTATTTCATCCATTAGTTTTGTAGGTTAGTGTTAGAGGATGTTTGTTCACACTATCGCAGGGAGATGCGGGCGGCAGATGTCAGTTAGTACTTTTGTTGTTTTGACAATTTATAACAAATAAAAATGTCATTAAAATTGTTTTAAGCTTCATCTATTA
The DNA here is from genome assembly GCA_921882275.1 of Brenthis ino. Classification (NCBI taxonomy): domain Eukaryota; kingdom Metazoa; phylum Arthropoda; class Insecta; order Lepidoptera; family Nymphalidae; genus Brenthis; species Brenthis ino. The sequence goes on along the minus strand of OV170223.1, from coordinate 8,738,872 downwards.
ATATTTATTATATTATTAATATTGCTGTTACAATTTTTTTTGAATTAAATTAACAGTTCACTTAATATAGAAAATATAGCTAATAATGGTAATCAGTACTTCAGCCCATATTGATGGAAATAGCAAAATTAAAAAAATAATAATATTGAGAGCATCTGTTACTGGATATACTATACTTTAAAGCTATTTTTATTTTACAAAGAGTAATCGAATGATAACAAAACAAAATATTTTTTTCGCCTTCGGCAAAATGTATGACGTCTAACTAACGTCCACGGTCCAATTGTCATTCAAATGGATCAAACGTTATGCGAGTCCACTCGAATTTAAACTGGTTTAAAAGACAAAAATACTACAATACCAGTATTTTATAGCATCATTTAATAGTTAATATGTCCACTTGAAATGTACTTTGTATAACCAGCAATTATTTTTATTAAAGGGATAAATCAATAATTTCCGTGTCATTTAAGGGTTATATGCGCGGTAATTTTTGTTTCAATTTTATCGCAATGCAATATTTAGAATTGGGTACTTTGTACTTTCAAATCTATATTAGACCACTACTTCCTTATTTTATTGTTAGAAAAGGTCTTGATGAAATTCTATCTAAGTTCTATACTTCTGTCTGTCTTATGAAGCAGCTGCTAGAAAAAAAAAATGAAACGAATTTCTTTCTTACAGTTTGTATGAAAAACAGTTCTCGCAAAGCCAGACAAACCCGAATAGAAAATCTAGTTTTATATAAAAATATTGCTTTCTACTTCAAAACTTGTTTAAAATATGTATCTTAAAACACTGCCATTCATCTTTATTTCTTTGAGAATATGTAAAGAAAAGTGAAAACTGTACGAATGCTAGGGTTTCTTTTTTTCAAGCTTTTGTTTTCCTTGAAGCTTTTCATGCAAAACATTGAGGTCACTAGCACTGACACTTACGAAACGGCTATATATTCAGATTACTGCCTCGTTGGTTTAGTGGCTAAAATACATGCCTGCATTGGCGATTCTGGGTTCGAGTACCAGGTTGAGCCAAGTACTACACCAAACCATACCAAGATTGTTTGGGGTTTTCTGTTAGGAAATTCTCAGTAACAGCCCAGAGCTAGGAAGTTGTTTCAACTTTAGGCTCAGAGAGCACGTGAAGTCACCGGTCCTGATCTCCACCGGTTGTGTTGAATAATTGTCATCTCACCGGACCTTAAGAGCAAGAGAAATAGAATAGGAAAAGAGTAAACTTGTGTCTGTGCGCAGATTTTTTTTTAATATGTCAGGACATTAACACACAGCGCCATCTAATTCCATGGTAAGCATAAAGGTTGTGTTATGGATACGAGATGGTTGATACACTACATATATATAACTTTAAATACATATTATAAATATAAACACCCATGACTGGAGTACAAATATTCTAGCGGGACTCGAACCCGCGACCGCTGGCACAACAAGTAGGGTCACTACAAACTGAGCCAAACGTGTCGTCAATATAATATATCTTACGTACATACGTAAGATATATTATAGCTATGTGGCTAGCCTCAGTGCGATTCGTTACCGTGGCCGAAACTGGTTGAAAGGAAATTATATAATATATGTATATTGAATCAATCCGTAACAAACACACACACACACACACAGACACATACAAACTTTCACATTAGAAGAGTATTTTTATTAAGTAGATACGTTTAATTTGCAGTATGCTTATTTACTTATTCGTGGCAAAATAGATTTTATCATAAATTATTATAAACAAGTATGTATGCTTGTCTCTCGTTTGTTAGATATAATATATGGAACTGCTGAGCCAAATCCTTACATCTCTTAAAAAAAATTAAATAAAATCCCATCACTATTTACTACCCCTGAAGTATATAGAGTAACTTTTGCCGTCTTACCACGCTATTGATCGCGGGTTAAATCTAGGACGCTAAATCGAATTTGCGACTTCCTTCTTACTTGGTAGAATTGTATTATAACATCCATTTACATTATTAACTACATCTCAAGCTTTTTACATTATTTTCTACTATAAAGTTCTCACAGAAAGACGTTATGTCGGAATAAATAGTACTCTACGCAAAAACACGTTCGTATTAGTTTAGTACATTTCTTAATAAATCTTGCCTTTTATATTTTATATTTATTTATATATGTATAATATAGATATAGTACTTATATAATATGTAGTTTTAGTATTTAGTTATTGGTTAATTACATATATATTTATTTTATATATTGATTATTATTATCTATCTATACTGAATAATATAAAACTCCCCGTTGTGTCTGTCTGTCTGTCTGAACGCGATAAACTCAAAAACTATCAAACAGATTTTCGTACGGTTTTCACCAATGGATAGAGTAATTTGTGAGTAAGGTATGTATAATTTATTAAGGTTTTATGTAAATTAGCTGTAATATGGCAATGATTGTTGAAGAATTAGGAAAAAATATTGCCGACTGGAAGCTTTACTGGCGTGCGCCGTATATTTTTTTTTATGTTCTAATAAATTGAAAAACATAAAAATTACTACAGAAAATCTGCGATAGCATATACCTATCTATCTTTTAAGGTGGACTCACAATAACAACTTTTATGGTTCTCAAATTGGATAATTATTATTAATAACTTACACTCTCTCTTCTCATCTGTATAATGTTTATAAATATACTAGCATTGCCCGCGGCTTCGCCCGCGTTCAGATGTTTAAAAAGATAATTCTTAGGTTTTACATATTAGTATACTCTTACAATGCAGTTTTTGTATTTTTTCTCAGAAATGAGATATTTTCCTGTATGTTTTGATCCGGTAACAGACAGACATACAGACAGAAAAAAAGTCTAAAAACTATACATTCGGCCTCTGTATCGATAATAATGTCTATTTCAATAAGATTTTCCAAAAAATATTTAATGTACTGATTCGGCTTAGTTACAATTTTATTATATATAGATAGATGTAACGGCCAACCAATAAAGAAAAATTTAATAAAAAAAACAATAATGTATTATGACATAATTAAGTAACCCTATATGGTTTTGAGCGACAGTAGCGCACGCGCATGACATTTGGACAATTTTTCATAATTTTATTGATGACCACCCCACGCTTCTAATGCATTTTTAAACGTAAACGCATGTACCTATATGTAATTGCCGAACAATTTGTTAGCTGCAGATGTCACTGGTTTCAATTATTTCATTAAACGAAGGCATGTTATGAATTTTAGTATTCTTTTATCCATGACATGGTCTCAAATAAAGGTGGATCATGCTATACCTATATTGTATGCAAATATGAGGCCCCCGTGAGCCATAAGGCCTCGTTAAGGCTGTGATTAGGTCCTTAGTAGGGCCTTATTGTGTTTTCCGGTTTTATCCAGTTAGGAACTGTTAAGTATATGTAAGTTTCCTATAAGTAAAAGTTTTTATGTAAGTAAAAGTTTAAATTAAAACCATACTCCCTTAACTTTTACTTTAATTCGTTTCATTATTTCAAAAAATATACAAAGCTGGAATCAGATTTCGTGGTCGTGGACTAAATAGAAATACAATTGCAAGCAAAATCACTAGTAGTACCTAGTAATTTATATATTTCATACTATTATACACTTATTTCTATCTACGTATAGCTTCAAATTTATCCCTTTGAGTAGGCAATAAATACGTCCTACGGAGATTATCTTAGGCAAGTTCTTAGATCTGACGCATTAAGTATCAGAAGTGGTTCTAAGTCGGCTCTCATGTGGGTGGAATGTTAAAATATCCTGAGACTTCTCTCAATTTCTTGCGTAATGCCTTACTATGTGTATCTAACCTGTATTAAGTTAGTATACCTCGATATGGATGATCAAAAATTCCTTCGAGTCGTTCACAAGTGTGCCTAGGTATCTAATAATATGTATCACATCATAGTCTGTTTGTGGTTGTAAACAGCCAAACCTGGTTAGCTCTTTTGAGCGTGATGGAGTAACAAAGAAACTAACACACTAACATACATATAAACTTCCGCAAGTAAATATTACATGTAAAGCATTTTTAAATCCTTCCAGAAGTGTAAATTTTTGTTGTATATAATTCATTTCTATAGTAACACAAAATTTGCAAAATCAAAAATATTATCGCATTCATAGATCAAACCATGCATTATAATTGAATGCGCGTGCGCAGATAGTATGTCGATACCAATCAAATAATGTGTAGTTATAACAAAAATATTTTGATTTTATCGAAAATTGCGTGTTTTTGCACATGCAACTAATATTGTTGTATTTCCCTGTGCGTTTGAATTTGCATTTTTATGGATACTAGTAGGTACTTACTATAGATTAACCCAGCTTTTAACACATAGTATATAACAAAGTTTCTGTTTGCGTCTGTCTGTTTCTCCGCTTACTTCTTCTAAAACGAAAAAGGGTAAGCGAGGGAGGTTTGTATATATAATTTGTAAATATTTAATACAAAACGTCTGAGCCTAGATGGTGTTTTATCAAAGAATCTGTTTTCTTACGATTACATGGTTAACGCTGGCTTAATCTTTAGAGATACTTCAAAACAATGCTTTAGAAAAATGGAAGTCTTAAAAGGCCTACAGAAAAGTCCGCGACAGCTTGTCTCTATCTCCTACAGTTCGCTTGCAATGACTATTTTTATATATACAAAACGAAGGTATATTATTATTTATGAAAGAAAATTATATAATTGTTTATTTATTGATATAATGTTAAAAAATTATATACTTACCTACAAAAACAAACACTGTATGTACATTTCGGTAGAATTGCAGAAATCGAAATCGTTATTTTATAGTACTTATTACCTAAAGTACGTAAAAAGCTTTATGAAACTAAATAGATAACAAAAATATTTAAGTAATTTTATTAAAATTATAATAAAAAACCAAAGCGTGACCAGGCCTTGAATTCTAAGTGGCAGATTTCCTTTAATTTAGCTTTCACCCCTTTGAAATTCATTAATAGCTCACCGCAATTTAAGGCTAACGAAGACTGATTGACTGTCTTTATAATTTGTACTGTTTATAATTAATCCCCGTCTAGAATCGAAATTCTTTTATAAAGTACTAGATTTTGCCTGACTTTGCTTGTGTAGTTTATTTCTTCTTTTATGGCTCGAAGGAAATAGATAAATATAAAAATATGCTGAGACATTAACATAAAGGACCTCTAGTTCCATGGTAAGCTACGAGGACTGTGTTATGGATACCAGATAGTTGATACACTACACATATATAACTTTAAATACATACATATTATAAATATTAACACCCATGACTGGAGTACAAACATTCGAGCTTATCACACAAATGAATAGACTATAATAGAATGCCTCCAGCGGGATTCGAACCCGTGACCGCTGTCACAGCAAGTAGGGCCATTGCACACTGAGCCAAACGTGTCATCAAATAAGGCTGAATAAGAAATAATTTTTCAAACCTGATGAGTAGTTTTAAAGATTATCACGATTATGCAAACTAGAAAACAATCTGTCAATTTTATATACTAGAGACCGCATAAATAGCAGCAATTTTTTCCCCCTTCAAATTACGATGCAAAATGTCCACAAAATGCCCTTTTATTTTAATGTCATTCTATTTTGATATACAACGAATTGTTTTGGTTTAATTTAAAACTAACAATATATTTTTTAGTATAAAACAGTACATCACTATTGGTGATAAGAGAGCTGGCTCCATAGAGTATGTAACATGGCTCATTTTTCCCAAAAGAATTGGCATCGTCATTCAGTGAGGGAATGCGGCTAGCATTCTTGCCACAATTCCGCGCGGACATACATGACTTGTATAGTAATAATTAAATGTTTTTTTTTTTATATAATTAATTTAGTATTTTTGTAATTTTAATATACTTAACAGTAATTTTATTTTTAAAAATATAATCATAACAGATACACCTGCTCTCTTTTGAAATATGCAAAATACTCACATACAAATAGTATAATTATTTGGAAAATAATTACCAACCATACAAATGTAATTTATCTTCTAATGCCGCGTTTAAAGGAGACCTCATATATAACTTTAATTAAATTTATTTTCTTTAACCCTTATGTCCATTAATCTTGAATAAGGCAATATGTTAGATAACAGGTGTACAATAGTTCAAAGCAAAGCCTTTGTAAACTACTTGAACAGCCAACAACAGCTAAACATCATCAAAATATATCATTGTATCTTTTACGAATTCGAATAATCATTTAATATTTATAAAACATGTTTTCTATAATATTTACCACAACTAGAAATCGAACCCGCATCCCAACTATAGGCAGGTACTATTCTTTGAGTGTAGTTCCGCCCGCAGATAAATGTAATATTAGCGTTTATTACAAAATAGTGTACTTTTAAACGTCCATCAACTGTTTTGTGATAGTTAAATTGTTAGAGATATCAAATTATTACGAATGTATAGGGGCGGCAGATGCTTTGATGATGTTGTATAGTAGCATCCTGATTTAATGTGTGTTTGTACGACACAAAATCACTAACCAACACACACAATATTAAATAAAAAACAAAAAAAATCACCTTTATTTAAATCACACGCATACGGGAATATGCGTGTGATTTAAATAAAGGTGATTTTTTTTAATTGTTTATTTCTTTTGAATTACGCATATATTAAAATTTTTAAAGTAATTTCTTTTTGATGAAAAAAAAAATTATTTAAAGTGCAAATATAGGTTAGAAATTCAAAGTAGTTGAAACGTACGCCATTGGTCAGACCAAATATGACGTCAAAGTATTATTATAACAGAGCGATTAGCGATTTTGACGCTACAAATTGAGTCGTCATTTTTCTGTGTATATCATACTGTCATTTCTCAGGGATGAGATATTTTCCCGCAGTAAAAAGTATCCTATATGTTAACCCGGATAATTAGCTATCACCATACCAAATTTGAAATTTCATCAAAATCCCTCCAGTGGATTTTCCGTGATGCGGTCACAGACAGACAGACAGACAAAAATTCTAAAAACTGTACTGTGTTCAGCCTCTGTATCGATAATAATGCTATTTCAATAAAATTTTCCAAACAATATTTAATGGACAGATTCGACTAGTTACAATTTTATTATACGTATACCTAGATAGTACATAAATATTTGTATAGTCTGATTACTTCAAACAGATTCACCGTTAGACTGTTATCTTGTTTTCAAAATAAATATATGAACCGTAAATTTTTTACTCTCATTCACTAATTTCTCGACAGCTTGTTTCTACTCGTACTTGAGCACATGACGTTTTAACATTTCATTTGTAAAAAAGGAAGGTTTGACAGGTGTTTTGCCCAAATTAGACATGCAGTTAATATGTGCTTTATTTATAGGGGAATAAAGTAAAATATTTCGTATGCAGAATTTGTTTAAGTATGTTAATTTTATTGTGTTAACAGGATAGCGATTACGATCGTGTATAAAAAAATAAATTTTATTGTTATTGGATAAAAGTTATTTGGATGTTTAATGTTCGAACGGTTGTCAGTGGAACATTTGGGTGTATTTTTATTGTTGTTAGAAAGTTTAAGTTCACACATTTCTTTTATATAAATAAAAATCGGTCAAGTGCGAGTCGAATTCGCACACGAAGAGTTTTGTACCATCTTACTATATTTAATGTCAATAAATTTTCTTGTATTTTTATTTTTTAGTTTTATTTGTTTTTAATATTTGTTGTTATAGCGGCAATAGAAATACATACTCTGTAAAAATTTCAACTCTCTACGGATGGATGGGACGGACAGCGGAGGCACCCTTCGGATACGGAACCCTAAAAATTTTAAAATATATATTATTGTATTACAATATTGTACACAATTATTTTCGTAGCTACTGTTGAGTTTCTTGCTGATTCTTCTCAGCAGTACTGCCTTTCCGAGCCGGTGGTAGATTTAAATTTTAATATTGTTAGAGCAAATCATTAAAACAGTAAAAAGTGAGTGTTTAAAATTTCAAAAATTCAACCCTTTCAAAATTAATAGAAATGATAAATTAGTATTTGAAACTAACTACGACAAATAGTTTATCTAAAACTTATTATGTATGATGATGCAAGTAGAAATAATAAAGACTTACTTGTTTCATACTACTATAAAATTAAAAGTAGTTGAGAATTTATCTATCCATATAAAAAATACCTGTTCCCAAATACTTTTATTGCTAACCCTAAATCTCGTCAATAGCTACTAAACAAAAAAAAGAAAATCGTTTGACAGAACATAGAGAGAGAGGAACAGAAAGAGAGAGAGAGAGAGAGAGAGAGTGACGTTGAACAGAGAAGAAAAGGGCATTAAGCTATTTGGTCTCTGTCTGTTTGTAATTTTGTAGATACGTAGAGATTAAAGTAACTCAATTAGGTGATTTTATTCATTTTAAAGTAAAACTGAAAAGAAATTACTTACATTTTATTTTTTAACTAACTTATCGACCTTCATAAGTTAAGAGATTGTTCAAAATACCATAAAATTATATAACCTAAATTGACATATTTTTGAACAAGATAAATTACTTGCGGGGGCGCTTTAACTAAGCTATATATAATATCTAAGCGTTTTGTAACATTTATTGCACATATATTTAAATATATTTTATAATATTACAACAATCTATGCATATAATAAAACAATAACTTAGCGAAATCAATGTGCGTGTCTCACGCAAAAAGTACTAAGCCGATTTTAACTTTTTATGTAGTGATAACTTTTTCTCGTGTCAATACTTAGGATACCTTTTAATACAGGAAAATCCACGGGAAAACACAATAACTGGTTATATCGAGTTGCTCTTAGATGTCTAACGCTGGCTTAACCTTAAGAGATACATCAAAAGTCAAAACAATTGAAAAATCTGTAATAGCATAAGTCTTTCTTCTAATGTACACTCGCAATAACTATTCATATCTATCTAAAATATACCTTTATACGCACCCGAGCGAAGCCAGGGTAAGTCACTAGTATTATAAAAACGCCTTATTTAAATTACTAACAAATAAGTTATTATATAGCCAATAAATTATAATAGATCAAATGAAAACCAGAAAAAGGAATATTCATTATATTTTTTTTTCATATCGTAAATGGTTTAAGGGAGATCCTAGTAAATTTTATTAAGTAAAGATGAGGGGACAGTAAAATTGAGAGTAAATAGCATGGCAAAGTCATACATAGAGATCACACTACAGGTACCTTTTACTGCACCGAGATATACTAAATATACGCAAGCGATTAGCATACAAACCCTTCATTCACCCTTGTGCCTTAGAGAGCACGTAAAGCTATCAATCCTGGGTCTGATCTCTCATCGGTCATGTCAAATTATCGTCCCATCGGAATTTGAAAGTGAAAAGAATGGCGAGTGCACGTTGTGTTTGCGCATACACTTATGCACGTATATATCAAGTGGACGAAATCGGTCGGGAAGAATCACATAATATTGTAATCTCTTTAATAATTCTTTAGTAGCAGGTTTTTAATAATGTTTTTAGAGATATGATGTATCTTGGAAATCAAGAGTCGTTACAATTTTTGTCTATCTGTCTGAATGTATGTATGTAACATGCTTAATCAATTGATTTCAATTAACCTATTTTATAATAAAATATAGTAAGGCAGTGTTTGCAGAATGGTCGACCATAAATAATAATATTCATTATCGATAATTTGAGGAAAACATATATGTATAGAATTTGCCTATTTATATAGTAATACTAAAGTTCGTCAATAGCTACTTAACAAAAATAAAAAAAGAATATTGGTTAACAAACAAAAGAGGAAAAGATACTGAACTGTTTTTGCCTATTTATGTATATACTAGCATTGCCCGCGGCTCCGGCCGCGTTTAGATGACCAAAAACCAAATTCTTAGGCTTTACATATTAGTATACTTTTACATTGCGGTTATTGTATTTTTCTCAGAAATGAGATACTTTACCGCGGAAAAAAGTATCCTATATGTTGACCCGGATAACCAGCTATCACCATACCGAATTTCATCAAAATACCTCCAATAGTTTTCCCGTGAAGCGGTAACAGACAGACAGACAAAAATTCTAAAAATTACAGATTCGGCCTCTGTATCGATAATAAAGTCTATTTCAATAAGATTTTCCAAAATATATTTAATGTACAGATTCAGCTTAGTTACAATTTTATTATATGAATAGATAATAACGTGTAAATGAAAAAAGTGTTCAAAATGGTTTGGGCACGTTGAAAATGAATGACGAAAGAATGTTTAAAAATATTCTATGTTAGAGAGTAAAAGAGCTTTTTCAAACTCATTTTTCATATTTTACTTACACTCGTTTCCTAGATGTTACTTCAAGTAAATCTGTGTACTTTTCAACCAAATCCTTTTAAGAAAGAATTTCATATTTTTTTTTACTTAACGAAGATCTGAACATAAATCTTAAGACCTTCTGTCTGTGTATGACGATGGCAATGTAAATAAAAAAGTATGTAGAGATCATAGCGCTTGACACTGTTCTTTTTGACTACCCCTCAACAAATATAGCCTTTAGTTATGTACCTCAAATGCAAGTACATTGAATATACGTAAGCTCAGACCAATAAAATACTTTTTTATTGGTCTGAGTACGTAAGTTAATTTTTTTCTATACAATTTTCATTTCATTAGCCGAGATGCTCCAAACACAAAACACTGAACACTTGTTCAAAAAGCTAAAAGTTGGTTTTAATGATACTGGACCATGTACACATACAGGTACATATTATGTCTGTACAAATGTAAGCCAAAGTCACCAAAGTTGGTACAAGGTGCCATGAGACCGGGAAGTGGCGTCGCGGCAGACCACAGACTAGGTGGCAAATGAACTAGACAAATTTTATCCAAATTGGCCTAGATTTGGACTAGTACTACTGCAGAATCTAAAAACATAGAGTGGAGGTCTTTGCCCAGCTGTGGGATGATTGTAGCTAACAGTAATAGTGGAGAAGTTAGTATAATACAATTTGGGTTTATTCTATATACTTGCATACAAATAGTGCATCTATAATAGTTGTAATATATGTACATAAGTAATATATGCAAAAGCTAAAACTCCACACAGAAGCTAAATACATAAGGTATTTTTTTTATTTTAAATAAAAAAAAATAGCGCGTTTGACGTTATTTGTACTCTACATTCAATATAAAAAATGCATTCAAATGCAAGAAATACACCCAGCTGGGCCACGTGTCAAGAATGCTCCAGTTTTTTTTTATTTCTTTGTTGATCGAAATAAAGCCGCCTACTATCGACTTGAGGGCAAATTGAAAATATAATTTAAATTTAAACTTTATTTCATTAGTTATAAGGACTAATTTAGGATAAATATATTTGTAGAGAAACTATTAATTTTAAAACGAAGAAAATAATGCAACTGTAAGCAATAGTGCAAACCTTAACAATACAGTGTTCCTATGCTTTCTTAATATAATTATATTTTGAAAGAAAAACAGCTCTTACTTTATATACGATAAGTGATATTTTCCTTTATTTCATTTTCTTAATTGATATTATGTAAGATTTTGATTCTAAGATAACTTTGAAATTTTGACGCAAGTTTTCAACAATACATGTATTGTTAATACGTCGATTTATAAGTTATTGTACAGGAAATTCTATGACAAATTGTACGTATTGAACATTTCTCTATTTATTTATAGATTAATCTAAAAAAAATCCATAGGAAACAGCAATAAATATATAATTGATTTTGTTTCTTACTTTTGAAAGAAAATAATCGCTTTCTTAGGAAGGAATACAGACTTTGACTCTGTAATATGATAAAGAGGATACTGAAGTAAGCTTTTTAAAAGTTTAAATCACTTTAGGTACTGAGCTTTAAATGTCAATTTTTATCTTTAATTTAAAAACAGTTCAGTTATCACAAATAATATGTTAATATTATATAATATTCCTTATATGTATACTAGCAGAACCCGCGGCTTCGCTTGCTCTAAAACTACAAAAATAACTAAAAAGATAGATTTCATACAAAACTTTCATCACCTATTTTACCCCCTTGCGGGATGAATTTCGAAAAATACTAAGACATGTATTTATTTAATTGTATAGAAGAGCATTAATACTAAGTTTCAAGTAATTCTGATCATAAATATTTTTTTTGGGTTGTATTATAATGTTTTCCCACGGGAATGAGATAATCTCCCGTTATAAAAAGTAGCCTATGTCACTCTCCAGCCCTCCAACTATCTCCACACAAAAAATCACGCCAATCCATCATTCCGTTTCGACGTGAAAAAAGGACAAACAAACACACTTTCACATTTACAGTATTAGTATGGAAGTTTTTTTTTTTTTTATACTATTCCGAATTAGTGCTTGACTACGTTCCACCTGATGGTAAGTGGTAACGCAGTCGTAGATGGTAAGTCGCACTAATTCAGTAGCCACCTATTCACTCTTGCCTTGAAAACACCCATATTATAATCGGACGGAAACACCGACGCAGGCAGGTTGTTCCAATCCTTAGCCGTACGTATAATAAATGACGTAGCGAAACGCTTCGTGCGGACGGGTGGAATGTCCACGACATAAGGATGGAGACCAGCCGTTCGTTGAGTTGTCCGATGATGGAAAGGGGATGGGGGAATTAATTCATGTAGTTCCTGCGCACACTCTCCGAAATGTAACCTATAGAATACACAAAGGCTGGCAACCCTACGTCGGTGATCGAGGCTTTGTAAGTTAGCTTTTACCAGCGCAGGGTCACCTATAAGCCTTTGAGCACGCCTCTCAATCGAGTCCAAGGCTGACAGATGGCATTTCGCAGCACCAGCCCATATGTGGCTACAGTATTCCACACACGACCGGACTTGCGCTTTATATAAAACAAGAAGCTGTCCCGGCGTGAAATACTGTCGGACCTTTGCAAGGATGCCAACTTTCCTCGCAGCTACATTAGCCTTAGACTCGATGAACCGCCCGTAGTTCATGTTGGGGCTGATGTCCATCCCCAACAACTGCAGACGTTCTGTGTATTCCAAAGGCACATTCCGGAAAGTAGGAGTCAAGGTGAAAGGACTCCTTTTAGTGGTGAACAGGCACGCCTGTGTTTTGGTGGCATTGAAACTCACAAGATTGGCATCGCCCCAAGTGGAGACTGCCCTGAGTGTGAGATTCAACCGCTCTACCATGGCCTCTCTTTCGGACTGAATTTGATCTCTACTGGCCCGAGGATTCGGCAGGTATCTCTCTACAATAGTGCTGTCGTCTGCGTACCCATAGATACCGGGTATAAGCAGATCGTTGATATGCAGCAGAAACAAGGTTACAGAGAGAACAGACCCCTGAGGAACTCCTGAGTTGGTCTTTAAGGGTTGTGATGAACAACCATCAACCACAACTCTGAGTGATCGGTCGCTCAGGAAGTCTTTAATCCAGCCGATCAGGCCAGGAGATATGCCATAGGCTGAAAGCTTATTTATAAGGCTAGCGTGCCAGACCCTGTCAAAAGCCTTTGAGACATCGAGGGAGACGGCAATCGCCTCCCCGCTTCGGTCAATAGTTTCGCCAAAGGTGTGATTGGCATACACTAGAAGGTCCCCAGTCGACCGATTCCGGCGAAACCCATATTGTCGATCACTGAGGAGATCGTTCTGTTCTAGGTATGCCATAAGACGAGTGTTCAATACACGCTCCATAATCTTGCACAGTATGGAGGTGATTGAGATCGGACGATAATTGGCAGGGTCAGCATTATTATGGATATTAAATTTGAAAAGAGGAAAAAGCACACATAGTTTTTCGAAAACTCCTAATTCTAAGCCTAAACTACAATAGGACTTTACATATTAAAAAAATACAAGCGTAAAATTTATAGGTATTCATGTCCATATTTTTTATCGACACCAGAAGCAAATAGGTATGTCCGTAGCACGCGCCGCACCTGGCGTGGAGTGATGTTAAACATCGATGATGACATTAGATATTATTATTTGCTTGAAAAATTTATCTGTTTTAGATTATAAATAATGTTTATATATGGTAGGATAGAAATTATGTATAATTTTATAATATACGTGCTTTACATTTACAATAATAGGTACGTATTTAATGTATCATAGAAAATATAGAGTGCTTCTATTTTTTTTTATTTTATAATAGTGTGGTACTTAATAGAAACGCTTTAATTTAACAATTTAAAATTTTAATTTTTCTTTTTTCAAATTAAAAAAAATAATTTTTCAGTAACAGTAAAAATTACTTTTAAATGTTTTCTTTTTTCTCTTTAAGGTATACTAAACATCACGGACGTTATACCCGTGCCATTTTCTGATTTACTGTATTATGGAATATTTTTTTAATCTTATATCATATAATAAAGGATCTAAAAACATTTTAATATCGATACGACGCACATGACTATATCTAACAATCGTTTAACCGCATTTCTTCTCGCAAAATTCGTAAACGGGACTCCTTTAAGACGCAATATTTTATTCCAATTCATACAACAAAAGAACGGCAGCTGATTCCTTTGTACACACCGAAAATCATTCAAATACTTTTATACAATAAAACCAATGTAATTTAAACCTTAACTCAATAGAAATAAGATATTTTCATAATTCTTTTAATTATTAGTACTCAAGTTACTTGACTTTATTCTTAAGTATTATATCTTATTACAAGGGTTTAGGTCGAGTAATTAAAAATGGTGTAAACGGAGCTCGAAGTTTTTTTAAGGCTTGGTGTCATTTTAAATTGATAGTTTAGATTTAATTAACGGTGTCAATATTGAAAAGGGTTTTATTAAGCCTTAAGCAGAAAAAAGAAATTAAAAAGTATTACAAGTTTTTTTTGTCAGTTTTATGTACCTATAATATGATGTAAGTTATGGTTTCAGTTAAGGGTTACATTTCATTTATTAGTTTGTATACTTAAATAATAAAAGGACAAGAATAGTGTAATGCATTTTATCGATATAATTGTTAAAAAATCAATTCTATTACATACCTATGTCTATATTTGTAATTTTTATATTTATATTATGTATAATATATAGATTTTTAACTATTTCTATTCACATTTTTGTGTAACTTAATTCGTATTCTAAATGTTACATATTTAAATATCTTCTCAACTTAAGCGTACCTTTCATAATATTTTCATTACCCAACTTAATAAGCCTAATATTATATTTTAAAGTACATATGTATGTCCCTAGCGACTTACCCTCCTCAGCTCGCGCTCCAGCATCACATCACTGCCTAACAGTATTCCAGGTCATAATTTATCTGCGTATTGAATTTCATCCAAATCCGTCCAGCCGTTACAGCGTGAAGAAGAAACAAACCTACATACATATACAAACTTTCGCATTTATAGCAGTAGTCCAATAAAAGCAAGTTACTTTTCTTTTCAACATAAAGATTTTACAAGCAAACGTGGGATTGCACAAACTATGTAAATAAAATAAAAATGGAGACTGGTAGAGCTAATATTGTAGTCGTAAAACGAGTACAAATTGAACTCCCGTAAAGGAATATTTAATCTAATTCGTATTTCATGTTTATTCTCCCGTATATACTAAATAAATACAGATGCTGGCGTTTTTTATGCTTTGTGTGTGCTCAGACAACCAAGGACAGTGTCAATGTCAAATTGACATTAGCCGTCAACGCCCTTTGCATGTCATTTTTTATGAAACAATTTTTATACCGTGTATAGTATAAAATAATAACAGTTGCAATTTTCTATTTTAATTAAAGCCTTGTTGTTTATTTTTTTTCCTATCATATAAATAAAAATTAAATGGTACTCGTTGACAAGAGCATCAATTGAGAACGGAATCTTATTTTATCGTCCGAATAAGTAGTAGTAATATAATTATATCATAGTATCACAAAAACAGCTATTTTTATCCGTCTGTATATAACATATTTAATATGTTGACCTGCTATTATAGCCACTTTCATATAATATGTAATTTGGACCGTCATTATGGAATTTTGTTTCTGAAAGACTATTTTCATATTATTGAGATTTATGAATTAGTGTCTAAGCGAAGAAGACAGCTTATTTCTAGATTTAGGTATTAAATTTAATGCGGATATATTAATATTATATTAATGGTATACTCAAAACCAAACAATTTTTTTTTGGATAATTATAAATAAAAAATATATAAATTGGCAGTTAAAAAAATTATGCATTTTTATTAATTTGTAGCTGTCACGCCTGACATGCGCGGGCGCCGTTATAACCGAGACGTGTTATTAGAGGGTCAAATGCTAATGTATTTCAATCAATGCATGTGCGTTATGGAAAAATGAAAATCATTATAAATGCCAAAAATATTATCACCTGCCTTATACTTCCTAAAATTTCGTTTAGGGACCTAATATGATTTAATTAGAATAATTTAATTTTTCTTGTTTACAGTTACTTTACAGTGAACGAAATTCGTTATATTAAAAAGCGCTATAGACGACACAAAATTAATATATAGAAATATATATTGCAATTGGTTTTTAGTATAGATATAAATAATGCCTATTGACGATGGGCATAGAATAGAGGCTGTTGATGATAATATTTGAGTTAATAAATTATTATGTTCTGTTTTATATGTGCCTCTCTAATACAGAGGTACCTCTAAAATATATTTAAAATCTATATGAAACATTTCCAAGACTGTGTGTAAGAAAAACATGATAAATTATTTATTAAGGACTAAATAATAAATGATCCGTTCGTGAACTAAAGGAAGAATTATATTTAATTTTCTGCGAGAACGAATAAGTAGGATTTTTTTATTAAAAAAAATAAGAAAAATGTCTATTTATAAATAATTACCTACGTAATCAACACGAAACGTTCTAGTATTTAAATTCATTTCCTATTACTAACTAAAGAGTTCTTGATATCGATGTATAGAAATTAAAAATTAGCATTTAAGAGTTACGATGCAATAAACTGACAAACAAACAAATAAACATAGACCAAAAGCATTTCTTTTTAGAATTACATGACAATCTTTAGAATCTCATATGATTTTCGAAGGCGGTTAAAAGTATTACCAATAATTTATGGCTTAAAATCAAATACGTATATGGTGATTCTTCGCATGTCATCGTGATCGTTACCCAGGCCGGTTGCGTCGGGTGCAAGGGTCAAAACAACGTTGATTTATATCAAAGGACCCCTAGTCTTTGCCCGTTTGGTATTGGAAACAAGTTATAGGAACGCAATTAGTGGGTTTTCAAATGTCCATGTAAAACGGAATCATTTATTATTATATTTACATAGGTATATGTATGTACTTTGAATTATATAAAATGGAGAATACACCTGTCTCTGTCTGATAAGTTTGAAAGAAAATTCTTAAGTCAGTATTGAATTGAAAATAAATATTTTTGAGGTATATGTAGTTAACGATACAACGACGAGATATATGAAAAAAGTATCACCGTGGGGACGACAATATCCGAGTAAAGGACTGAGAAATCCTACCATTTTATTTGTAGGACGATTTTATCATACAGTTATATATATTTTTAAAAATAAATACTATGGAAATCTGCCGGTTATTAATTAATTTTATAACGTTGATATTATAAATTCGGAGAGGGGGACTATTTGATCCAAACCATTTGTTTTGTAGGACAATATTTTGTTTCTTGTTTAATGTTGGATTATCTCAAGATTAAATCGTAAAACAACCTGTCAGTAATAAATTTTATACCATCACCATTTTGGCATGTTCCGTGTGAAGCAGTTTTTAGAATTTTTGTCTGTCTGTCTGGAAACGCATCACGAGATAACCTGCTGGTTATCCGGTTCAACATATAGGATACTTTTTTTGCGGAAAAATATGTCATCTCTGAGAAATCTATACTAAACGTTAAAACGTAACTAGGGATGAATCCAAGCAGAACGAGGGTGAGTCGCTACTTTATTTGATATAATAAGTAAAATCAGTATCCGTTTTTTAAATGATTAAATAAAATTATTATTATAAAAGGAGCTTAAAAAGTTATAACGTGAGCCTCGTTAGTAAAAGTGAACTAATTATTCTAGGTAATAATATTTTAATTTTTAAGTGTATAAAAAATCTATTGAAAAGCTATAAATTTACAATTATTAACTCGAAATTTTCACAAAATAAAAGTTTTAACACAAAAAATTTATTGCACATAAAAGTTGATTAATAGAGATTTGTAAAGTTTTATTAGAATAATTTTATTACGGAGGTCAAGAAGGAGCTTTTGTAAATATAACATCATGCCTGCAATGAATTCTCGCTAAGGACCTATACATAAGTTCTGAAAAGCACATAAACTATACTAACTCAAAGGCAACATATCAAGTTTTCTAATTCACTTCATTGTAGCTCTATTATTTAAAGGTAACAGTTTGAAATCGACCCCAAAACTTTAGACACATTCCCAAGCATTGTTGACGGGAATAAATCAAGATTTACATGCAAAAAAACTAGTTCGGAATTGAAAAAAATGAAGGGACCGTTGTACGTCTTAAATTTTCGCACACGGAAGTTCCCTCGCATCGGTAACAATAGTATGACAATGACTGACAGAAGGGTAGTATGAATGGTTCGTAGCAGCTGATCTCGTTGCGTCTTAAATATAACGGTATTCCCAAATTGTGTTATCTTTGCTCCAATTTACGTGGATTTATGTGGCTTAGCCTCAGCTGTTTGTTAAGACATTTGAGCATTCAATGTCCGACGCATTGTGAGTTTTCTAAGTAGCCGTCGTCCGCGACGTATGTGGAACAAGGTCCATGGGAGAATTTTAGGTTTCAGTTGCTATGGAACTAAATATGTAAATTTGAAAGTTTTTAAAGAAATTTCTCTTGTGTCAGGTAGCAGTAAAATTAAAATACAAAGTTCTTTTAGTTTTAGTAAACACGAATATTATATAAAAGTATTTTCACTATACATATATTACTTTAAATGCATAGATATTATAAATATATTAATTATAGATAACAGATGGAAGATTGGGTTGAAAGAAATGATAGCTTAATTTTATCTCCAGAAAAATAAGAGCTTTTTGGTAGGCGGTGTGATAAAGGTCGAAGCAAATTAAGTGTGAGTTGCTGCTAAATATAGATCTCTTAAATATTTTTTTATCGTACGGGTTACATTATTTTTACTATGCCTTAAATGGTTGACATTTCAAAAGGTCATCGGAAAACCGAAGAAATTACTTACATCTGCCAACCGTCTCATGTTTACAGTTCTAGGACTTATCTAGCACACTCACGCGATAGGCAGGTGTGTTGTAAATATTATTTTAACATTTTAAAAAATAAGCAATTTCTATAATAAATGTTGAACACTCATCATAATATAATGAAGCAATTATGTTTGGGACGTTCTATAGTAGTTTTAATATTTTTATCTAATCGGCTTATTGTGGAAAAAATGCCAAAATTGACAACTTGTATATGAATAAAAGAGTTTTTTACAAAAAAATATTACAATGCAGTAATTATTTATGCGAAAATTCGTATTATGTGTGTGTTTTGTTAGTTCTTCAGTCTTCTTATTGTAACGGCTCCAAGAATTTGAATGACAATGAAAATATAATTATTTGCATATTATACAAAAATAACACATTGGCTATTTTTATTAGACTAGACTAGCCAAAATAAAACTAACATATCTTAAAGTCTATATAAATAAAAATGAATCACCGAAATGTATTTACGCGCACAACTTCCGATCGAGTGCACCAAATTGGATAATTCTTTTTTTTGTGTTTGTTATTGTCATGACAAGCTTTGTATACAAGAAAATTAATAGAAATTTTTTTTACTAGAATAAGTTTTTTTTTAAATCTCATGATATGAAAAGTGAGCGAGTGATTTAGTTTTTATCCCGGAAATCATCCCGTAAAGGGGTGAGAATGGGGATAAAAGTTTGTATGAGGAAGCAAGCTAGGAACGAAGTGAGTCGCTAGTTTTAAAATAAACATACAAAACGGAAAATGCTATTAAAATAGTAGTAGTAGTAAGGTAGTCATATTATTTTATTACTAAACGTAGTATTTACTACTGTGTTTTCTATGAAAAGGTACCTGATTTTTTATAGATATTTTATTCTTTTTATATATCTTCCTTTTCCTTTACTCTTGTACTGTAATAAAATAGTTTAGCCAAACATCTCCAAAGCTCTGTCTTCTTCAAAACAACATGCCAGAAAACTTACGTATCGTACACCATCTACAAATAACTTTAACTTTAAAAGCGTTATTTTCTTATCTGAGTTAAGAAAAGTTAAACTTATAAAAGTCTTTAAAATTACTAATTCAAATCGTAAGCAAATTACAAATTATCGCGTCAATGTAACGCTTCACCATATTATCAACGAAAGGGTTAAAATAAAATCGTAAATTAAAGCAAAGTGGATCGTCTTATATTGCTAGGGCGTTTTCTGAGACAAAGTACAAAAGGTTTTGCCCTATATTGGTATCTGTCTGACTGTCACATTAATACATTAAGTCTCACCCCCTTTTATATTTATAATAGATTTTTTATTCTTACGTATTAAAAAACGTGGGTAACCGTACAAGGGATGTTTGGTTTTTTCGTGTGAGATAAGTTTAGATTTATTCAAGCAAAAAGTTTAAGCAAAAGTTTTTATAGTTTGTTTCACGTGTTTTATGAAGCTAAATAAAAAAGAAGATAGAGTTGTAGATTTTGTGGGTAACACACAGGGCTAAATAGTTTTTGGAACAGAAATAAGTTGTATGGCTTGAACGCTTCCAATAATGATAGGGTACGATGGGCGCGACATGTAATGTGTATTAGATACAGTATAATTTTTTTATAAAAAAAGAGCTGAAAACCAAGATGCTATTTTGTTTTGTAGATAGTGTTCACAACGTTAAGTTTTTTTTCTACGTTTGATATGAGATATCTCTGACTTACAGAAGTTTTAAATTTTTGCACTTTCAAGTCATAAAAGTCATGTATTATTTATAGTTTAACCATTATCATTTTAGTTACAAACACAAAAACTAATTTCATGTAATAAAAAGAGTGATATTTATTTAAAAATTATGACATTGATAGCGCTTAGATAGAACAAATATACAGTATATTTTCGCCTATTAACACTTCAACATCCAAGTGAATTAAAATTACACCAAACCCTTATTGACGCCTCAGGCGAAAAAACATGCACAATAACTGCACGTGTCGAATTCAGTGTTCATTACACGTCGATTCATTTCAACCCTTTTGTCCACTGCTTGTGCGTGGACAATGCGCCCACACGCTGCGCTCGGTAGGTAGCCTCCACCCCCGTGTACAGTGGAAGGGTTAGATTTAAAGGCTACGTTACATATCGCACCTTTGCTAGCAATGGCTTGGTCATCATGCACTCAAAAATATAATTATATTAATTTTAGTAAAAACAATAGACAGAAAAAAATATGCCTTACGTATTTTATATACCTAATAGTTATGTTCCGGGCTTTTGAAGGTTATATAAGTAAGATAAATTTAAATCACACTCAAAATTTCAGAAATTTTAACCTCAAAAAGAGATAGAAACATAAGTTAAGTTTTGCATAAACATGTTCTATCATAGTTGTTCATATGAAAATATGTTATTTCTATGTACTATTTACCTAGAAATAACATTACAGTGTTAATTGATAGAAAATGTAAGCGTCAATTGAAAATAGATTAAAGAATGTGCTAGAGACAAAACGTATCCGTTGATGCCTAACAGAAGGCTATATGTTACATATTCCCAGGTCATAGTCTATCGACTATCCATGTACTAACCGTCCAAATCGTCCAGTAGTTTCAGCGTAAAGGCATAACAAACATACACACATTAAAATATATTTACCATAGTAGTCCGATATTTTTCAATAGCAAGTATCAAAGCGTTTCGAAGCATGTGTGACAACCCTTACTAATTGAATTGTTCTGAGGGACAAGCGGTCTCGTTAGTTTCTGTAATGAATAACATGGCTGCATTATTTTAATTTGGACGCGTGATTTTAATTCAGTCTACATTTCCTTTATGCCTTTTTATTTTAAATTAAGTACAGTCTGCATGGGATTCAAATTACACCTTTGAAAAATAAAAATTGAAAAATGAGTAAAGTTTCTTTTGTCTCTACTCTTTAGAATAAATGTTTGGAATAAATAGTAATAATAAATGTTTATAATTATGATGCTCATAGAAGACTGTAAAAGAAATGTTCAGAATATTCTTTTATTTTTTCATGAGTTAGTTTATAGACGTAGAAAATTGGCATTGGTTTCTTATTATGGCGGGTGGCGACCAGAATGAACTCTCTAAATAAAGAAATATCTAGCTTAGACGGTACTTTCTACATAAACCTAGACTCAATAAAAATACCATAGTTGGTCAAGCGATACGTTATACATTTTTAATACTGGAATAGAAACGAAACTATTAAAGCAAAAACCAAAGGTCAACGAAGGAATGTAACGAACTCGACCTTTACAACACCTTGCTGGGTTATACTTTACTTACTTTTATAGGAACGTAGTACGCGTGCGTTTATTAGATAATAATTAATGTAAAATAAATTGTTAATTTATTAATTAAGTATAATTATTACTATACTAGCATTGCCCGCGACTCCGCCCGCGTTCAGATGACCAAAAACCTAGGTTTTACATATTAGTATACTCGTACATTGCAGTTTTTGTACTTTTTCTCAGAAATGAGATATTTTCCCGCGGTAAAAAGTATCCTATATGTTGACCCGGATAACCAGCTATCATCATACCAAATTTTATCAAAATCCCTCTAGTGGTTTTTCCGTGATGCGGTAACAGACAGATAGATAGACAGAAAGACAAAAATTCTAATAATATTTAATGTACAGATTCGACTCGGTTAGAATTTTATTATATGTATAGATTTTCGTGTTAAATGAGAACCCAACCTACAGCTTAGTACTTTGTACTTGCAAACACGTTATTAAATCTCACAAACAATAAATAAAATTAGGGCATTGAACTTCATAAATATAGACTATTCATTCACTAACTTAATTTCGCATTTCCGTGATTCAGAGCCTCCAATGTCAATAAATGTAGCAACTGTCATGTACCATCTGTTGATAATCTAATTTATCGAACTGCTTGTAAACCTATAAAATTAAACACCACGGCCACAACTTATTTTTGAAAGCGGCTTTGTTATTGTGTCTTGAAATAAGTTATTTTTCGTATATTTTCTCTGCATTATATTTCGAGTTTTTGTCTAGCACAGTTAATTTTCTGATATACATAGTTCTATTTTGATCTAAGAGCAAAGAAGAGTTAATAAGTATCCTATAAGTTAGAACCAATTATTAATTATCGAATATACTATTTTATATTAAACAAAAATAAAGCAAAAAAATTGTGTATTTAATATTTTACCAGTTATTATTTGTACACATATTGGATAAGTATATTTATTTTTATACCTATAATTTTTTTTTAATTTTATGAATTAGAAGTGGTATTTTAGTTTTAAAGGAGCGGTATTTTAGTTTAGAATTTTTACAATTTACTTAAAAAAAACGATTTAATTGTAATTTTATGCTTAATTTTTTAATGACAAATTATGAACAAGAGAGATGGCTATAATAATTGTTTTTATTATTTACATCAAGGCACATTCCCTGCTAAAGGGCTTTCTAATGCCTATATTTTAAATGATAAAGCTGGTCCATCTACATCTACATAGGTTGTGATAGAGCGGCATTCAAAGGTATGGTAACAGTTGTTTATGATTTAAGTGAGCCATTTAATTTTTGATTTCAGTTTTAAAAGGGGGTTACTATAGAAAATAAAAATAATTAAGTGCCCATCTAATAACAAATTAGTCAATTATGTGTGTTGAAATATATTTACATTTTTTTTCTTAATTCTTCCCATGTAATAATAAGCATTAAATATATTTTTTCTTTACTAACGGACTAATAAGAAAACCGTAAGCAAAAACTAATAAAAATTAGGGTAGTAGAAAGTAAATAACTGACAAAAGAATATAACATTATTATCCGCCAACCCGCACTTGGCCAGCGTAGTGGTTTATGACCTGATCCCCTCGTATCGAAGGACCGTGCCCAGCAGTGGGACGTTAAAAAGGGCTGAATATAAACATGTTATAAATTACTTTTTTAACATACTGCGTTATTAGGTATTGAGTTTCATGTCTAAAAAAATGTAAATAATAAAGATAAACAATTAAATTTTTTTTTTTTATTGAAAAGAGGCCCGTGCCCAGCAGTGGGACGTTAAAAAGGGCTGAATACAATACTAGCACATCAAATGTAAACTTTGAGAAACTATGTATTGGCATTATTATTTAAGTTTTATTTTTGGTTTAACAAAAAAATAATCGATCTAATCATCACTTCGCTCGGGTTCGTCCCTAGCTCGCTTCCCGATACAAACTTTCATCATCATTTTCTAAGTTTCGCATTTTTTTTAATGTAAGAACCTTCTACGAAGTATTAGAAAACATTTAAAAAAAATGATGAATGAAATCGGTAAAGCCGTTCTCAAGTTATAGCGTGACCAGAAGAAATAGGGGTTCATATTTATATATATAGATGAAAGAAGCATATCATTTGTCTATTTCGTTAATTTTATTTAGGCGGCGGAGCATATAAGAGAACAAAAATCGCATCGTCACCTCACTAGCTCAGGACAATATTAATGAATTAAACCACAATATAATGACATCACTAAAACCGATGAAGCGTAACATCACTATAAAATATCGATAATTCCACTATTGAACGGTAATTTTGTTACGTAAAATTTCAATCAAGTACAATAACTCTCTAGAGCACTTATACTTACCCCAATTCTAGTGCAAGAGATTTTGAAGCTTCATAGCAAAGTAATATGGCTCAAATTACAACAAAAACAGAAATCTGTCAAATCATCACTTTTAATAGACTTATGGGGGCCTTTGTGACACCATAGTGACATCTTTGTTGGTGTAAATGGTTCGCGTTTTATTTACAATTCATTAGTTGCTGTTATATTAGAGAAAGTCATGGTCATCGTTGAATTTAGCAAAAATATTAAACGGTTTACTTTCATAACTTTCGCAAATACCAAATTTGTACCATTAGTGTAATATAAAACTTTTAGTTTTTTTTTTGAGTTGGCTTAAAACTCCAAAACTTGAGTTAAGATTTAGCCATATAGGTGTATAAAAAAATCGAAAAAAATCACGTGTGATATATCATTCAACCCGTATATGGCACATTGATTTAAGCATATCTGAAGTAAATTATATTAAATACTAGCGACTCGCCCTCGCTCCGCTCGGGTTGGTCCCTAATTACATTCTAACGTTCAGTATAGATTTCTCAGATATGAGATATTTTCCCGCAGTAAAAAGTATTCTATATGTTGACCCAGATAACCTACCTAACCAAGAAACCTAAGATAACTAAAGCTATCGTTATACCAAATTTTATTAACATCTGTCCAGTGGTTTTCTTGTGATACGTTCCCAGACAGACAGACAGACAAAAATTTTAGAAACTAGATTTAGCCTATGTATCGATAATAATGACTATTTCAAAAAGATTTTTCAAAAAACTATGTAAAATACAGATTCGACTCAGTTAGAATTTTATTAAATGAAGACAATATTTTAAGTTATGAATATCTAATAGGTAAATATGTGTTTTACGTCTCAAAATATATTAGATTTGCTTTTCATCGGCTGGCAACAACTTCGAAAATATCTGATTAGTTATCTATTCTAAATGAAAACCCCGTTCAGTTATTTTTTACATTTTGGTGCCTGGAAGTCGGTTTTTTTTAACTTTTTATAATATTAGTATAGATAAGCAAAACATAATTTTTAAACTAAATGATCGACACTGAAATAAAAATTCTGAAAAAATATTTTGTATAATGTACCTACCTATATAAAATTTAGAAAAAAATGATTGTTTTAAATAATGTTTTGTGTGAGCTTTCAAGTAATAATAGACTGAGTAGGGGGTTTTAAGTACATTAAATAAAGCTTGTAGGCGTAAGTTTTAATGGAATATTTATTACATAGCTTTTAATGTAGATGGACTTTAAAGTTTGAAAAAGAATTAATTGGTAATTAACTTTAATAAACAAAATTAGCCATTACATATCTCATGCTTTAATATACAGTTTATTTTGTCGAATTCGTAAAGTTATTCACGCTTTGTTCCTGACTTCTGCCTTACTCTAAAAAAAATGATGATCTGTCTGATGCACCATTCGCGGTACCCTCTTGAACCTTATATTGCTTTTATGACATTTTCATTTATCCATATTAGTATATTTTATACGTTTTACGAAATTAGCTTATAATTTGAAATACACTAAATGATACAGAAATAAATACTTTACATTTGATTTTTAAAATATATAGGATAACGTGTGTATGTGTATATATGTGTGTACATGATCACATGATGACATATGATGACATGAACTTGATAGTTTTTAATAATATTATAATTTCCTCCAATCCAAGATCACTCTCACTAGCCAACTGTGCAGGAGATATCTTCCTCCTTCTCTTGAACGATTACAGCCATAGTGGTAAATCTCATTGAGATGAGCAATCTGCGTAGGAGATTTTATAGTGCACACACAGAAGCAAGTTCACTCTCTATTCCTGTCACTCTCATACTCCCCCAGGACGGTAACTCGACACGACCGGTAAAAGTGTAGGCAGTAGATATTATAGTGCACAAAGATACCCTTGAACCACAAGCAGACATAAGTGAAATCTTAATTGCTTATACTACTACTTTATTGTGGTGACTAAAAAAAAACTAGAGAAGATTAGGCGCGGGCTTTTTTAAAATAGGGAGCCCAGAAGTATTGCTTAGTGTAACAAAATAGACAAAATATGGACGGTAGTATTCTAAGAAAAAGTTACTTAACGCGGAAATCGAATACACTACCTCAGTATCACCTGTAACTTGCATTTAGAACAATTATGTTTTATTGTGCTCTATTAAGTAATTTTACATCTATATATATAAAAGAAAGTCGTGTTAGTTACACTATTTATAATTCAAGAACGGCTGAACCGATTTGGCTGAAACTTGGTGGGGAGGTAGCTTAGAACCAGGAGACGGACATAGGATACTTTTTAGCCCGTTCGACTGCGTTCCCGTATACAAGACTCAAGAACGGCTAGACCAATTTTTATGATATTTGAATTTTTGGATTTCTCTCATTCCGGAATAGGTTAATACCTAAGTATTAAAACGTCAGAAAAATTAACGAAAAAAAAATATTTATATGGCTAATAACACTGGCTAATAGCTATTTATATCTATTTAAAACGTACCTAGCGACGAACCCGAGCGAAGCGAGGGTGAGCCGCTAGTTATAACTAAAAAAGCCGATTAACGTTTAATAGACCATATTGTGCAACAGGTGCATACAGATAAGATGGTATCAAGTAATTAAATTTCGACGCCAAATTTACACACGCTAAGCGAGTAAACGGTTAATTTAGAGGCTGGAAATTGAATGCTTGGGACAAATTCAAAACAACATAATACACAACACAAAACAAACAAAGGACAAAATCTATATACCTACTAAATTACTAATATTTTAAAGAGGTGCAGT
Source organism: Brenthis ino (assembly GCA_921882275.1). Classification (NCBI taxonomy): domain Eukaryota; kingdom Metazoa; phylum Arthropoda; class Insecta; order Lepidoptera; family Nymphalidae; genus Brenthis; species Brenthis ino. Next base: position 8,711,190 of record OV170223.1, on the reverse strand, counting down.
TTGTGAGTTTGTGAGGTTATAAGGGGGTGATCTCTGGATCTACTGAACCGATTAGATGAAATTTGGTCAGAAGATAGTTTGAGACCCTGAAAAGGACATAGGATACTTTTTATCCCGGAAATCATCCCTTAAGAGTCTGAAAATGGGGATGAAAGTTTGTATAGGGATTTAACCAAGGAACGAACCCGAGTGAAGCGAGGATGAGTCTCTAGTTAATAGATATACCTACCTTGCTAGGTAATATGGCTCATGTTAAGATTTAATTCAACTAATTGATAAATATTAATTATCTTTGAACATTAACAGAAAAAATAAGATAAAAACACTAAAAATCACCCTAAAATTGTTTGACGACACGTTTGGCTCAGTTTGTAGTGACCCTACTTGCAGTGCCAGCGGTCGCGGGTTCGAGTCCCGCTGGGCGCATTCATTTGTGTGATGAGCACGAATGTTTGTACCCCAGTCATGGGTGTTTATATTTATAATATGTATGTATTTAAAAATTCTATATATGTAGTGTATCAACTATCTGGTATCCATAACACAAGCCGCGTAGCTTAATATGAAACTAGATGGCGCTGTGTGTTGATGTCCCAACATATTTATTTATATTTATTGTACGATTCTTCTTTGCTGATGAGGTAAATAATAATGCAGTATCCATTCTATTTTTCGCTTTCCCTAATCCGCGAAGTCCAGCCAGTTCTATTTGCCAGTATGCGTAATATCACAATAATTATATCGCGATTCGTTTTTATATAATTTTAAATAAATATTACTGAAGTTTTCTTAAATTTCGAATTGTCTCATGAAATTAAAGTTATCTATTAATAAACTTAACATTAAATATTTTTTATCCAGTAGGCAGTAAGCTAATATACTCGTACATTACTTAAGATAAAGATCTTACTTCGAATTTTAGAGTAATACATATACTCGTATTTAATGATTAAATAAAACGTCAAACATATTAACCCGTCTCGATTCACTTAATAATAACGTCACTATTTTCTTTAGTAGTAGTAGTAGTAGTAGTATTCTAAAGTTTTAGGAAAATAAAAAAAATGAAATAACAAACAAAAAATATTCATCTTTACCTTTCTGAAAATTTGTAATGTAGTCAGCAGGTACATTCGTATATCGCTCATACTTAAATTAACTTCAAACGAGGGTTTATCGTTATTTCTAATAAGGAATTGTTACATATATGGTTATCAGTAAAAGAAAAGCTATTACACTGTCTTTATAGACTATGTTACGTCAACGGACGTTCCGCTGCGCAGGCGCAGGTGTTCCATCTAATTAAACGACATGGGAAAAATAGCAATTTACTACGAATTCACTACCGAATTCGTTATATTATGATGATATAATCTTTATTTAAGGTTTATTAATATGTCACAAAAACAAGTGACATAATAATAAACATTAGGAATAAAAGGTTTTATTTGAAAACAAACATGTGTCTGTACTTATGTACGCACGTAAGAAGTTATACTTCTTTGGCGTAACAGAACAATAATAGCTAAAGATTTCATCTCATATGTCACAACTCTCTGTTTGTAAAAGGAATAAAAAATTAATAAAATAATTAAATAAATAAGGCATATTACAATCATATATTTATAGAATATCAGTAACGGAAAGAATATAATATTATATATATATATATATATATATATATATATATATATATAATATTATATTCTTTATATTATTATCATTTGTCAGACAATAACAACGGTTACCATGGCAACAAACAGTTAACAGCTAGCTTCATCATGTCGCTTCTTAGCTGTCGGTGTGCGCGCGCATCGTAAAATATTTACTCTCATACTTTTTTCAAAGCGTGCCAATAGAAGTATAACTTCAAAAATAATTTACTTTACGTTTTTAAGATTATAGATTCGATGTGTAGTCGCCGTATAGATCAATGTGTTACGTGCAATTAAGCGATAAGAGCTGATTGTGTATCAAAGTTTATGTGTTCGACTAAAAATTGTTAGAAACTTATTTTTTGATAATCCTTAAAAAATCTTTCGACCTTTAGTCTCTACGTCTGGTTGATTGTTTGTTCGTAGATTATTCAGTAACTAGCGACTTACCCTGACCGGTTCAGAGATTATCCGGAACAAACAGACAGACAGACAAAAATAAAAAAAATGGGTTTTTCTTATAAGTACCGTATATAATTTCATGTGCATTTAGTAAAACGCTGTTATTTTAACATTACAAACAGACACTTCAATTTTATTTATCTGTATAGATGTATAGATATAAGAACGTATGTACGTACTACGGAGGTATAAACATACATAGCCCGACCTTAATTTAGTGTTTTTAGGGTATACTAACTTAGTAATCTAATAGCATATACTATTATTAGGACACTAACTTAGTACTATAGTAGGTATTACATATCGATGGAATTATTATTAGGTAAAACATAAACATTTAGACTGTTATTTGATTAAATTTTATAAATAACACCTCACAATAGTACAACAATGGAAATTTGTTCCATCTTGTAATCCTAACACATTAAAAGAAGGCAGAACGACTACACCTGTCGGACTCGGGCCCTGTAATTAGAAATTCTTTAACATTTCGCTAAACTCCGATGTTTGGTAGTATGTGGGACAGCGCTTCTAAAAGTATTAAAAAATAAATTATATACTTCCTCCTTATGATGTTTTAGTGTTTACGTGAATGGTTTGGCACACATGATATGAAAATAAACCACTTTTTACGGACTTTCTGAGTTTTAATTTGATTTTTGATTATCGACGTTTCAGATGCTTTTCTGCATATTACATAGATTTTGAAAATAGTATAGAGTTAAAATAATGTTACTGTAATATCCATGTCATGATTATGGAAAAACTTTATTTTTATCAATGTAGAGAGTTAGAGACAGAATTTACCGTAACATTGCTTGCTTCGTTAAGTTGCTTCTCTAGGTACGTTTTATCGTATTGTTATTTTTTGAGCGGAACCCTAATCTTTTTCTAAAATAAAAGTAGCCTAAGTTACTTCTTGTAACATTAGCTATCTGCCAGAGAAACTCTCGTAAAAATCAGTCCAACTGCTATGGGATTTGCCAGAACAAATAAACAGACAGACAGACAAAATTAAAAAAAGTGTTTATCTTATAAGTACCTACCGTATATAATGTTATATCCATTTAGTAAAATGTTATTATCTTGACATTACAAACAGACACTTCAATTTTATTTATCTGTGTAGATAATTTGATGCCATCAAGCTGATTTGATGCGAGAGCTAGAACGAACTTTTCAACTATAATTACTTGTAAAACCTGTGAGTTTGGGCTAGTTTAAATTCGTTCTGACAAATCTCATACATTGCAATTGGACTAAAAATTGATTTTTATTATTTTAATTATAATTGATATATTCCTATGATATTTTCTTATTAAATGAATGCGAGAATCGAACCTATAATGTCTATTTTATACATATACTAGCATTGCCCGCGGCTCCGCCCGCGTTCAGATGACCAAAAACTAAATTCTTAGGTGTTACATATTAGTATACTCTTACATTGCAGTTTTTGTATTTTTCCTCAGAAATAAGATATTTTCCCGCGGTAAAAAGTATCCTAGGATCGCGCGCTACATCGCCCGGTTTATATAGCTTGAGCAGGCGGTCGAGCGATGCGGGGCAGAGGGGATGGACTCGCCGTAGGCATCTCAATGCTCGCCAAGCATTAAAAATGTTTCGCTACTAATTACTTCTAACAACGATATCTCAAAAACTATTCATCTGATTGATTTAGTGTAAAGAGCAATTTTAATCTGCATTAAATGACTAAGCTAACTAAAATATTCATTTGGATAAGGATTAATACCGAACTAAAGAAAATAACTTTGAAAATAACGTAATGTTTTTAATTAAAAATGTTAACATAAAAGTGGTTATTGTAAGTCAACCGTAAGAGATAGAGATATGCTATCGCGGACTTTTTTGTAGCATTTTTATAGATTTTGAATTCTCTAGTACATTACTTAACTGTATCTTTGCTAGTTTACGCGGCGTTCGCGTGGAAAGTTCCCATTTGGCGAGATTTTTTGCGACCTCTTCAACATTTGTCGCCGTATTTCAGCTAATTTACATAAAAGCATAATAAATTATATACCTAAACCTTCCTCAAGAATTACTCTTTCTATTGTTGAAAACCGTATAAAAATCCGTTCAGTAGTTTTCGAGTTTATCGCGTACAGACAGACAGGAGGACAGACAGGAGGACAGAAAGACGCGGCCGGGGGACTTATTTTTATAATAAGTATAGATGGTTGTATATTACTTATTCGTACCTAGCTTGAATATCGCTTTCGTTTGAAGCAGGTGACACATCAAGCAATCTACAAACATTCAAGTATCCTTAAAGACACACTTCCTACACACACATTCTTACAAATTAATTTTATAGCACCAATAACAAATATATACAGAATATAATTAAATAAAACATGTTAATTTAACAAATTAACCCAATAAAGATTTGAAGCACTAAAATTATATACAATATATTATTATTATGGCTTCAATAGTTAGCAAGTTTAGACAATATTATATAGTCGCTCTTCCCCCTTTTACAACAGTTTATGCTGTATATAAATATTTACTACAAGCAAGTATCGAAGCTACTACTAGCCAAAATAAAATACCAGCTGGATAAGAAACATCTGCGCCACATGATGATGATGATGTTCTCCTAGCCGGTTCCGGCCACGGCGGCCAATCTCATTGAGACTAGCCAACTGCGCAGGAGATATTATAGTGCACAAGTGTACGCGCAGACATAAGTGCACTCTCTATTCCTGTCACTCTCATCCGTCTCCGGTAGGACGACTGCTCGACACGACCAGTGAGAGTTAAGGCGCAGGACCGACGGCTTTACGTGCTCTCCGAGGCACGGGGGTGAAACACCGCCAACTTCCCAACTCCGGGCTGTTACTGAGGCTTACTTATACAGAAAGACTCAATAACTAAACTTGGCCCAACCCGGGTCTCGAACCCAGGTCCTCCGGGTGTGCAGCCGTACATGCTAGCCACTACACCACCGAGGCAGTTATCTGCGCCACATAATACTAAATTAAGTATGAAAAGTACAAGATATCAACAGGAATACAATAGAGTAGGACCCTATATATGTAAGTATCTACCGGTTGGTGTCACGGCAAAGTCAAAATAACCATGGAAACGAATATTTGAAAAACATTATTGAAATTTGGTTTTTTGTATGAAAGAAGTAAAAAAAAGAAGTGAGGTGCAAATTTATTATGTTTTTTAATAAACGCGATTTTTTGTCTAATCGAAACGACTTGAATCTCCTCAATTGCGTCACACTTTGATAGAATGAATGGACAATTTGTTCCGTCATATATTTTTACCGTTTCCACCGTTTTCTATGATTATTACGTTTTTTATTAAAAAAATATCGTTATTTTAATATTATTGTTAAACCGTATACATTCTACAGTAACTACTTAAAAATAGCATGTACAAACGTACAACGGACCAAATGCGAGTCTAAGTGCGGAAAACGAGTCCAATATACAATAGCATGTACAATAATGGACGGTCTTTAGCAGTAGCCACAAAGACTGATATCAATTTAACAGATTTCTTTTTCTTATATCTTTTTTTTTCTTTTAGTAACTAGGTATATCATAGCATATATAGTTCATTTTTTAAGAGTTTGAAAAATTCGGTATGTGTTAATATTTCAGTTACACGTATTTTTATAAATTCGCTCAGACGTACTAGTAACAAACAAACATACATACATACACACTCACACAAAACACGCACATACACATACACTCATGTTAACACTTTTGCAATTATAATAGTAGTCCGATCGCTCTAGCATAAAGGCTCCATATTTTTTCCTAATCAGACCATGTGAACCGGAAAGTGCTAGTTTAAAGATTTCCATGTTAAAAAGTAAAGGAAATTGTTTAATTGCAGCTTTGAACCCACTAACCGGGATTTGACCGCTAAGTATAATGTGAATGTAACGGGTAAGCAATGACTTAAGACTTCTTTGACTTAGTTAAGAAACTAGGTTTTAGTTTCTATTAGCTTAATTTGTTGTTAAAACTTTTGACCTTAATTCACAAACCACTCGCTTTATTAACTATTATTTTAAAATATATAGTTTTGTTGGTTTATTACATTCATATGTGTGTATGAAAAAAGTCTTTTACACTTCACTTTTAAATGTGTATTTAAATAATTTAATAATTATTATTTTAATAATAATTAACAGGAATTAAATATACTACTAATTAAACTACATAAAAAAAATATATTAATTAGACAAAAATGGTAATATAAATAACAATATATCAAGAAATATAAGTTGCATTCAAAATTGCAACAATTTTTGCAGAATATAAACTTTCATTGCTACATTTCATTCATACATAAATATGAATAAACAAAATAAATTTAAATATTTCATTCAAGAACTTATCATAGTAACACTTATCACTGACCGCAAAGATAACGTCAAAAAAAAAAAAGTAATTAGAAGAAGTTGCCCCCAACTTGGGGTCCCACCTTCACAATACATCGTCTGTCCTTCTCATGCATGCCAAATTTTTAGATGTATGAAAGGGACATAAACGTGACAAATGTCACAGTGTCCCAGGTAAGTTAAAATTAAAGTTATTCGAACGTCAGCTTTGCGCGGGAAAGCACGTACTTCGATGCGAGTTTCAAACTTTAAAAGTTTACGCAAATATTAACAAACTTAATAACAACGTTCAGTAATGAATATTCTACATATATTTTCTGTGTTTTTAAATATTGGATTATTGTGAAAATGTGGTTTTTAGTGTATGGATACTATCAGTGACAGGAACATCCTTTTGTGCAAGGGATTACTATTCTTAAGGCGGCAACTGTATCGGTAAGGATAAAAAAGACCCCTTCTATTAAACATTTACAAATTTCATATATGAATGCAGCCTTTACAAAAGCATATTATAATAATATTCGTGTTCATGCGAGTACAAAGTTCGATTCCAGTTAGAGGTAAACATGTGCCTTGAGCTAACTTTTATTTCTCACCAAGGCAATATTTATAAGCACTACGAGTAACTTGTAGAAATAATATAGTTTTATCACGTATATTTGATTAATGTTCTTAAACTTTCGAAAAGTTTCAAGGCTTTGAATCTAAACTTTAGGTTAGGTTATTTTGTATCGAGATATATAGTGGTATATCTTTATAAAAACTTAAAAGAAAATATCATGTAGACTTACATATGTACTAAAAATCATCCTAATATAAAAAGTAAAATGTACGTGAAATACATTTTAAACTTTAAGTTAAAAAAAGAATTAAAGATGAGTTTCGTAAATACGTTGTAAAATAAGTAAATCTTTTTAAAAGGAATGCACAAATCGCTTATTTTATCGACACCCTGTCACTTTGGAGAGTATTCGAGACCAATATTTGTAAAGGACGTGAGAATCGGGCAGTTGATATAAATTAGAATTTTTTGCTTTTCAACCTTATTTCGTTAACTTTCACGGTTTTTTGCCTTTTAAATAAAATATGTAAATATAACAGTGGGATATGTTATGGGAAGCCCTAATCTCACTTTTTGCTTATATTTTATCTGAAATTGATAAAAATAAATTATTTGAACTAAGACTTTCTTAGATTTACGCGAATGTTTGACATTTTAAATTAAAATATATTTTCGGATTTTTTCGCGGATTTATTTAGATTTTTATTTCCGACCCAAAAATAAAAAGTTCTATTTATCTATAAATAAATACATAATATAAAAAGTACAACAGAACAAAGTCGGGCTTATTACAACACTTATAAATCGAGAACGGTTGGACCGATTTTTGATTTGTTGGATTTGTATCTGCCCCGAATAGCAGGATAACATCGAAAAAATTCACGAAAAAAATGTACATGGCGAACGCTGGCTATTACATTTACTATTTATTACATTTACTATTACATTTACTATTACATTAACTATTTACATATACGTATCTATTTAAAACATATCTAGGGACGAACCTGAGCAAAGCAAGGGTGAGCCACTAGTTTAAAATAAATACTAACTTTCAAATACATAATTCCATAATCATTATATTCAAACGAGATACCCTCGCAATTAAATTTAAGCCAAAACTTCATTTGAACTACATTGCAAAAAATCGCCAATTCTAAAAGTCAATTGAGTATAACAAAAAACTTTATAAGGGCTCTTACACACTCTCATAACGAGAATACAATAAAACAAAGGATCATAACAACCACTTCTCACGCACTCTAATATATCGTTCACCTTCAAGGGTCAGTAATGCCTTTAATTAGTGATAGATATATATTTTTTGTAGAAGAGGGAAAGAGAGGCAGAAGTAAATATATTATAATAGCGCACCCTCGTGAAGCGAAGCGAGTGTTTTCGCGAACCTCTTTATATATTGAAGGCTAAGTCTGATGCATTTGAAAAGTAATGTAGAGTTTGAAAAGGGTTAGTTGTCTTTGTTTTTAAATTTATTTAAACTAAAAAAAACGTTAGTATTACGAAGATGGAGCCTGATATCCTAAATTTGGACTTCCTAATCCATATCCATACTAATACTATAAGTGTGAAAGTTTGTGAGAATGGGTAAATGGATGTTTGTTACATTCAAATTTTGTACAGAGATAGGTTATAGTATATAATACCACATGAGTTACTTTTCATCTCGAAAAAATGTAAGCTTCCCGTGGGATAGATTTGTTTTTGTCTAGGAACGAACCCGAAGCAAAGCGAGGATAAGTCGCTAGTTCCTTATAATTTTGTATGTAAAAAACGGTTATCCTATAATGTTATAGAGCTTAAATATTGAAAAATTATAACTGTTATTAGGTACATGATTCGACCCTAGTTTATTTCAATCGAAAGGAATACATAATTACTTGAAGAAACGAATAGTTCTTCGTGTATTACATGTACTTGTTGTATTATCACCTCCAGGTAAATTTCTAAGAAATTAATTAAATTTCTAAGAAATTAATTAAAATTCTAAGAAATTAATTAAATTTCTAAGAAATTAATTAAAATTCTAAGAAATTAATTAAATTTCTAAGAAATCAACAAAATTAACAATAGATTTCTTAGAAATTAAATTAATTTCTTAGAAATTTATCTAGAGGTGTTAACTGTAACGCCGGCGTGTCCGCGATCGTTGAGGGATAAAATTTATTATTTAAAAGGGTCGTCACTGTTTAAAATAACTTTAAAATCAGTCGCACAACGTCACCACTTATTTCCTCATAAGCAAACTATAAAACTGTCTTAGCAAGCATATTGTTATTATAATTTATTTGTTTTACTTTATGCATAGAGTACACATCTAATTAATATATGCAAAGGGTAATCCGGAACAGCCAAAGAGAAATACTAAATGCAGCTTGTTCTTTATAAATTATGCATTTTTTTATCGCATTAAGACATTTTTTTATATGAGAGACAGTAGAAAGTAAATTAAGCATCGTATCGACTTTACATATTTTGTTACCATTTCTTGTTTTTGTTTTAAATATATTCTTGAAAGCACTTTTTAAATATCTTCTCGGTATTGCTTTATCTATAGCCATTTTCAATTAAATTCAATTCAATTCTCTAGTTAACGTCTTCAAAGCGTGCCAGTTGGCCACAGATTAGTTCGCCAATGTCACACTTTTCTACGGTTCTACTTCGTAGTTTTTTTTCGTAAGACTTACTTGAAACACTATTTATCATTCTTACTTATATACTTAAAAAATCGAAATAATATTATATTTATCGAAATCTATAGGTTTTTGTACATTACACGTTAATTTAAAATAATAATTTAAAGAAAACAAACGAAGATTTATATAGCTGACTGTAAAAAGTTAACTGTGTTTTTATTACTGCATAAACACAAAAACGAGTCACTAATTAAAATAATTATAGTCATTCAATTACATAAAATCCTCTTTTCTCACGACACTCAGTCGCGGATATGAGCTATATAAATTAAAAGAAGGTAAAAAGTAACGACGTAGGGTGATCACCCAGGAACTAAATTAACTGATAAACATCAATGTGTTACGATTAGGTGCTCCTTAAAATGATTAAAGCTGGTATAAAAAACTTAAAAAAATACGTTTGCTTAAATAAAAAACAAAGTTTGAATGGGAAAAGATATCACAGTTAAAATGTAAAAACAAAGGGTAGATAAAAAACTTTTTTCGGTACATAAATAATTGTTTTTATTATATTTATTTGGAATACTAAGCTTATAGTGCCCAAAGCTCAAAAACTTGATATGTCAAAGTATTGATTTCAGCTTTAGAAAGTCAAAGTATGATGTTATGCATAATGAAATTTATTGTAAAAAAATGTAATATTTTCTCTATGGCATTAAATCATTTACGTCCAAAGACATGTAATTTATTATTTTTTCGGCCATATTTTAATTTTATTGCCAGTTATCAATGCCTATCGCTATAACAAACAAGATCCCTCAATTAATATTTGTATACAATTCTAACTCTATTATTTGAACTATAACGACTGTAACCACTGACTATAATCTATAAGAAGATTTTAAAGCCATTTTGAATAGTCCTTATTATGTACAGTATAAGAACTTTTTCTTCATGTACATATTTTCCCAGGTGTGGTGGATATAAATCACCCTGCTTGGCCTTCTGACCTCCGGGTTTTGTGGATTAGGGGAGTATTTCCCAGGACCTAGTCCGAGTGAGGTTGGACTAATTTGTTAAGCCTTCAAATTTTTGGAGTTGGACATTTAAACCTTTATAACTATCACGCTTAATTGCATACTTCGTCAAAATATATTTTATAAGAAGCTAGTCACTCATTTTCTGTTACTTAAAAATATTTTTTTAACGTCCTTGTTATATGTTTTTACCTAAAGCAAAACCTGATTTAACAAAAATATCACATTATTCCCTTTACAACACTAGATCATTTCTAGAACTCGTTTTATCAAAATTCGAACTACATATTTTGAAGTTGACAATAGCTTTTTTTGCGAATATATAGCTAAGGAACGAACTTATAGAGCCAAGGTTTAACAATAGAGTATCGTCTATCGAGGGGAATATAAGTTGAGAAAATAATTTAATGGAATATTTCATGACAAAAAAACTATGACTTATATTGCCGTTACAGTTAATAATTTCAATATAAAAGTTTAATAAAAATTTTACGGCTCTATTATGAAGTAGGAACTTCTTCATCTATACATATAATAAAATTGTAAATAAGTCGAATCTGTACATTAAATATTTTTTGGAAGATCATATTAAAATAGTAAATTATTATTATCGATACAGAGACCGATACTAGTTTTTAAAATTTTCGTCTGTCTGTCTGAGAACGCATTATGAGTAAACCACTGATCGGATTTTGATGAAATTTGGAATGGTGATAGTTGGTTGTCTCTCTCAACATATAGGATACTTTTTACTGCGGGAAAATATCTCGTCTCTGAGAAATCTATACTGACCGTTAAAATGTAACTATGGACGAACACGAGCGGAGCGGAGTTACTATCTAAGCATCCAACATCTACGGTAGCTGTGATAAATTTTGATTACTTGCTTGCTATGAGCCATTCGATGTTTATGTCTCATTTTCTTTTATGGATTTATTTATGTAGCTTATGGTGCGTGATGACTCTATACGATATAAAACAAGGCTAGATGTTTTATATCGCATACAGTTTGTATTACTTGTAGTTTTTGGGAAAGTAGCACGAATATTTTATATGTAGGAAAAATTATATAGAAATTTCTGAAGTCTTATAATATTAAATGAGTATTTTTTATTTACACCTATATACATTTATTTCGTGTATCTCGCAAACGACGATTTCGATCAAGCTTTGTATTCAGATAAGTTTTTGATTTTTAAAATTATTATTTCTAAAAAAAGGAATTTTTTTTTTTTGAAAAAAAAAAATCATTTTACAAAATAAAAATGCCGAACGAAGCTCAGTCATCCTGGTAGGTACCTAGTTATTTATATATTATGTACATTACGATTTAATATATATTTATGATCCAAAAAGAATATGCTGTAACAACGCTAATAATAACGGCCCCAAGAATCTAACATTCCCGCCCCTCGATATTGCATCGTAAATTTCCCATACGAAGAAGTCATTGTTGTCAAAAATAAATCATTGCAGTACAAGAAAGAGCCTTTGAAAGAAACTAGATCGAAACCCATCTAATGTTCGTAAAAATAACAAAGTTAAAAATCTTCAGGTAGAAAACAGCTGCAAAATGACCTTCGAACTCTAAGGGCGCATCCACATTATCCCGTTTTGCACACTTCCTCAAACAATAAAGCATCACTGAAGTTAACAAAAGCTGATCCAGATTGCATAACAATTATTAGTATTGTTACTCCAATTTCTTCTAAAGTAGAGTAATTGTTGACAACAATACTCCGAATTTGCCCAAGGGTTTGGATGAATCCGACATCGCACATCTGCCTTTTAAGGTTGCTAAGTAAATCTTAAGATCAAATAAATGAGGTGGAAACGTATTTATTTTAATATATTACTTTCTTATATTTACGCGAATATTTGATATTTTCAATAAAACTATCTTTTCAGATTTTTTCGCGGATTTATTTTGATGAAATCTGTACATTAAATATTTATTTGAAAAATTTTATTCTAATTAAAATAAATCTGCGAAAAAAACCAAACAGAAAGTTTTATTTAAAACGTATTTATTTTCTTTTTATTTATTTTTTATTAAAAGTTTCACTTTTACTATTTATTAATATAGTAAATTATTAAAAAATTATAAAAAAAACAAGTAATTTATTAGAAAATTTTATTTTTAAGTATATAAAATCAGTTTTTACGGACGCGACTTACGATATTGATTGTAACATGAACGACTTATTTGAAGAAAGTTATCTGTCCTTAAGCAGCATATTACGACAGCTGTCTTGTAATATTATTAGCCTAGATTTAACAAGTAAACTTACTTTATAATATACGTACTATCTATAGTATAAGTTCTCACAAAACAATTTTATTTTTCTCTATAAATTTATTATTAATAATTGAGCTAGTATGGAATTAATTATAAGTAAAATTTTGTATGTTTGTTAATTTTTCATATTAAAGCAAATTGATGGATTTGGATGAAATTATTAATTACTAGCGGCTCACCCTCGCTTCGCTCGGGTTTTTCTGTGATAAAGAGTAACCTGGGATTTGACCAGTAATATAAGGTATCAACATGCCAAATTTTACTAAATTAGGTGAAGTTGTTGTGTTGTGTTCCAAGCTGACAGTAAACGTTGACCTGGGATATAAGGTACCACCATGCAAAATTTCATTTAAATCGGTTAAATAGATTCGGAGATTAGCCCGTACAAACAGATAAACAGACAGAGAAACAAAAAAATCTGGATTTGTTCTATTTCTCTTCTTACACCGCCCTGACCGTTTTTAGCAATTTTTTTTCTATGTACAGAAATTCGACCTCTACAGTTTTATTATATGTATAGATAATAATTATAGATAATGACATGGAGAAACACATACCCTACTAAAGATAACGAAGCAAGGCATTAATTAATTATATATTAATAATATTGTCTTATGAAGTACAAGAGATTTAATATGTCACATGACATGCTTATTTAACGTTTAGTATAGATTTCTCAGAGATGAAATATTTTCCCGCAGTAAAAAGTATCCTATGTGTTGACTCGGATAACCACCTATCATCGTACACGTTTCATCAAAATCTGTCCTGTGGTTTTTTCGTGATGCGGTCACAGATAGACAGACAAAGACACAGACAGACAAAAAATTTAAAACTATAGATTCGGCCTCTGTATCGATAATAATGACTATTTTACTTAATAAGATTTTCCAAAAAAAAAATGACTGGAGTACAGATTCGACTCAGATTAGTATTTTTTTTTATATTTACTCACAGTTTAACACATTGTTTAATCACTTTTGAACAGTTTTTGAACGTTAAATTTAACAAAATTTATCAAATACGTTTCACGTACAAATAATTTCAAGCGAGATTATCACCTTGTCCATATTTGTCCATCACTGGCGCTAGAGGCCATATGGCAGTCATAGATCATATCGTAGATAACTATATTTGAACATATTGTTATGACGTTACCTAGCCACACGCGTAAGCCTTGTTTGCTGAGTAAAAAATATACTTATACTAACACTTACCTATTAAATAACTAGGTATAAAAAATTTTTTACAACCTATTTCCATGAAAACATGAAAAAATAATATATATATATATGCCAGCCTATCCATACATATAATAAAATAATAAATAAAAACACTCGCATATATATATTTTTTAATACATAATTATAGTTGAATTTCGGTGTGAAATGAGAAAATTAGTAGAAATTATAAAGTTTAAAAAAGTTTTAACGTCACATTATCCATCTACATTCTATATAATAATACTGCATATATCATAAAACGATAAAACTTTGGAAATTTTGTTGTTTCAATAAGTATAAGTATCATAAGCCCAAAAGCTTTGCTACCAGCTTTTATGAATAGTGCTCTACAATCTAGCAAAAACTCTCTATTGTATAGAATATTTCATAAATGAACTGTATCATTGCAGTTCGCTCAAATCGGTTAAATGTTCTTTATAATATACCTGTAAATACAAAACCTACTCTAAGTGCTTAAAGCTATAGGAAAATATTATTTTGATGTAGCAATCGGGATTGCAATTAACAGCACTTATCGTAGGGGGCGGCAGCTGTGAGACTTCAATTATGTCGAATTTGTAGGGACTATTTGTTCAATTCGAAATTGCATATTAAATATAACTTCAGCTGGTTAAAATTATTAGGAAGTATGACTAATTTATGCTATTTTAATGGTTATAATCAGTGTACTGTAAAAAAAATAAATGGTAAAAAAATCTATATACATAAAAATCAATTGCTGTTCGTTCGTTAGTCTCGCTAAAACTGAAGATCGGCTGGACCGATTTGAATAATTCTTTTTTTTTTGTTGGCGATATGTATATCAGAGGTGGCTTAAAAATAAAAAAAAATAGGGAGAATCCAAAAAAAAAACAGCTGGAAATTCGAAAAGCTTAGAGATGTGTATTTTGTACCTAGCAAAGAACCCGAGCAAAGCGAGGGTGAGTCGCTACTATATAATGAAAATACAAAAAAAATCATAAGAAAAAAATCAAGTATCTAGAAAGTACATGAGATATCAATAAAAGTTTTACAACTATTTATTGGTTTTAAAGTATAAAAATTGTTATTCTAAAAACGCGATATAGAAAATTTATTCATACCAACCACATTACACAATAACGTGCGACATAAAAATTACTTACTCGAGCGTAAACCCATGAAAATTGTACTATGTGCATATATTATTTAAATGAAGGAGAAATGTCATATTAGGAAATACAGTCCGTAGAAATGGGGGTGAGAACAGACATACTGGTCAGTTGAATTATTCATGGAGTAGCCCCACCTGCCGCCAACTGGCGACAAACCTTAGTGTTTGTTTACAGTAGTACTTAGAACTTGATAGTGATGAAAATTACTATTGAATTGCGTATCGAAAATATGTATATATATACAGATACGTTAGTACCAGAGAGACTGTGACCTAGAGTAAGACATAGACACGTGACGACACGTTTGGCTCAGTTTGTAATGACCCTACTTGCTGTGCCAGCGGTCACGGGTTCCAGCCCCGCTGGGGCATTCATTTGTGTGATGAGCACGGATGTTTGTACTCCAGTCATAGATGCTTATATTTATTATATGTATGTACTCGTATTTAAAGTTATAATATGTGTAGTGTATTAACTATCTGGTATCCATAACACAAGCCTCGTAGCTTACCATGGCACTAGATGGTGCTGTGTGTTAATGTCCCAATATATGTATTTATTTACTCGTATTTATAGACTACGCTAGGCGCGGGGACGCACCCAAGCGAAGCGGGGATAAGCCACTAGTTTATAATATTTTCATTATTACGCTATCTGCGTCATGGGAATAAGCTTAAGGGCAATTTTAATATTATCATGCTATTTTTTAACTATGAAAGGAAATAGTAAAAAATATATAAAATGAATAGAAACTGTAAACTATAAAATTAAATACATATGTATGTAAATGATACCCACGTACAAGTTATTTTTCAAATTTAATTAGGTCTATTCATGTCAATTATTTTACTAGTATATTTGGCCAGTGTTCGAAATTCGACCTTAATGTTTAGGTTTTAATAAAACCTGTTTACATATTTTTAATGATAACACTAAAGCTCGCCAATAGGTACTAAACAAAAAAAATGAAAATTGGTTGACAAACAGAGGAAAAAAGGCACTGAACTGTTTTGTCTTTGCCTATTTATGTATAGATATGAAGGCACCCGTACAATTAAGAAATTATATCCTTAAAATCTTTCAACAGCATCTTATTATCAATTTATAAATTGGTCAAGTGCGAGTCGAATTTCTACACGTAGGGTTCCGTATCGTTCGATGATTGATTACGAACGTTAAAAAATGTCTCGTGTATTTTTATTTATTTTTATTATTTGTTGTTATAGCGGCTATTTCTATAGTATTTCTATACATACTCTGTGAAAACTTCAACTCTACCTACCTATTAAGGTTTATGTGATGTGATACAGCCCTCGGACGGACGGATGGACAGCGGAGGCAAAGTAATAAAAAAGAGCTACACTAGAAATTGATATTTATCATGCAAGCAAATGGTTAATTGTGAGTTAATTGTGTGTAACGTGTTTGAACTCATATTATAGTTAGAGATGTTTTGTACCTTTACATTCGAAACAAATAAATGACTACAAAACAACAATCTGTGAGAAGATTCAGTTTCATTTTATTTAGACACAATTATGTCTTACGATACAATACTAAGTGTTACGTCCAACTACTTGAATTTGAAAACATGTTTGTACTCCATCTTCCTAATTGATTTTTAAGTTGTTATACATCGTCTGAGAAAACCCGTTGCAAAGAAAATTACTTGGCCGATATTAAAATCTTTTCAATATGCACATTTGTCATACGATCCCTCTATGTATAGAGAGCATAAGATTGCATCTACTTCCATTATCGAAACAGAACACAATATATAATAACGCTTTAAGTATCCATTTTGGCACAAGCCGGTTGTTCTTTTCAGTGACATCTCCATGCTTTTGTTTAAGCTGCATCCTTATTTCGAAAGCTATTAAGACGATATTTATAAGTAAAAAATAAGTAGACATTTTTAACATGACTTCAGACGTTCATATTTGAAATCTGCTAAAACGAGTTCTGTTTCAAACGAATGTCGTTGAAGTAGCACGTACCATACAATTGGTAATGAAAGATCTGGATAAATCTAAACCTTATTTCGTTACGAATTCAAGAACTACACCAAATCGAACTGCAAGGTAACCTATGTCCCTAAGAAACTTTTTGTTCGCGACCCCATATTTATCGAGTCGAGACGTGCATTCGATATTAAAAAATGCTCGGGAGAAATCTTAAATTCAATAGTAATTTTAAAAGGGCGCGGATAATAGTAAGTCGTACGCCCTGTTTTGCGGTGTTATATTTAGTTCGCGAATTCTTCAGGGTCGTTTTGTGTACACACTGGTTTCTGTACGCAGCATGTGTCTCTCTGACTATGGCGGGTATAATACAAGCCAAGATTCTAATTACACAGTCAATTTGGTACAGCGGGAAATATGAATTATTGCCTCGCCGTAACCGAGATGAAATCGGCCATGTTTGAATTTTAACAAAGCTTTTTATTTGTAAGGAATTTTAAAGCAGGATTTGATATAAGAATAACCTATTTAATATTATATTCGTAAGTGATTAGTTTTCTGTTTGCGCATAATTGGTGAGATTAGAGATTAGGGAAGTTGAATTCAACTAAGACCTTTATATTAGGTCCTTTAATTCAATGTTAAAGTGACTTAAATATTTGCATATAATTAATTAGTTGAAATTGTAATTATTTTACTGAATAATACATTGTTATAATTGAACGTTGCAAATGTAAATCTATTTTATATAACAATTATTTTAATTACATTTAAATAGCTCGTTTAGTTTTAATTAATTTTGTTGCTGCTCGGGTCATAACGTATAAAGGTGGAAAATGAAAATATGAAGAACTAGCGGCTCACCCTCGCTTCGCTCGGGTTTGCCTCTGAAAAGACAAAAGCAATCTATCCCACGAGAACCGTACATTTTTCCGGGACAGAAAGTAACCTATTTGTTATTCTGATATATGAGCTATAAAGCTATCTGTTATATGATTATGTTTCATTAAAATCCATTCAGTAGTTTTTGCGTGAAAGAGTAACAAACACCCATACATCTATACATCCGGACATCCATACATCCTCACAAACTTTCGCATTTATAATATTAGTATAGATTACTATGCTGTTTAAAATTGTATTGAACAATAACTTGCATATATCTAATAAAATTAATCATTAAAGACTCAAAAAATAAACTCTAAAGTTTATGATAAAAAGAGTCTATACATATAATAAAATTCTAACTAAGCCGAATCTGTACATTACATATTTTTTGGAAAATCTTATTGAAATAGTCATTATTATCGATACAGAAGCCGAACATATAGTTTTTAGAGTTTTTGTCTGTCTGTCTGTCTGTTACCGCATCACGAGGAAACTACTGGACAAATTTTGATGAAATTTGGTATGGTGAAAGCTGGTTATCCGGGTCAACGTAAGGATACTTTTTATTGCGGGAAAATATTTCATCTTTGAGAAATCTATAAAATCTATACAAAACGTTTAAAAGTAAGTAGGGACGAACCCGAGCGAAGCGAGAGCGAGTCGCTAGTACCTAATAAAATTATTGATACTCATAACCAGATTATACACAATATGCAAACATGATAGAAATGACTTTGCAATTGGATACCGGATTACTCTAGTAATAGTATGATTACTATGACACACATATTTAATACCCACTTTCATCCAATCTCTGCTGAGTTTAGTAGTGCTATTTGCATAGTGAATTATATGTCGACTTCTATGTACTTTGAAACTAATTTAAGTTGAATTGTTCTTTTTCCAAGTCCTATTTTAACATAATTTAGTATTAGAAAAGCATAATATGTGTATGATTAAAAAATTAAAATAATAATCGATGAAAATATAGCATTTATTAAATAACTAGCAGAACCCGCGGCTTCGCTCGCGCTAAAACTACAAAATAGCTCTAAAATGTGGGTTTCATAAAAACTTAAATCCCCTATTTTACCCTCTTAGGGGTTGGATTTTAGAAAACGCTGAAATATGTAACTCATTATTTTGTTGTACTCAATTCATACGAAATTTCATGCAAATATGTCCAATTTTTTAATTTTCTAGCCTTAAGGGTATGGCCTGTGCGTTGATACATCAGTCAATCACATTTGCCATATATATATATATATATATATATATATATATATATATATATATATATATATATATATGGCATATATATATATAACTGCCTCGGTGGTGTAGTGGCTAGCATGTACGGTTGCACACCCGGAGGTCCTGGGTTCGAGTCCCGGGTCGGGCCAAGTTTAGTTATTGAGTCTTCCTGTATAGTAAGTCTCAGTAACAGCCCGGAGTTGGGAAGTTGGCGGTGTTTCACCCCCGTGCCTCGGAGAGCACGTAAAGCCGTCGGTCCTGCGCCTTAACTCTCACCGGTCGTGTCGAGTGGTCGTCCCACCGGAGTATGAGAGTGATAGGAATAGAGAGTGCACTTGTGTCTGCGCGTACACTTGAGCACTATAATATCTCCTGCGCAGTTGGCTAATCTCATTGAGATTGGCCGCCGTGGCCGGAATCGGCTAGGAGAACATCATCATCATCATCATCATCATCATATATATATATATATTAGTCTCTCATTTCCTAATACTTCTTATTAAGCTCATAAAATCAATACTTATCATAATATCTATTAATTATCTCAAGTTAATTTAATTAATAGGCACGACATGCTACCATTATTTACTATGTTATTGATCAAGAAATAGTTCATAAATGTATGTACGAGTATAATTATGAACAGTAAAAATTTGAGGAAAACATATGAATAAAATTTAGGTACCTATCTTGTATATAAAATAAACTGACTGCTTCAAATTTTTTTTATTGATGACGAATAAAAGCTAAAGCTCGTTAATAGGTTGACAAACAGAGCAGAAAAAGGTACTGAATTGTTTTGTCTTTACCTATTAAAATATAGATATCTAATATATAAAATTCTCGTGTCACAGTGTTTGTAACAAAACTCCTCCGAAACGACTTGACCGATTCTTGTGAAATTTTGTGTGTATATTAAGTAAGTCTGAGAACAGGACGTAAACTATTTTCCATACCCCTAAGTTATAAGGGTGGTCCATCCCAAAAAATATTTTTTTATTGTTTTGGTAAATTTTTTTTATTTTTTTTTTTATTCATTCGGCATTAAAAAATACATACAAAACTAAATTTTCACTAAGGACGAACCCGAGTGGAGCGAGATTGAGTCGCTAGTTAACTATAAAATAGCACTTGTGACCGAAATTTAATTTTTCTACATTCTAAGTCAATGCTCTGAACGGTCACTTTATTCAATGTCGTGATATCCGGGACGAATATCGACCATGAAATCGTTTCGTGTGCATTCCAGTATTGTAACGGACTTTGCGAGATCATGACGAATCTGCCTAATGGTGACAGTTTATATGGATAAAATGGTAAAATTTTGAAGAGTATTGAGTTAAATACTTATTGTGTATTAAAATACAGGAAGTCTTTTTATAACATGAATAAGCTCTAATATGTACCTACCTACTTAAACATATTTATCGACGTTTTTATTTTTGATAAATGACAATACGTATCAAATAATAGTCAATTAGAGTATTGATTAAATTATAATCTAAAAATATACAAAAGCGATTCAATGTGCTTAAAAAATAATGCTAATAATCGTTTATTTTGTTACAGATACCACAATGCTTAAGTGGACGGTGTATGGCAAAAAGAACCAACACGTTCCCATAATTGGTGACGATAATATAAACAATGTAGATCCATATAGTGATCGACCGTATAATGATATAGCAAGAAGATCTCTAGATGCGCAAACCGTAAAAAAAAGCAAGAAACCTAGCAGATATCAACGCAGATCACTAGGAGCGGCTGCACGTAAAAATACTTGTCAAAATGCTGATAAGGAAAATTTTAATTTTATAGGTAATACACCTAATCATTTTAGGGAAGGGTTTATCAAAAAAACAGACAGTAATGCTTTAAAGGACGTAAGTAATATTACACCGACATCTTTAACTCCTAACTATGATAAAATAAATTTTTATAGAAACTCAAAAGACAATATTCTCAAAGATTTATCAACTACTCCTCCTACGTACAGTAGAAGAGTGAGAGAGGCAAAAAAGAGAAAACTGGAGATGACAAATTTTAACAGTAATGAAATTTTCACGAGAAATAGCTGTATTTATAAATCAGAGAGGCGAATAAAACAAGATCGAAGTTTAATTAATTCTTCAAGACTAAGTCATAGTGTGTCAGAACCATCTCTAAATGATTTATCCGAGAGATTAAGTAAATCTGCAGAGAATACAAAAAAATCTTTTAGAATTGCGAAACAACATATACAAAATAAGAAACCAATTAGTACAACTACTGCAACAAGTGAAGATCTAGTAGAAATTGAGTACGATAGAGATTTAGTTATTAATTGTGTCGAAAAACCATTAACTGTAGATAAAAGCAAATTAGAAAAATCCACTCTACCTATATTTGGGCACCGTGTATTTACAGATAATCCTCTATATTTTAGTAAATGCGAAGATGGGCCGCCTAATATAAGACCCTTAAAACGTACAAGAAAAAAATCTAGTGATTTTGAAAGTTGTTTCAAATCACCTTCTGTTGATAGAAGAGATTTGCATACGTTAGTTAGAGATGGCTGCTCTCCGTTATCGATAACACCATTATCAGTTAAATTAGCTGCTCTGAGATTTAGTACTATGAGTACTCATACAAAATCGCAAAGAGTGCAACCGTGTGATGACGATGTTATAGAATATTTTCCAAAAATAGAAAATCCCACCACGTTAACTATTCCACTCAGAGACGAAGAATGCTCGGCTGAAATGGAAAACAAATGTATTCTTGGTAAAGAATCTCTTAATAGTGTTTCGGAATCCACGGTATCTACAACTGAAATGGGCGATATAACATTAGAAAAAATGATTGAAGATATAATTAAAAGCACAAAAATTGTTAAATCAAAAAGAAGAATATTCAATAAAAATACAGAACCTGATAACGATATAGAAGAGGAAATTCCCACAGTGGAATCAGTTAAGGATCTGTTTGTCAAACCACAAACAAAAACAAATATCATAAAAGAAGCTCGATACGTCAATTTGTCCAGAGAGAATTCAATTTCACCAAAAGCCACACCAACGAAAAAAAGGTTGCCAGTCCATAGGGCTAATGACAAATTATTGAAAAACGTTCCAATCGGTGGTTTCATTTTGGACGACGGTGACGGCTACAATGAAAGAGAAGTAAGAACACCAGATAACTATGTAAATAAAAAATATGAAGATACTAGCCTGGACGATAATTCGCCGCTGGTAAGGTCACAGTCAGTGAAATCTTCAAATAAAGACAAAAATATTTTAAAGCACACCACATCTGAATCGACACCTGACTTGCACGCCGCAACAAATATGTGCAGAAATAATAGACTGAGAAGACAAAGGTGCATTCGTAGAAAAAAATCGACCGTTAGCAACGAAAGTCTATTCAAACCTAAGCAAGTGGAATCAAAATCATCTTTAGTTCTTACTTTAGAAATGGGTTTACCAAGCCCTACATGTGAACTACAAAATACGTCATTATGTGAGCCTCTTTCTACGTCGTATCATGAGGTTTTACCTGAATGCGAATTAATTAACCATTCACTAAGATCAAATGTATCTCATAGCAGTCTAAAAACGCATGGAGCAATCCAAAATGTACGATCTAGAGAACTGTTTGGACTAACATTAGAAACTGGAATTCCTAGTCCGATCACTCCATTACCGAATCTTAAAAGAACAAGTAATGTGTTAAGTGAAGAGAGAGCTCATAAAACAAGCAAGTTAGAAGAGGATTTACTACCAAATGATATCATGACACCTGTTCTAGAACATAAAACATCTAGACGTTGTCTCACATATTCTCCGGAAGAATGCAGTATAACTAGCAGCGAAGAAAAGCGGAGAAGTGTTGCCAGCAATCGCTTAGAACGAAGTGCTGATCGGTTTCAAGCTTTAAAAGCTACAATCGATCTACAAATAATAACAAGAAATGACGTTATTGACGTGCACGGTGAGTGGTGACTATCGAAACTTCACTATTTAATATATTTTTTTATGTATCTTCTTGTATTTTACTCAATCAGGTTTTCTTTTTAGTAATTCGATGTCGAGACCTTCAACGTTCATCTGGAAAAGTAGATGACATCAATGCTTATGCGAAGGTAAAACATTTTTTTAAACGTATCTATTAAATATCATAAATCAAAATATAAAAAAATGAAGCGGGCAATACACAGTAATTACTAAAATATACCGGTCTAATATAGGAGCTTCACCTTTTTTTATGTCGCAAATAGAAAAAAAATATTATGAGAATATTTATTGCTCCCTAAAAAAATATTTAACGAGCGATTTACCCTCGCTTCGCTCAGGTTTGTCCCTAGCTTATTTCCCAATACAAACTTTTATCCCCATTTTCACCTCCTTATGGGATGGTTTCCGGGATAAAATATCCTATGTCCTTTCTAGAGTTCCAAACTATCTTCGTACAAAATTTCATCTAAATCGGTCAGTAGATTCAGAGATTACCCCTTACAACGTCACAAACTCACAAAATTTACCTCTTTATAATATTAATATAGATTACAAAACTTCGATTTTCCAGGTTGTAATAAGTGGTGTGACAGAAGACCACAGCTTGCCATCTCAACGGTCAATATTCCAAAGAACTTCAGTGCTCTACGGGAAGAGGGAGCCTGAGTTTCAACGGCATCTGAAACTACCATTGCCTACAGCTGTCTATGAACACCAGATGCTTCACGTCTCCGTATGGCATAGGGATAAGAAGTACAGGTAAGCTTAGTATTATTTCAAAATTGACTGAATAAACTATTTTTTTATACAGAAACCTTAAAATGCAACGTACAAAACAGGTTTTTTGAGACTAGCTATCTGCGCAGGAAATATTATAGTGCACAAGTATACGCGGAAACACAGGTGCACTCTCCAATCCTGTCACTCTCATACTCCGGTGGGTGACTACTCGACACGACCACTGGGAATTGAAGTATGTGCAGAATCGTCAGTTTTACGTGCTCTTCGAGGCACTGGTATAAATCACCGCAAACTTCCTAACTCTGGGCTGTTACTGAGAATTTCTTGACAGAAATAAGTACACAATGACTAAACTCCGACCCGGGAGTTAAACCCAGGAACTCCAGATCTGTGACCGTACATACTAGCCACTACACCGAGGCAGTTTCATATCTATAATATTCGTGTGTATCAAAATCTACTTAGACGATCGCCTAATAGAAATATCTACACAAATGACTAAATTGCGTTTTATGTTACACAAAAATAGACCTATTGTGTCGGCTAAATTTATATTGCTTTAACGGACAATAGAACCAGTTAGACAGAGTCAAAGCGATTCAATCTGGTGATCTAATAGCTTGTCACTACAGGACGCCATTAACAAAGAGATTGTGCGCAACAAATTCAATATAGTTCCACCGCAGAATAATGCTGATTAAATATCATACATGCCAGAACCGGGAGTAGAACTGTTTATCATTGTTTTCAGAATTTCCAGTTAACATATGTATATATTAAATTATTCATCGTATGTTTACTTTTAAAACTGAAATTGAAGTATTTTGCATATGATTCTAAAAACGCTTCGCTTATCAACATAGGTGAAGTTCGTTTTGTTATTTGTACCACTCTAAAAATCAAATTAATACAAAATTATTCAATAACTAGCCACTCACCCTCGCTTCGCTCGAATTCGCCCCTAGGTTGCTTCCCCATACAAACTTTCACCCCCATTTTCACCCTCTTCACGGATTATATCCGGGATGAAAACTATCCTATGTCGTTCCCAGGATTTCACACTATGTTTTTACTAAATTTCATCTAAATCGGTTCTGTAGTTTCTAAGCCTATTCGATACAAACAAACGAACTAACAAACAAAAAAACAGTTTTTTCTTCTTTATAATATTAGAATATATATTATTTAGCAATAACGTGTGGTGTTATTATAATATATTATAGTAAAAGTTTATTATCATAATTTGCACACATGCTCATAATACACATGCATATATACACACTTACACAACCAAACTCATACATGAACACACACTTCACTAATGCACTAATGCAGTTATTAACATAAAAATTGTTTATCATTTATGTTATTATATGCTTAAATGATGTTCTTAGTAAATAAATTATAATATAAAATTATAATATAAATTATTTAGTGCTAGAGCCATACCTCTACTTCGCTCGGATGCGTCCCTAGTCGTAGACTTTTCTAAAGGCCATTTTATGACTTAAAATTTTTAGTACATTGTTTTGATGTATCTTCTAAAGTTTAGCCTTTGTTTTACACGAGTATTATGTATAAAAGATAGGTGTACTGCAACTTATAAACCTTTTCTAAACGAATCATTGCATTTTTTGTATGAATGACGGCTCGGCCAGAACAGTTACTGTGTTTCCCGTGGGAATGAGACATTTCCCTGTAAAATGCCCCTAAATATTGACTCGAGTTCTAAGCTATCGCAAATAGAATTTCAGTGCTTCTTGCGTAAAAATGATATATGCAGACATACAGACAAACATTTCAACTACTAGGGTTTTGGGGACTATATTCAGTACACAATACGTGTCAATCAATGTTTAAAAATAATCATGAACAGATAAACAAATCAAGAGAACAATACAACATATGTATATTTAATACAAAAATACCCCACAGGAAATTGAACCTGCCTCCTCCAATAAGGAAACGCGATTAAAATACAACTACACCAATAGTCGACGTTCAATAATTAATTCCTTTAAGAATAGGTACCCGACTTCATAAAAATGAAGCACTAGATTCATATAAATCTAATGCATTAATAACTTAATATTGAATATGGCAACATTATTACTATTTCACAGCATGCTTCAGTGTTAGTATACGTACTTACCGTAATTACGTTTTTAATATCATATGAAGCTAGCGGCTCACCCTCGCTTCGCTCGGGTTCGTCGCTAGGTACGTTTTAAATAGATATAAATAGTTATTAGCCAGTGTTATTAGCCATATAAATATTTTTTTTCGTTAATTTTTCTGACGTTTTAATACTTAGGTATTAACCTATTCCGGAATGAGATAAATCCAAAAATTCATATATCATAAAAATTGGTCCAGCCGTTCTTGAGTCTTGTATACGGGAACGCAGTCGAACGGGCTAAATAGTATCCTATGTCCGTCTCCTGGTTCTAAGCTTCCTCCCCACCAAGTTTCAGCCAAATCGGTTCAGCCGTTCTTGAATTATAAATAGTGTAACTAACACGACTTTCTTTTATATATATAGATTTCTTTATCCCTAGTAAAAGCAAGATTAGTTGATCTTCAATCTTATCTCTTTTTAACTTTCATTCTTGCTAAAAAACTTTATCTAACAATTAATATAAATCCATTTTCTTCTAGCATTATTATATTCGCTTGAGATCTTTTAATAATTTAATTATCTAAACCGATTAATATACTAATGCAAACAGTATCCACACGAGGGGTTGGTTACCGAGTATTTTTCGTTTTGCCCTAGCATTGGTTTCATACATAAGATATAGGGGGTGGTTGAAGTGACGCGGGGCGCGAAGAAATATGCGCAGACCGATCGATTCCGTTCGGCGCACCCAGGGCAGTCGCGGTTCAGACTCACCCCGGTTAAGTGTCTATACAGCCTGTGGGAATTACGCATTGGATATTATATAGTGTTGTGTCACGTTGTGATTGTGCTGTGTTTTTTTGGAAAACTCCAATCTTTTAGTTAGGAGAACTTGGTAAGAACTTCATGTTTACCAGCCATTAATCTTTTATTTCATCGCTTTTTATTTTACAAACTTTAGACTGTACGTCGATTAAGTTATATTTTCTTGTGTCAAGGCAAACGTGTATGTCTGTCATTATCATTTATGAAATAGAGTGCGTACGTTTAAGGCTTGCCCCAATTTAGTTTAAATGCACGGTTCCATTAAGTAACAAATTGTAAGCAATTTAATGTTGTGATTTATTGAGTAAATGCTGATAATTTCACGATGTAACGCCAGATATGGATAAGCGTTCCTTTTGTAGCGGTAACCTTTGCTTTGCTTATTAGGATACTCATATAAACTTCTTAAAAAGAATAAAGATAATCGTAGTAGTTTAGCAAATAGTTTAAATTAATTATTATTTTCCTTATACAAATATTTGCTTTATTTAGTTTTCTTGTATGTTGATACGTAAGATTTTAAAGGGGAATCTTTTGAAATCAATCTCATATTATTCTGAATGGCAAGCCTTAATTACAAGAGTATACGCTTATACGCTGCAATACAAGTGGATCATTACTTGAGGCTTGGCCCCCGGCCAAATGATTGAAACGATAGATTCCTGTAAACCATCGGTAAAGATCTGGGGATCAGTGCTGACATTTAAGCATATATCTTTCATGCAGTAACTGCGAAAGTCTGTGTGTCTGTATTAGCTGCTCTTTTACGCTGAAATAGATGTTTAGAACACAGATATAATATGAGCTTAATTGACTACGGTATATAATATTGACTACGGTTAGGCTTCTAGCTCTGCAAATAAGCGAACCGAGAATACTTCACTAATATCCATACTTTTTAATATTATAAATGTGAAAGTGTGTTTGTTTGTTTGTCCTTTCACGTCGAACAGATTGGCGTGATTTTTTGTGTGGAGATAGTTGGAGGGATGGAAAGTGGCATAGGCTACTTTTTACCGCGGGAGATTATCTAATTCCTACAGGAAAACACGTTAGAATACCTACAATCTAAAAAAATATTTATAATCAGAATAACTTGAAACTTGGTATTAATACTCTTCAATAGAATTAAATAAATACGTGTTTTAGCATTTTTCGAAATTCATCCCATAAAGTGGTAAAATAGGGGATGAAAGATTGTATGAAACCTACCTTTATAAAGTTTTTTTTTTGTATTTTTAGCTCGAGTGAAGCCGCGGGTTCTGCTAGTTAGTAGATAAGAAAAGCTAACATAATAAACTAAATTTTAATCCATAATTAAGTTAGACAATCAAACATGTAATAAAAATATCCAGCCATTTTATTTATGACAGAAAAATACACAAAGGAAAAAAACTCGTTTAATTTTTACATCAATTTACACAACACAACATTAAATAAAAATGTCCTACATACGCTGGATTTTATTGTATTTCAGTATCTACTGTTTCATTATGTATGATAAATACAAAATTTATTGATTTATTATGCCATTTATTATCTTTTAAAATATATCTGCAGTATTATAATACTACTATATTTTAAACATACTTTTTTAATTACTATATTATAAATAAAACTATCTTTTCGGATTTTTTCGTGGATTTATTTAAATATGTTGTTTAAAAAATATTTTTGTGAAGGTTTCAGGTAATAAAATATATTCTAGAAATAAGAATTTCCAGGTATACCGGGAAATACAGAAACAGCCAACGAGCTCATGTTTATGCTATTAATGCTAAGGTGCTTTGAACGTCTCGTTAGGCTCTAACATAGAGCCTCACGTTTATCCATTGACTTACCGTCTACCGTCGCGTTTCGAAAGCTTTTCAACTTCCAACTAACAAATTCATTTGTTTTTTAATTTTTTCTTCTTCTATACAGATAAATAAAATTGAAGTTTCTGTTTGTAAATGTAATATGTAAATTGAAGTTTCAGTCAAAATAACAGCTTTTTACTAAATGCATATGAAGTTTTATAAGGTATACATATAATAAATATATATATATATATGAAGAGCACAATTTTCAAAATTTTTATCTGTCTGTTAGTCTGTTTGTTCCGGCTAATCTCCAATACGGCGGGACTGATTTTAACGGGACTTCAATTGTCAGATAACTGATGTTATAAGAAGTAACATAGGCTACTTTTATTTTAGAAAAAAGAATTAGGGTTCTGCTCAGAAAAATAAAAAACGTACCTAAGGACGCACGACCGAGCGAAGCGAGGATATGTTGCTAGTAAAAAAATTCTTCATATACATATATGATGTTATTATGACATTATTTTTGTGTATGTACTACTCGCTGTATATACATATGTTCAGGAGATGTGAATCGATTTCCATGCTTTCTTAAGGGATAACCAACCCACAAGGGTTTATGTAAATTTCTTAAATCCCTCTTAAGGGTTGGAATAATTAATTATTATACATATAATTTATTATTTTTAGAACATTTTGAAGTCGCTGTAGCTTTTAGTTAGAAGTAATTTTTAATTATGTCTCATTGTCCGACGACATGCTCGGCTCAGTTTGTAGTGACCCTACTTGCTGCGCCCGCAGTCGCGGGTTCGAGTCCCACTGGGGGCCTTCATTTGTGTGATGAGCACGAATGTTTGTACTCCAGTCATGGGTGTTTATATTTATAATATGTATGTATTTAAAGTTATATATGTATATAAATATCTGGTATCCATAACACAAGCCTCGTAGCTTACCATGGAACTAGATGGTGTTGTGTGTTAATATCCTAACATATTTATTTATTTATTATTATTATTTTGATGCCTTCCATTTAAAAAGTTTTAACTTGCCAAAGTTGTTTAGTTTTAGATAATTAATATCGTTTTAAATGATCGTTTAGCTAAGCTTCTTTAATTAATTTGTATGTGAGCGTAACTATTTATGTATATTTATAAACTAAGCTCACACTTGTTTCATAAAGAGAATTTCACAGGATTCAGACCACGTTTAAAAAGTACTTATAGAAATCTTGATCTAAAGCTCTACATCTGTCATACTATAAGCAAGAGGTATATATATTACTAGCGACTTGCCGCGGCGTTTGCTTGCGTGCGTCCCTAGTTACGCGGATTTCGTTCACAATTTGAGTGGTTTTAATTTTATTAACCCTAATTTTTTTCCAGAATAAAAGTATCCTAAGTTACTCCTTATAACATCTATCTACTAGTGAATGTTCCGTTAAAATCGGTCCAGCCGTTCCGGAGATTAGCCGGAACAAACAGACAGACAGACATACAAAAAAAAATTGTTTTTTTTTTTTCTTGTAAGTAGGTACCATTTATGCTTTCATATGCATTTCGTTAAAAGTTTTAAATTACAAACAGACACTTCAATTTTATCTATATAGATTACAACTTAGGTTCATATTCTAGTGGAATTTTCACGAAATTAAATATTATCCCTTGCTTTTTCATATATCATATTATATGTATAATTGCAGTACTCGCGACTTCACTCGCTTTCAAACTTCCAATCGCTACGCATATCACCAGTCGGGTTAATCTGAAGATTGCCTGAAAACTTCATTAAAATCGCTTCAGCCGCTTTGGAATCCATAGGGAACATACATACACACATCGATTTTTATAAAGAAGATTATAATGAGCGAACACATTCATGAATTACTAATTTAGTTAGTTTTCTCCCCAAAAGTATGGATAAAGGCTTGTTATTATCTATACTTATAATAAAATTGTAACTAAGCCGAATCTGTACATTAAATATTTTTTGAAAAATCTTATTGAAATAGACATTAATATCGATACAGAGGCCGAATCTATAGTTTTTAGAATTTTTGTCTGTCTGTCTGTTACCGCATCACAGAAAAACCACCTTAGGGATTTTGATGACATTTGGTATGGTGATAGTTGGTTATCCAGGTCAACATATAGTATACTTTTTACCGCGGGAAAATGTCTCCTTTCTGAGAAAAAATACAAAAACCGCTATGTAAGAGTATAATACTAATATGTAAAACCTGAGAATTTGATTGTTGGTCATCTAAAGGCGGGCGGAGCCGCGGACAATGCTAGTTTAATACACAATATTTTATTATATTCGCGGGTCACTATTTGTCCTATTTGTGTATCTTTTCATTGAAAAATCTCACAGAATTTTTAGCTGATAATGAGTCTCTTTCATCATTTTTCTATATACTGTCCATTATAGATTCAAGTTCATTAAATTGAAGCATTTCAAACCTGTAAAATAGACATTTATGCAAAACTGGAAAATAACCTCAAATTAAACAAAGAGAAATGCCTAAAACATATTAAATTTTAAAAAAATTATACAGGAAGAGGCGTGAAGAAGCAACAAACAAACATACATACATATACATACGTACAAACTTTTATATTTATAATAATAGGTAGTTCGATAATAACTATAAAATTTAATCAATTCAGACATCGAATTTACGATCTATGTCGCATACGATAGAGACCTTCTAGACGCTACACTGTTACTTAATTATTAATACAATTTTAATAGTAAATTTTATAATACATAATACCTTACTAGCGGCTCGCCCTCTCTCCGCTCGGGGTCGTCCCTACGTTTTAACAGTTAGTATAGATTTCTCAGAGATGAGATATTTTCCCGCAGTATCCTAAATGTTGACCCGAATAACCAGCTATCATCATACAAAATTTCATCAATATCTGTATAGTGGTTTTCTCGTAATGCGTTTGCAGACAGACAGACAAAAATTCTAAAAACTATAGATTTGATCTCTGTATCGATAATGACTATTTCATTAAGATTTTCCATAAAATATTCAATATTTTTGACTCGGTTAGAATTATATTGTATGTATTGATTAAAATTAGCTATATTCTTCTCGTTAAATATGCCCTGGATTGTATGAAAAGTAGAGCTTTAACTGTGAAGTGACTTAGCTTTTCGGTTTATATAAGTTGTGCACTCATAAATATGTAGGTCGAGTAGGTATGCTTAAAACTTCATATTTTACTCTAGTCTACAATTTTTCTTATTTGTGACATAAATTATTCATAAATACTAAAAGTTATCATTAAGAAAATAACTGATATTTTTATTTATACGTACCTACGTATATAAATTCATATGAATTTAGTAAAACGCTGTTATTATGACATTACAAACGGACATTTCAATTTTATTTATCTGTATAGATAAATTGTAACTTTAATAATTGTAACACTTAAACATTAATGTAATATGAAAATATATAATGTTTCCAACATGATTACCATTTGCCTTACGATGAAGAAAAACTTCGTGAGGAACCGTGCATGTCTGAGAGAACCTAACAAGATTTCAAAAAACATGTGAAGTCCGCCAACCCGCACTTGGCCAGCGTGGTGGACTATGGCCTGATCCCCCTCGTATTGAAAAGGAATCACGTGACCAGCAGTGGGACGCTAAAAAAGGCTAAATAGGGAACTACATTGACCATGCGGACGGATGACACGTTCGCAACTACTTCGCAACTTTACAAAATTCGACCATATTTATACCATTATTGAAAAAATTAAAACTTATATGATTAACTACTAAACATAACAAAGAAAATCAATCAGTTGAAAAACAGAGGAGAATAAAAAAATATACTACCCATAAATAACAAAATGAAAATTGCACCAATTACCTTATAATATTTTTTTTAACTTTAAACATTTAATTAAAAAAAATTTGTAATGTAATTGGTGCAATTTTCATTTTGTTATTTGTGGGTAGGCTGTCTGTAACAACTATACCTTCAAGACATGTAACACCTCAGTCTCTCCCGTGACCATGAATGCTGTAAAGCTTCGAAACGTCGCGAACCAAAAATCCAAGTAAATCCGCGAAAAAATCCGAAAAGATAGTTTTATTTAAGATGTCAAATATTCGCGTAAATCTAAGAAAGTATTAATCTTTACAAAAATAAAAAATCCCGACTGCGTAAAAAGCAAACTAAAAAGATGAAAACAGCAGTTCTTATAAAACATGTACAATTAACATACATAATTGTATGTCTGTCTTCAACTGCAAATATTTTTTATTTGTTGTTTTTTAAATTTATTCATTCCAAATTATATTTAAATATATAAGTTGTACATATTTTTGTAAGCCATTTATAAAATATGTTATTGTGATACTCGATAGATTGGAAGGAAAAAAAATTGATGACGTAACAATATGGCGCCGAAAATTGAATATTTTAATTTTTACAATTTTCATATACCCAAACTCACTCTTACATTTAAGATGAATCTAACGACACCTCTCAAGCTAAAATCCGTCAAGCCGTTTAGGCTACAGAGCGTGCCAGATAAATATACATACATAGGGACATACACTCGAAAAACATGACCCTCCTTCTGGTGCAGTTGGGTAAAAAGGTACTGAACTGTTTTGTCTTTGCATATTTATAAATAGATATTCTAATTCAAAGTTAAATCAAACGTACGTAATGGAGACTAGATTGAGCTGGTAACAAATAATTTATAAGTAATAAGCAGGCCTTGCTTTGCTGAAATCTAAACTGTACGGTAAGGGTTACCTTGACGACACGTTTGGCTCAGTTTGTAGTGACCCTACCTCCTGTGCCGGCGGTCGCGGGATCGAGTCCCGCTAGGGGCATTCATTTGTGTGGTGAGCACGAATCTTTGTACTCCAGTCATGGGTGTTTATATTTATAATATGTATGTATTTAAAGTTATATACTCGTATGTGTAGTGTATCAACTATCTAGTATCCATAACTCAAGCCTCATAGCTTACCATGGAACTAGATGGTGCTGTGTGTCAATGTCCCAACATATTTTTTTTTTTTTAATTTAGTTACTTCTTAAAATATATTAATATCAAACGGAAATAGCTAAATGCCCAAAAAATATCGTTGTACTACAGTAACATGTTGTTTGTTCTTTTGTAAAACCAATAAATTACTAAAAAATAAAAATACTCTTTCACAATTATATTTCCTAATACATTATTGAAGTAAACAGATAGTTTGTTCGAATGCGCTAACCTGTGGAACTATTGGCCTGATTTTTTTTACATTAAGCTTATTTCTTGAGAAAGGCCTTGGTGGTTTAGTGGCTAGCATGTACTGCTACAGATCCGGAGGGCCTGAGTTCATCTGTTAAGAAAGTTTAGTAATAATCTGGATTTGGGTAATTGGCGGTGTTTCACCCCCGTGCCTCGGAGAGCACGTATAACCGGTCGGTCTTGCGTCTGATCTTTCACCAGTCGTGTCGAATTATTGTCCCATCGGAGCATGAGTGACGGGAATAACAGCAAATAGCGTGGGCAGATCCGCACGTAAACGCTAATAATATTTTTCTAAATGGCCCAGCAATCATGTTCTTATTCATTTTACTGTCCTTACATTTAGCCACTTATAGGCGAAATTTTCAGCAATCTATAATCACAAAACTCCGCTCATATAGTTTTTATATTTCTTCTATACAACAGGTCAGCACTAATATTATTATGATTTTCATAACCCAAGCGACTCACCCTCGCTTCGCTTAGGTTCGTCCCTAGTAACAAAAACAAATTTATCCCACGGGAGCCGTGCATTTTTCCGGGATTAAAAGTAATCTATGTTCTATTCCAGACTATAATATATCTCTGTGCCAAATTTTATCCAGATCTGCTAAATCGTTCTAGCGTGATTGAATAACAAACATTCATCCATCCAAACTTTCGAGTTTATAATATTTATACGATAAATTTACATAAAATGGATTGCTTTATCAGAAGGTTTTATCCTAAGCTGGAGTAGCTTTTCCCTTTTCTATTAAATTTATGCGATACAATAATTTATTTATCTATATTAGAAGCTTACACAAAATATTCAATAAATGTTAAACAATATAAATTTAAAAATTGTAAGTATTGTAATGATAAACATCTTTATGTAATACTAGCGACTCACCCTCGCTTCGCTCGGGTTCGTCCCTAAGTTGATTCCCCATACAAACTTTCATCTCCGTTCTCACCCCCTTAAGGGATGATTTCCGGGATAAAAAGTATCCTATGTCCTTCCCAGTGTCTCAAACTATCTTCTTACCAAATTTCATCTATATTTGTTCAGTAGATCCAGAGATTACCCCCTACAACGTCACAAACTCACACACACAAACTTTACCTCTTTATAATATTAGTATAGACTAGCGACTCACCCTCGCTTCGCTCGGCGTCACAAACTCACACACACAAACTTTACCTCTTTATAATATTAGTATAGACTAGCGACTCACCCTCGCTTCGCTCGGGTTCGTCCCTAGCTCGCTTCCCAATACAAACTTTCATCTCCATTTTCCCCCCTTAAGGGATGTTTCCGGGATAAAAAGTATCCTATGTCCTTCTCAGGGTCTCAAACTATCTTCTTACTGAATTTCATATAAATCGGTTCAATAGATCCAGAGATTAACCTCTACAACGTCACAAACTCACAAACTTTACCTCTTTATAATATTCATAGATAATTCTAATATTTCATTTTCATATTTTTAGATCTCTATTCTACATATAAGATAGATAATGAAATATACATACCTCTAAATCGTTAAATAAGTCAATGTTGTTAATTGTTTGGTAAACATCTACGCCTTAATAAAATTATTGATTTCAAATGTTTTTAAGAACCTTGTAACTGGTAAGCGATTTATATACTTACTCGTATTATTGGACATTAAACTACCCACTTCGAATTGATCGATAGCAAGATTCCTAATATGGGCGCTTTCCTTGGCTTACCTACGCAATAAAAATTATCTTTTTGTTCATAACATTTTGTATTTCAATTTCTAAAACTAAAACTTTCAATTTCTAAAAGTTTAAAATACTACTGTCACACTATTTTGAAATCAAAAGCTCGGAAACGAATCTTTGTGCTAATAACCCTTTCATTCTGCAACGGGCTTGAGTTAAAATGGAAATAAAGATAGCTATATTTACATATTATCCTGAATTTCCATTTAAGCTAGCTTTTTAAATATATACTACCACCTTGGGCACTTAAGCAAAGCCGCGGACAGAAACAAGTATAAAAAAATAATTTTAATTTGCTTATAGAGGAGCAGTGTAATTCAACTAATGAAAATAACATATCCCATGAAAGTAGGTAAATTGAATAAGGTATTATATCTTTCCCTTAAGACATTCTAACCAATTTTGTGACCGAAATATAATCTATCACTGGATTATTTAATGGTGCCCATTATAGTTGGCATTTCCATGACGTACTTCGGTGAATTTATTAAAAGGGACTTACTGTCGTATGAATGAGTCTTAGACTAAGAAATTATATAGTGTCATAGAACTACACATGAAGCCAAATCATAACGTTTTAAAATAGTATACAAATAACAATTTGTATACTGAGTGGTAGGACATAAGTGTTAATAAATATAAAAAAATAGCTAATTAAAGATAACTAAAGTCTTAAAAAATACTAAAGAAAATGGTAATATTTTTATTATATTAAAAATGAGAGAGAAACCTTATTGTTTAAATAAAAAAATAGACAAATACAAAGCAAAATCGAAAATAGTAGCATAAACAGCAAATTAAGCAACTTTTTTAGACTGACTTTTTTTTGCGGACTCCGTCAACTCTATAAAATTCTTGAGTGTAAAGAATGAGTAAACGTCTTACTAAGCTACCGGTAGTAGCTTCCTAACAGATCGACTACACTGAGTACCTTTAAATTAAATGTCGATCCGACAGTGCTTGCATAAGTCTGATTGAATAAAGTTAATATTCATTTCATTTTATTACATTCGTCCGAATAAGATAAATGTAGAGCTAACTTTTAGTAAATATTTATTTTTACAGACTTCATAAAAAGAAGCTTTTAATAAGCTATGTTTTATGTATATGATAAGCAATATCTATAAATAATAAATATGTTGGGACATTAACACACAGCACCATCTAGTTCCATGGTAAGCTACGAGGCTCGTGTTAGGGATACCAGATAGTTGATACACTACACATATATAACTTTAAATACATACATATTATAAATATAAAACCCATGACTGGAATACAAACATTCGCATCACACAAATGAATGCCCCCAGCGGGACTCAAACCCACGACCTCTTGCGCAGCAAGTATGGTCACTACAAACTGAGCCAAACGTGTCGTCAATCAAAATTATTTTAGCAATTTGGATTGAGTAATTGACTGTATATCAATAAATCTATCACTTAGAACATGTATGTAATTTTTATAAGCATAGTATTCATATACAATGTTCTTATAATACTTCAAGTCTCTTTCGGACCTTTTTTTACTTTCATGAAAATGTCATTATTTCAACATTCAAATATTTAAGCCGTCAGATTCATTTTTTGAAAGTTTAATAGATTGAAAAAAGAATGGATATGCAAAATAAGTGATACGCAGAGGTAGAAAATTTTGAAACCAATTTTTTATGTTACTTACTCTTTTTAATATATTTTTCTTAAAAGAATAATTTATATGAAATCCTTTTTAGCAATATAAATAAATGTATTTTTTCTCTTTAGCTTTAACTCGAGCTTTTTCGCTTTTGATTTTTTGTTCCCAACGAAACGGCGAACATGGTCACTAGTAACTTAATTACTCTTACTCATTTTTAAACGCAAATGCAAAAATACTTTAACATTTAATGTAACAAATATAGTTTTTACATAATACTCCAGTTTCTAAGCGACATTAGTTGGAGTCAAACTAATAACACACCAAACAACTTGTGTTAACTAAGTGACTGCAAACATTGACCTACGGTCGAAAACCAGTGTCTAGTTTTCTATAATATTAGCAATATACTTTATACTCGTATAATATATTAATGTATTAATTGTTATGTAATAACATGTTATAAACTACAATAAATAAATTGTAAATGATATGATATAGTGCTATAGTGACGAACAGTTTAATTAAGGTATATATGTACATATCACTTTCTTCACTAAAATGCATCGATCAAAAAAGTAGGTACTAGGTACACAATCAGCGAGAAAATTTGTCCTCACCAATGAGCGCTCATTTGAATAGATGAGCGCGCTTTTCATATAATATTTTTTTGTGAAAACAACCTTAAGCATTGCATTTAAGGTTCAATTTACATTGTTGTATATTTATTTCAACCAGAACAATTACCTAAACACAATTGGTGACAGTTTTAAGGGAACTTTTGCATGGGATTGTGTATAAATTTGTGTACTTTTTAATCGATGTTAAAATGCAATGAAAATAACAAAAACTTACATATGTCCCTAATCAAAATTAAATTCTAATAAAAAGACAGACATACAACCTCCTTTTTGGAAATCGAACGAAAAAGCTGTTATCTGATAACACATCCCGAGTTACATTAAATTTCTATAAAACACACCACAATATAGTAAATTGCTCTACATGCTATGCAGAGGTGGGTATGGAATATCTAGTTAGTAGTATTATTAAATAATAATACTACTCATTCACATAAGAGCTCTTATTATGCGATCGTGTTTCCTTTTTCCGTGTAGTATATT
Source organism: Brenthis ino (assembly GCA_921882275.1). NCBI lineage: Eukaryota > Metazoa > Arthropoda > Insecta > Lepidoptera > Nymphalidae > Brenthis > Brenthis ino. The sequence continues at coordinate 8,672,403 of OV170223.1, read as the reverse complement.
TATACAATAGAAGTTTTTAATATAGATTTGTTTTATTCTTTCTCACGTTTTCTCTAAAAAATAAAACATTCTATAATATTGACACATTTGGTTCAGTTTGTACTGACTATATTTGCTGTACCAGTGGTCACGGGTTCGAGTCCCGCTGGCGACATTCATTTGTGTGAGAGCACAAATGTCTGTACTCCAGTCATGGGTATTTATATTTATAATATGTATGTATTTAAACTTATATATGTGTAGTGTATAAACTATTTCGTATAGCCATAACACAAGCCTCGTAGCTTACCATCGAACTAGCTGTATGTTGATGTCCCAACATATAAAAAAAATCGTAAATCTTTACATAATAATAGATTTTATGTCATAAATTAGATTTTCTTTAAAAATTAGGTTTAACACACTATTTTTCAACGATAATAACACATACGTTACTTTAATAATAATTGTATTGATTCATTTTCTTTTAGAAAGTGCAAAAAAGATAGAACTATTTCTACTGTTCCTTAATTTTATTGCTAACTAGCGACTCACCCTCGCTTCGCTCGCTTCGTCCCCATACAAACTTTTATCCCCATTTTCATCCCCTTAAGGGATGATTTCCGGGATAAAAAAGTATCCTATATCCTTCCTATGGTCTCAAACTGTCTTCTTACCAAATTTCATCTAAATCGGTTCAGTAGATACAGCGATTACCCCCTACAACGTCACAAACTTACAATTCACAAACTCACAAACTTTACCTGTTTATAATATTAGTATAGATAAAAAATAAATAATGCAGAAATTGTAATTAAGAAAGGAGTTAAACCTCATAATTTAATTTATTTGTATAAAACAAATTCTTAGTAAGTAAATAAACAAAATCGTTTCACATGGCACTGCAATGCGGTATGGGCTCCCACTCTTGAACCTCCCGAAACCGTATTTTAACTCCATAATAGTCTGGAACGTTATAGAGACTCTATCACAAAATTGTTTGGTTTATTTTATATTTACTTTTAAAATGCGAAAATATTTTTATTATTATAACAGTTTTGTTTTTTAAACAATATTATCGATATTGATTTTTAAAGTATAACTAGCGAATTACCCTTGCTCCGCTCGGGTTCGTCCCTGGGAACGTTTTATCGGTTAGTATAGATTTCTCAGAGATGAGATATTTTTGGAAAATGCGGAAATATATCTCATTGTCAATGAATTGAAAATATCTCAGGGTCTACATATGGGATACGTTATAACATATAACCAACTATCATCATGTCAAATTCTGTCCAGTGATTTTCTCGTAATGCCAGGCAGAAGAAGCGTTCCTAAACAGGCAGACAGACAGCAGACAAAAAACCTAAAAACTACAGAATCGGCCTCTGTATCGATAATAATGACTATTTCAATAAGATTTTCCAATAAACATTTTATGTACAGATTCGACTGAATTAGAATTTTATTACATGTATTGATAATTCATGTCAAAATAATAAGAGGTTATTGAAGAAAGAAATTAATGGGACAGTTCTATCAAAGTTCGAAAATTTTTAATCTAGGTAAAGGACAAAATAGAAGTTTTAAGTTGTTGAAACTTTGTTATTATTATTTCACATTGACTTACATTTAATTTGGATCCTATATTTATTTTCAAAGCAAATGTTTCTTGCTTTTGAGCGGAATGCTCATTTAAAATTTACATGGAGTTACCCTTGGAGTATAACATATTCATTGAACAAAAAATCATGAATATCACATTTGATGAAGATATAGTGTAACATACATACGTACGTACGAATACAATACCCGACACATCGAGTGTATCTTTATATATTTCATAAAAAAATATATATATAATCTATACATATATAAAAATTCTGAGTCGAATCTGTAAATTAAATATTTTTTTGGAAAGTAGAAAGAAAGGTATAATAGTCATTATTATCATTACAGAGGCCGAATCTATCGTTTTTAGAATTTTTGTCTATCTATCTGTCTGTCTGGGATCGCATCACGATAAAACCACTGGACAGATTTTGATGAAACATATAGAATACTTTTTACTGCAGGAAAATATCTCATCTTTGAGAAATCTATACAAAACGTTAAAACGTAGTTAAATATATGAAATATATATTATTTATATATTACATAGTTACACATAGTAATATAAGACCTAATGTCATTCTAAATCTCTGATAATGACAAATTGTTATTACCTTTTCTGAGTGTCACAGTAGTACGATTAAACATTACAGTAGTTTTATATACGCTTGTGAAGGCGTTGTCCAAACTCTACATAGAGACCGTAAAACCACCTCAGTCGTAAAACACGGTGCTATTGGATTACTTAGAATCTATTTGCCGGTTTTACGCTGGGCGTACTGCGGGTGGTAAATTTTTTATTGTTACAGTGGAATTAAGGCTGGTATTTTGTAGGGAAATTGAGCATTTTATTTCATCTGCACGTTTTTCCATGGCTTTAAATTTTTATACCGCCCGGGATTTTCGTTTTCATTTTCCACCATGCAGACTTCTGAAGTTAAAATACTATAATGTGTATGTAGAACCGTAGCGTGACTTAAATAAATAAATAGGAATATTCTCAAATGAAGCGGGTGTAGAATTCAAAAAGAATTTTTGTTGTGGGACGAAATTTTTTTAGAGATTTTATTTCAAACAAACAATCCCTTAGCTTCTAAATATTAGTACGTAATGTATACAGATAAATAAAATTGAAGTCTCTGTGTGTAATGTTAAGATAACAACTTTTTACTAAATGCATATGAAATTATATACGGTACTTATAACAAAAAGAATATTTTTTAAAATTTTGTCTGTCCGTCTGTCTGGTTGTTCCGGCTAATTTCCAAAATAGTAGGACTGATTTTAAGTAACTTTAAAAGGTTACTTTTATATTTTTAGAAAAAGAATTAGGGTCCCGCTCGAAAAAATGCACCTAGAGAAGCGTGAGTAAGTCTAGTAACTAGCGTTACTCATATGATTTAAAACACTCAAGAAAATGTTTATAGGTGATTGAAGTCGCAAATCTGATATATAAAATTAACATTTTTTATAAGTTAATGTTATTAAAAACGCAGTAAACTTAGCATTTTTATGAGTATAAAAGTGCGAATAAAATAGTAAACATGGCATTTGCACACCACAATTTAATACTTAAATGACTGGCAGGACTATTTCTTCGAGTACCTTCATTAGCGCGCACTCTGCACTAAGTGTAGCGTATTTATTTCTCTACTATTTTAAATTTTCGCGTATATATTTCAGTCATGGTTGCAATTTTTAAAAGATTGAGTTATATTGTATATAAAGTGATATATAAATTACTGAAAACACAGTCTTTACACGTTTATATACGAGTGGAGCCAGACAAAATGTAGATATTTCATTCCTGAAGGGGTTTTCGTCGTAAAGGTTATTTTTTGAATATATTTCTTTTGAAGTTAGTCAAAAAATGTATGAAACCTACGACTTGACTTATTAAATTTCTCAAAACTGCCTTTAAATTGAATTGAATCTTTGCTACTTCATGAGTTTGCTATTTTGTCCTTTATCAGCATTAAGGTTTTTGGCATATATTTCATGAGCTTTTTTATAACTTATTTATAACTTACTGTACTTCTAGTTTTTAGTATTCTTTATTATTTCTTTGAAATTAGTGCATGCTGCAATTGTTCATAATTAGAAAAGCATTTAATCAATAATAATAGCTTAATTTGAATTATCATGTAATAGCTGCTAAAATGGCACGCTTTGAAGCCTTAATGGCTAAATAAAATTGAATTAAATTGAGTCGTGCAATAAATTATTTTCTGTTGACAATCCTAAATAAATAAGTAAATACTATTTGATTCCCGTGGGTTATTATTTGTTTTTTTTTTTATTTATCTCAAGACGTAATTAAATAAAGCCAGAGCAGTTTACTAGTTAATTTTAAGTTTGAGTTCCTATGCCATCTATGCATATAATAAAAGTGTAACAGATCGCTGTCTGTACATGGAAAGTATTTGAGAAAAACTGTAATTGGGGGTCTTTATTAACACAATAGAACCAAAAACAACGATTTTTGGAATTTTTGTCTGTTTGTCTGTGCGTTTGTGCGCGCTAATCTCAGAAACGGCTTAACCGATTTGGATGCGCTCTTCACTATATTGTGGTAGGCCTAACTTATCATTTAGTATTTGTTTAATTTCAATCGATTCATAAATAAAAAAGTTATGTCAACTTAAAGGCTCATCTAGGGACGGACGTGAGTCGCTAGTATTATAAAAGGTTTATGCCTACAATTAGTGACCATTTCCAATATTTACCAATTAATTCCATACGCCTGACACGTCAAGGACGAAAAGTCTTGAATAGGAGTGCCATCTACATTAATCAACGTAAAGCAATTAAGTAACTCGTTAACTGTCAAGTTTATGGCTTTGTTCTAGCGGCTACACTATTATCTACTACTACAAATATTTATATTGAGTGTAAAGATAATTTTGAAATGAATTGATATAAACTTTATTCAAATAGAATTATTATAAATACTTTTGAATTTGGCAAAACTTTTATGTGGCATAACATTTTTTATTATTTTACTAGCGATTTACCCTCCTTTCGCTTCGAGTGCGACCCTAGAAAAAAACAAATCTATCCCACGGAAACCCTACATATTCCGGGATGATGTATAGCCTGCAGCCTTCCTCAATAAACGGTCTATCTAATGTAAAGAGAATTTTTTAAATCGGGTCAGTAGTTTCTGAGATTAACGCGTTCAAGCAAACAAACACTGTCTCTTCATAATATTAGTATAGATAATATCGATATGTATTCAGCCCTTTTTAACATCCCACTGCTGGGCACGGTCCTCCCTTCAATACGAGGGAGATCAGGCAATAGTCCATCACGCTGGCCGAGTGCGGGCGGACTTCACATGTCTTTCGAAAACTTGCTAGGTTCACTTAGACATGCAGGTTTCCTCACGATGTTTTCCTTCACTATCGATGTGTTATATGTAAAGAATCTTATTATGTGGTAATACATTTTATGATATTTAATAAGACAAACGTTGAGATTCGTTTTCAAGCACGAATTAGTTTTCGATTCCTTTATTACAATTTAGTTTCACTTGAGTATATTAGTGTTTATTTCTATAAGTATATCTAAGTATATATATAAAACAACCTATCTGCAATATAAAAAACCTTTTCCCAGTTTTCAATTCAATTCTTTATTTAATATTGGCTTCAATACGTGCAATTTGAGCACAAATGATTTCACCTGTGTCACTGAAAGAGACGCGTTCGAAATCCCCAGTTTTCTATTTAAAATTACATAAACTTCTATTTAAATCCCATAATGTCATATTTTTTCAAAAAAAGATTTACTAACTTACTTCCGCCTCCTAATAATAATTATAAAATATCATCTAAATAAACGATACAACATATTCCTAAAAATAATATATGTATTTGAGAAAAATATTTTCGTCGAATAACTGTTCTATAAATTACACAGAGAACTACTAACATCAATCTTCTGATATTTTGACGTAGCAGGTTAACTAAAAACATGACGAATCCACATTAATGGTTTATTTTTTTATCGTTACGCTGCACGGATATGAAAAAATGAAAATAAATTTGAAATAAAATACTAATAAAGCGCCTAAGCCAAAATAAAGTTGACCATTCATACCTCCACCTCCCCTCAAGAAGGGGACATTTTCGTTTACCCTTTACCCTGAGTTTACCCTAAATGTAACAAATTCCGGTTGGCTAGAAATAAATGATCCATTACCATTCACAATTTACTCAGTAACTCTACAAAGGGTAATTTGTATGTTTTTATGTTTATCGTTTATTTCCATATAAAATATATTTGAATTTCGTATCATTATAAAGTTTTGTTTTCGATAGAAAAATAAACATTTATTATTTAATAAAGATTCATTATTATATATTTAGAATATAGATATATTCGTAAAAAAATAAGGACAAGCAATGAAGCAGGTTAAAATATAAGGACTAATAGATTATCTAGGTACACTAATAGAAGTCTAGACCGATGATATTTCTTATCATTACATGCGAATATTAATCAATGCTCAACTAGCCACTAAAGCCATTAACAAGAAAATTGAATTGAATTAAAAGCATATCTAATTCCACTCAGTTATAAGAAATTGTTAGAGAAGAATTCATAAACTAGTCTAACTTGATATAAAAAGATAAAAAAGTCAACGTTCAGTTCAAAGCTGCCATTGAAAGATGGTCATTGAGCTCAAGCTGCACTCGTAATCAGAAATACTACAGAGTAACAAATATCGATCTCTGAAAATGTAAAGTAGGGCACGCTTTTTATCATGATGCTCCCGTTAACTTGCCCTTGCTATCTCGTCGTAGAGATTAAAAAGAATGTTCGTCTTATTATCTTATAATTTACTTTTTATTTTTATTTTATTTATTTTAGGAAAACAAACAATATTAATAAACAGACAACGTGCAATTTACAATAAAAAAAATACACACATTTACCAATTAAGTTACCAAAAAAGATTGACAAAGTACATACATACATATATGTATATATACTTTTTACTTAATACTTATATTTAAGCGAATATTTGACATTTTATTTGAATTTTCTCTCTCACGGAAGAGTCCCTCGTGACTATGATCGCTGGCAAACATTCGAAACGTCGGGAACCAAAAATCAAAATAAACCTGCTAATAAATCCGAAAATATAGTTTTATTTAAAATATTTGCTTATTAGGATGGTCATGCAATAACTGGAGACATCCCCCTACTAATATACCTACTACTATATTTTGCCCGAGACTCCACTTCAATAGATTAAGGGTCGCCTAAGGGTCGTAGCGTGATAGTAAATAGTTTATAAACCTCTCCTATAAATAAGCTATAAAATCCAAAAAGAAATTTTCAAATTGGTAGTCGCAAAGATTAATTATATGTAGAATACATCTATACTAATTTCTCTATAATCCATATAATTTATCTATAAGAAAAAAAGAAAAAATATAATATAATCCAATTAAAATAAATATTATAGATGCAAAAGTTTGAATGAATTTTTGTTACTCAATTATGCCAGAACGGCTGAACGGATCTGGTTGAAATTTGCTGTAGAGATAGATTATAATCTGGAATAGTACATAGATTAAATAAATAATAATAAATATGTCAGGACATTAACACACAGCGCCATCTAGTTCCATGGTAAGCTACGAGGCTTGTGTTATGGATACCAGATAGTTGATACATTATACATATATAACTTTAAATACATACATATTATAAATATAAATACCCATGACTGGAGTACAAACATTCGTGCTCATCACTCAAACGAATGCCTCCAGCGGGACTCGAACCCGCGACCGCTGGCGCAGCAAGTAAGGTTACTACAAACTGAGCCAAACGTGTCGTCATTTTACTCTTTATCCCGGAAAAATGTACGGTTCCCGTGGGATAAATTTGTTTTTGTTTTGCACTAGGGACGAACCACAGCGAAGCGAGTTTGAATACCTAGTTTATTAAAAAAAACAATTGAATTATTACACCATGAAAATGATAAAACGGCTTTGACAACGTTTCAAAATAATGAGCTTACTATATTCGATCTTATTAATTCTAAAACGATCGGTTTATAATTTGTTACAAAACATTTCTTCAATATATCACAAATTGTCAACTAATATTCTGGCTTCAAGCCAAGTTTCTTTTGTACCCGATCACTCTTTGTATGCAATTGTATATCGTCACATAAGAAGAAAAAGTATGTCGGAAAATGCTCGCTTGCTCAGAATGTTTACTCGAACGAAAAGTCACATACGATGTGCTGAGCTAAAATTAGATATTATAGAATCTTGAATATATTTAAATTACTAAAAGATTTGTATTTTAAATAAAAAATATTTATTCCGTTGTATGAACGCGTTTTTGTAAAGTAAGAATTATAATCTTAATTACATTTGTTTAAAAAAAACCTTTTGATTAGTTCTTTGTACAATTTGTGATTACAATTCAAATAATAAATTTTATTAAATAACCTAAGAAACGCTATCAATAAATTATACAAAAAAAAAAACAAGCCACTATAAACCACATTCAAATTGTTAATTCATTCGCCGCCTCGTCGCGTGTTCCGCCACAATTTTCTCACCGTGCTTTTAAATGAACTCGTATTACTTTTAAACTCCTAAAACTACTCAGCTAGAAAGTTGAAAATAATATAAGCCAGTAGTTTATTACGAAATGATATAGCTCTGAAACCTATAATTCAACTTCGTGTAAATAATAAGCAGACGTTTTTCTATAGATCGAAATATCAAAACTAAGATGTCATTCGTATCCCAAACGGTGGCTGGGTTGAGCCAGACTCGGCGGGAAGACACGTCCCCTCACCAACATTGCTCCCACCAGCACGCGCACCGCAGCACGCAACTTTGCCGAAAAAATAGTTTACCTGAATGGGATCCTCCGGAGCCGAGGATCAGAAAAAATAGTCTTCCCGCTGAAATCTACGATAAAAACGAGACATCACACACGGGCAGCTCTCCCATTTTAGAAGAAGAGTGACAACTATCGCCGTAAGTCCCGCTTGGTGTCCCCCATCACTAGTCTCCGCATGGATATGCACTCCAATGTCACGAAGGAAGAAAGGCTTTTTGGAACAGCCCTTGCATGCTTAGAAGCTTTTGTGAAACTGTAAGGCACGAACACCTTATAGATATGTGTATCGATGTTTATGATATATGGTGAAATCGATGTTTTGTTTTTACAAATTATTTATGAGGTATCTTGTCCAAATGTTGTTTAAGCTCCCGTTGCAAATTTTCAATTAAAAATAATATTTAAGTATAAATTCATGTTGTAATATCTAAATTAGAGGATGTTATACAAATGATAAATGTCGATTAGTCAAACTAACTATAATTAAGAACATATCCTGTGTACTATTACTTGTTCCATTTCGTAATGTAAGGATATGAGAGACACGATAATAGCTTCTTAATGAGATGTTACATATGGAAGTGACTTTTCCTGTCAGTACCTTACGTAAAACAAGTTTTTAAACTGTAACCATAAGGCCTAATTTTTATTTAAAAAGTAAAATCTGATAGCGGTAAAGGAGTAATAAGTAGCTACAACAACTTGGTGCTGTAAAGTTGGCAAGGACTCGTAATTATGTAATTCTAAGGAACAAGGTCACGATAACTTTCTCCTTTAAATGTTTCGAAACAAACTAAACATGCAAACATCTACCTACGTAACTAAATAGTGAGTTATGAAAAATCAATTTCGTCGACATGTTTATATTAATTATGCCACATAGAATTTATATACAAACCAGAAGCTGTTATTACCTTTATATCTAAACTAGCATTGCCCGCGGCTCCACCCGCGTTCAGATGACCAAAAACAAATTCTTAGGTTTTACATATTAGTATACTCTTACAATGCAGTGTTTGTATTTTTTCTCAGAAATGAGATATTTTCCCGCGGTAAAAAGTCTATCCTATCTGTTGACCCGGATAACCAGCTATCACCATACCAAATTTCATCAAAATCCCTCCAGTGGTTTTTCTGTGATGCGGTAACAGACAGACAGACTGACAAAAAATCTAAAAACTATAGATTCGGCCACTGTATCGATAATAATGTCTATTTCAATAAGATTTTCCAAAAAATATTTAATGTACACATTCGGCTTAATTACAATTTTATTATATGTATGGATTATATACTTTTAATTAAATACTCGTAATGATGTAAGTTGCTAATGAAACATAAATAAACGTAAATTGTTTACTTTGAGTTTCATACGAATTAATTGAAATACGTAATCGATTTACAATGAAGACTGCTTGCTTAAATTCAAATATAACAAAAAATATGAATCAAGCACAGTAAGTATTTTAAGATGAGAAATTTGGCCCACTATTTCTTAACAATGAATTACCAATTTTCTAAATTCATCCATGTATTTGAGATATCTCCGTTGTACATTATGATAATCACTGCCTACAATAAACGTATACTCAACGTGACGATCAAATTTTTTCATCGCCTACTCATCCAATTACATTTATGAAAGTAACATTGTGGTCAATTACGTGTAATACAACTAATATACACATGTATGGAGGATGAACAATCTAAATGATTTGTTGTTGGGATTTTGATATTATTATTTATTTCTAATACCTAATGTGAATATATAAAAGATTATATGTAACTCCACTAGTTGACGTGAAGGATAATGAAGAAAGACTGGAGCAAAGGAAATTTAAGTTTTACGAATGCCAAACAAGTTTATTTACTGGTATCCCTTTTCTATTCTATGTAGTGTCGTGTCAATGTATTTCAAAATGCCACTTATGTACACCTTTGTAGTCTATACACACCAAAATAACCAACTGAAACTCAATCTTACAGAAACTTTTGACTTCTTCTTTTGAATACTGACTCTCCTATGCATTCATTTCTGCCTCTGCTACAAACATTATGTATATATAATAACTTAATTCTAAGTCCAAAAAAAAAACATAATGCACAGCTGCTACCAGTGTATATATTTTATTAAGTTATCCGAAAAATGCTCTAACAATAATACTCTAAGACCATATAAAAAACTCAAAATAACTGACCAATTCCTTTTGTTTCAGGCGGAGCGAGTTTCTAGGATGTGTCTCGTTCCCATTGAAAGATGCAGTTAAAAACGACATCTCCGGCACGTACTTTCTGCAGGGGCGCCAGGGCGCGGCACAGGACCGCGTGACCGAACGACGCAAGATGGCCACCGATAACACAGAGACCAGCACTAATGATGGCACGAAGGAAAACGTTGATAAAGGTAACCTCTACTGGCGTAATTTTGACCCACTTTACAGGAATTTAGAAGAAGTAGAGAATTCTTCTTAAAGTTTGTGTTTCCAGTGGAATATTAAGATGTTTAAGCTAAATTCTAATGGCATCTATCAGAAAATCAAATAAAAATCTAAGAAATAACACTACATTTATGTCATTGTTTATTTACTTATTTATTTCGAAGGATAAACGATTTATAAATATATACAATACAAAACATAAACTAAAATGAGCAACTTAAACAATGTTTTCGAAGTCGAAATTGTTGGTATAACGAAAAGTTCATAGTTGCACTCATTGAATTAAGTGAAAAATTAATTTTTATTATAATTATTTATACAATATAATTATGTATATTTGTAAACCTAATAAAAACATCTTAGTGCAATAAATATTCAATACTAAACAAATGAATTTAAAGTATTATTGCTACAAAATATGAAATATTAATAGAGAAGAGATAAAAGACAGCAAATGAGATATTCATCTAAACTCCTCATAACCCAGGCGTAGCTTCCAACGGCCCATCAACAAACCAAGCGCAAGTCGCGGCCGCGTTACAACGAGAGGCTGACGAGCATCTGTTTCTTAGATACTTGGAACTTGATCCACCAGAAGATCCAAATGCTCCACGACGAGCGCAACGGCAAGGACGGACACCTTTCACAAGTACTAGAAAGTAAGTATTTGAATTAAGCTAATTTTTTGGGAATAACACGATATATCGCAGGAATCTTATATTTGAATTTGCTTAGTGAAATTAGAATTTTACGGCTTTCACAATATCCCTGAGACATATATTATGTATATTATAATTAAATATTATAGTCTTAAATATATTACAATTTTATATTATGGCGATGTAAGGAATGAATCAGAGCTTCCAAAAATATGCTAATAATTGGAGATTTCAAAGCATTATTAAAAAATACATTTACATAGAAGTTATTTCTTGTTAATTTTTGCAGATTAATACGAGCTTCAAGCGGAGGCTACGGTTTCACAGTGGTATGGACACGTCCACCGCGGGTGGAGAGGGTTGCGGCGGGAGGGGCGGCGGAGAGGGCGGGACTGCGTGCGGGGGACTATATAGTGTTTGTTGGCAATAAGAATGTTGTTACCGCTAATGAGGAGGAAGTTCGGAGTCTTGTTAAGTAAGTTTTTTAATACATTATTTTCCGAATATTTAATACTAGCGACTTATTATTGCTTCGCTCGGGTGCATCCCTGTGTGACAAACAGTACCGTATGTATTACTCTAGGTCATATCTGTGTACTAAATTTCATCGAAATCCGTCCAGCTGTTTTAACATCAAGGAGTAACAAACATACACATTACAAACTTGCACACTTATAACAGGAGTTCCATATTAATATAAAACACAACCATGGTCCTAGTCGTCGAGTGCTTGCAGGCTCAGTAACTTTATGCCTTTATTATTTAATGTACGCACGTAAGAAGTTATATTTCTTTGGCGTAACAGAACAAAAATAGCTAAATATTTCATCTCGTATGTCACAACTCTCTGTTTGTAAAAGGAATGCAGCTAACTTCATCATGTCGCTTTTTGACTGTTTGGTGGGTGTTGTTTGATGTGCGCGCGCATCGTAAAAATCTTATTCTCATATTTTTTTCCAAACGTGTCAAAAGAAGTATAGCTTCAAAAGTTATATTTATAAAACTCAACCAAATCACTAAAATACTAAGTTCATTATTCCATTCCAGATCAGCAGGGACGACACTTAACATGGAAACCTTCAGACGTGTCCCCCAAAACGGAGTAGGGGTCCGTCGTCTCCAAACGGCTCCTGTACCAGAATCCACTCCCCCCGCTCCCAGGTCTCCCAGAGCTGGTACCCTTGCCTCTCCCGCAGTTCCAAGACCTCCTACTGCTTGCTCCTCAACCAGCCAATCTTTGGACCGCCGCAAACTACACTTACCTCAGGTCACGTTTTCTAAAGAGGTAGGTAACGGAATAATTGTATAGATTTGGTACTTTCTAAAGATTGAGTGGATGATTGTTCAGATGAACTGATTTAATTGTATTTAAATACTACCTGTGCCCTGCGGTTTTACCCGTGTTAAATTTATTTGATTATAAACATTGGTTTTACAATAATGTATGGAAGTTAGCCTGATTTCTTGACATTTATGATTACTGCTCCGCTCCCTTGGGTAGTAGCGTTATGATATAACCTTCCTCAATAAAGAGGCTATCTATGCAAAAAGAATTTTTGAATTCGGATTATTAGGTCCTGAGATTAGCGCGATCAAACAAACAAACAAACTCTGCCTTTTTATAATATTAGTAATATAGATGGTTTTCCTTAACTTATTGTTGTCTTTAATTTTTCATCTTCTGAATAACTCGTCTCACTCAATCATTTTTTTTTTCGAATTAAATTCATACTAGTCATCGGTAGAATTTTTGATATGTAAATTATTTTTGGAAATTAGACCAAAATTCGAATTTTTAGGAAAGTGGTGCTAGTGTTGACTTTCAATCTATTGTCTAAATCAAATTTATTATACGTGTAGCGACTAGTTAAGTGTGTGTTTGTTTGTAATCTTTTTCCTTTTTTAACTGTTACAATCATGTACAGTAACGCTATTGTTATTTGTAGATATTAGACTATTTTCTCGATACATTCCACTATATAGTATGCTTATAACTTGTGTTCTCGCTTGTACAGATTTATGTCGTCATAGAATAATACAATATCTCAATAATCATAATAATTAGATGTTTAAACCTAATAACTGTTATTGGGATTTATAAAAGGGGAATCGTTACGTTTAAGATTGCTGTTTTGTTATTATTTATTTTGTTAACATTATTTATTTCCTTTGTAATAGATCGTCGTGTGTTATTCGTTTTTAAGTGTCTTAGAACTTATCTCTCTATCTAGATATACAATTTTGTGTTATCGCATTATTTTCTTTATTTTGTACAAAACGCAATTCAAATTGTGTGTCTTAAGCTAGTTTATACTTATTTTTCGTAACTCATGAAATTTTTTGGTTCCTGTTATGATTATTTTTGTTTCTTTTTTTTTAATTTATGTTTCTTAATATTAAGTGCAAATAAATTTATTGCTTATAATTATTTTTTGGCATTTTTTATTTTGTTTTCTCCCTTACTTCCTTAATTTCCTCATTTTAAACTTCCTACTTTCTACATTGATAAACCAGATGTATGGATTGATAGTTTTTCTATTTTAAAATAAAAATAATAATGTAAAGATAAAATTTTGAAAGTTAATATAATGAAACACTTTACCTAACCTATCTTCATTTTCATTTAGATTACACCCTCATTTTATTATTTTTTGCATATTATTTCATTTTTTAATAATAAATGCACGTTTCACTAACTCATTTAACTTAACAGTACGCATAGTAAAAATAAAAATGTATAAAGAAATCTTACTATAATTTTGATTATTATAAAGTTAACAAAAGTATAAGATAAAAACAATTAAAAAATAATAAGAACTTAATAATTTGATATATGTAACTGGTATGTGTAATTCAAGCTATTGAAAATAATTTCTAGAATAATTAAGACCAAAAAAATAGATACAAATCTGAATGTCGTAAAATTAGCACATATTCTCTAAGTAAAGTATAAGGACATAAATACAAAGGACATGAAATATAATTCAAATCCCCAACAGACGACAAGCCTATCAACAGATGGGCGGAAACGCGCCCTCCTAGCCGTAGTATCTCGTGAACAACATTACGCTACATGTCTACAATTCGGCCTAGTACGATTTGTATCACCACTCGCAGAGAGAGCAGATCTGATAGCGCCAAGCGATCATCAATTGTTGTTCCAGAATATTGAGGAGGTAAATATTATCAGGAGAGCAAAGTCTAAGTAACTATACTTAGAAATACAGTAAACAGTAGGCAGACAGTTAACCGTAGACCTCGCGATCGCAAACTTTTTTTAAACAATTAATTGCTCACACAATGAAAGTTATGTGAGCAATTTACCGCAATTTGCTGCATCTTTATCAAATCTTTGTCATTTTTTTATGAGACCAACTTAAAGTTATTACCTTCCAAATAAAAAAGAACCATTGAGATCACATCTCATAAGGCGGAGATATCCAGTATGGGTAAAGGGGGGTCCCCGAAGTCCCCCCGCCCCCCCCCCCCCCCCCCGCTATCAAAAATACTCGACCAAGTTTCGTCCAGATCAGTAGTAAAATACGACCTGTAGAGGACGAACAATTTTGCCAAACTTGAAGGAAAGACTCTTTGCTCGCTCGTTTAACGTTAATTTTATATGATCTAATTTCGCTTTAACTTTACTTAAATATACCATAAATGATAAGGGCTGGATACCTGATGAGAAATGAGAAGTTATAAATATTTAGATTTGAAATAAATAAAACAAAATCTTGAACATCTTTTTGTGTATAAATTTCTATAAATAGACTGTATAGTCTATTAAAGTATTTTAAGAATATGTTTCTGGAAATTTCAAGAAAAGGTCACCTCAAAGTTAAAAAATTTAATTTGAAAGTGAATTTGGAATTAGCGTATCTTTTAGCCAATTAGTAGATATTAAGCTTAGGGTCATTTTACAGATCTTTAGACTGTCGGAAGATATCTTGGACCAAGTAGTTCAAGACGATACTGAAATACAGACTTCAACTGTGGTTGCAGTTTACTTACAAAAGACTCCAGCTTTCCTTAGTCTCTATAAAAAATATTGTTTAGGATTGAAAAGGGCAGATTGTGTACTGGTAAGTATATTTAAGAATATTCTTTCTATACCATTCATGCCATACCAATTTATGTTGATATTAATACTAATGTCTACTGATGATATTACGTCACTTGAAAGTAATAAATCATTAAAATTTACTTTAACTAATGCATATATGAATCTTTGCACTCTTTAATGAAACGTATCCAATAAAGTCATAAAACAGTGAAAAGTTATTGGAAAGTAGTCTTTTAAACGATAAAAACAAATACCTATACAAAAAACCTGACATGTATTAATTATACTAGGTAAAAAAATCAAAAGACCCAAGTGGAGCATTTTCAAGATTTTGCACAAGTCCCCCCATACCCAGAAGAAGGCCAGACATCACGTCCCTAGTCCACAAACCGTTGGAACAGTTCAGAGAGCTTCTTAGGTTAATGAGAGCGGCCGCTGCATGTAACGGCGCTGGACCGTACGATCAACTGGAGAAAAAGCAGTTGCAAGTCATTGCGGAACAGCTACAAGTAAACATTGATTCTGTTATCATTCGTTCAATTGTTTAAAAAAAAAACAAAAATACAGTTGTGTATGAAATATTATTAACGGGAATATAACGTGTTCAAATGAAATTTCAAGTCAATAAAAAACTTTACAACACACATAAATACTATTTTAGGAATGAGGTTTAAATAATAGATTCGGAAGCAAGCCCGAGCATTATATCCTAATTGTCACTTACACGAGGTATTCTCTAAAAGTATAATTTATCTGACCGATATAGCACCAAAAGCAGTGCTTGTTCAGGACGCAGCTATGCAAGATAAAGCAGCTTTGTATGGATGACAATACATTTTATACCTAGAAACTCTTATTATCTTAACTTTGCTTTTTTTTCTTTGTTGAAATCATAACCTACATAACTAGTTAATTACTATTTCAGAGTGGTTACCAAGATGTGACAGCTGGTTCAGGCTTAATGGGTCTCGCTGGTGACGGAAAACCATTACTTTCCGTGGCCGATCTTGAGAGTCGCCTTGTGTTCACTAGATGTAAGGTAAATATCTAGATTTAAACGCGGAATATCTAAATCTACAACGACAATACACGATATTATAGTTAATACAATTTTTAAATGAAATAACGATGCACCCTCGCTTTGCTCGGGTTCGTCCCTACTTCCCCATACACACTTCCACCACTATTTTCACCCCTTTAAGGGATGATTTCAGGGATAAAAGCTATCCTATGTCCTTTCCAGTCCTCTTTATAATATGTATTAGAATATATATCTGTTTATAGTATTTAGTACGGTATAATGTTATCGGTGGCAAAAAAGATCTTGTAATATTCAAAATTATTTGTAAACTTTCTAATCACTACATTTTACTATTTTCAATCTTGACCTATCTCATTTATCGTGTATCTGCCTCAGTTCAATCACCATTTGACTTTAATCATTATTTTCAGCCATTTGTCTTAAGCACAGCGGGAAGGCAATGGATATTTGGCGGGGAGCTATCTCGTGTAGAGGGCAGGACGATCCGGCCATATTGGGCGCTATTGTTCAGTGACCTGCTCCTCTTCGCCACCGTGTCGCGGGATCGAGTGTTATTCGTGACGGAGGAACCAGTAGCGTTGGGGACGGTATCAGAAGCTCAGTTTAATATTAGGAAAAAAGGTAGTTTTGTGTTATTACTTGGTATTTTAAAGTTTTCTTTATTTTTAAATCGTCTAATAAATTTGCTTACTTCAAACTTCTTTGACATAAAATTTTACCATTGAACTTGAAAAAATAACTTTATATTAGTTTGTTTTATAAAAAAGTCTAAGAATTGAATTTAATTTTAGAAGAACAGTAACATATAAACTTCCAACACGTATACTCTAAAATACGAGTAACTTCATCATCAGTAATATTATACTGCACCTTAAGTGACGATATGTGAGCAATCGCTCTATACGATTTCTTTAAAAATAATGAATATCACATTGAAATTATTTTGTTCTCTTTAATACGATTAATATAGAATAATAAAGCTACTTATTTTATTATCTGTTAAATAATTCTATTTCTTTTCAATAATTTATTTATATTAATTTATCCAATAATGTATTTCCGCTTTTAACTTCTTATTATCCTTTCATTTATTAATAAATAAATACGAAAATCGTAAATTTCTTAAAATAATACTTCATATATATATATATATTCGTTATAAGGTTCATTTTTTTACAGTGACTGAATTCCGCCTAATATTGGGTAGAGCGGGTGGTGAGAGCCCACTAGTGTCGTGTTCCCCGCGCACTCCCGCGCGCGCGCGACCCATCGTTCTGCGAGCACCTTCTATCGATTTGAAAGCGGTTTGGCAGAGCTTGTTGCAAAGGCAAATGTGAGTATACAACTTAAAACACAGAAGCACTTTAAAAATGAATATTATACTTTACGCGAATATTTGACATTTTAAATTAAAACTATTTTTTCGTATTATACAACAAGTATACCTTTGAGAGGTCTAAAACCTTAGTCTCTCCCGTGGCCATAATTGCTGTAAAGCATTCGAAACGTCGAGAACCAAAAATCAAAATAAATCCGCAAAATAATCCGAAAAGATATTTTATTTAATGAATATTATTTAAAATGTTGTTGTTGGCGGTAAATGTTTGTATTGAACTACCTTTTAATTTAAGGAAATATCAATATTTTAACTATACTCCTCTTATTTTCAGATACCGCGCCCACACGATGTCTGGAACACCACTCGGATCGCCGCTGGACTCTCCAGATCCTCAACTGACCTTCAGTCTAGCGACTCTCGACTCCCAACAACGTCAGGTATCAGGATCCAGCTTACAGCGACACTCGAGCCTAGCACTCTTACCCGCCAGCTCTTACCGGTCACACTTAAACATGCTCGTAGAAGAACGTCCAGAAAAAGAAGTTAGGGTCAGCTTCGATGTTAGATCCAATTCTACGTCACCTCAACCAAAACCAGTTAGAGGTCCCCTTAGCACAGTTTGGAAAACTGCCCCTACACCAGAAACTCCTTCCGCCAATCTATCTCCCGCAGATTCTCAAACCTTTTCATCTCACTTCGTATCCTCCTCAAGTATTGAGAGGAACGAACAACCAGCGTCACCCAGTGCTAAACTCACCTCAGATGGTGGGGAGAATTATTCTGAAATATCTCCCTGCAGATGGGAATCTTTTGAAGCTGATCTCGCTTTAGCTGATTTAGATGTCGACCCATCGTATAAACACGCTGTTGAAGAACGCATTTTCCTACCCGACGATCCACTTTTACCCCGCGTCCCCTTACCAGAAAGACCGACTCCACCAGCGTATTTAGAACTTTGATCCGCGGAGTCTGATCCGGAGTTTGATACTTACTTCCCCCGGATCCGAGGAAATAACTAGAGCTGATATGCTCTGTAAACGTCAAAAATTTTAAAATAAAATTTTACTCTGACCTTAATTGGTACGGAAATAGAGGTTCTAAATATTAGCTTATGATGTAAATATTCGGAAAATCTTAGATTTCATCAAGTTTTAACAAATGAATAGTAGACCAGTCATATGAATATATATATTTTTTTCAATCTCATGAGCCAATACTATTAATAGTTCCTTTACCAAACAGAGCATTCCCAATTAAAGCCAATGGTTTAACACGCTATCCTAAGCTAACACAGTTTAAAAAAGTTGACAAAATCTTGGTCAGATCAAATATTTAATTCCTATTAATTTTATAATATTTGGGCCAGAAAATCTGATCATCCATTTGGTTTTTAATGTAAATAAATAAAAAAAAACTGTTGGATTGTTAAATTTGCTTATAGTTGAGAGTTAATATAAGGTTGTGGCAAAAAATTGAAATATATTTTCGAACATTACCAGTATTCTCAAATCTCGGTATTTTGGCTATATAGATTATTCTAGTTTTAAATCCCTCTCCGAGCAAAACCGCTGGGTACATGGAATCAAACTGAACTGGACTGAATTGAAATTACTAAAATGAGTTCTTAAAACTCGCTTAAATTTATGCCGATATTTTACAATTTACCGTATTATAGGATTCAGTGTCAAAAATGTAACTATAGGGTACCAATTGTAGGGATATTTATACGACTTTGAACTAATAGTTTTGTATCGTTGCTTCTTGAGTCTTCCGTCCTTATCTTACATTTGTGTTACAAGACAAACAGCATTCAAAATTGCTCAGTGTCCTCCGTAGTACTAAGCTATTATTTACTGGCAATGTCAGTTTTATTGAAAATTAATTTTTAAACTATTGATAGTTTTAATGTACAGACTATCGCACTTTTGGTTTGTATTTGTATTATCATTTTTTTGTCCATGAAAGTTAAGTTGAATAGATTTTGATAGCCCACTTTTAAACTTTGACTTATTACCATCACAGATTATTCAGCCCTGATCTGGGTACGTACTACAGTTAATGTCGCGGGCGTCTGTACATAATCACAAAATTGTACAGGTCATGTGGATATTTGGCGATTAGTTTTGCGAAATCTGATTCACATTGCATTATAGTATCACCGTTTATTTTCCGCATCGCTTCTTTTAATGCATTGCCATTAGAATAATGTGTTACAATGAAAAATGGTAGTTGTTCTGTGTGAATTCAAGTAGTCACTGCTTTTTGTTTAACAATTGATGCTCACATATTGACTTTGACCATGTTTGTTGTTGCGAGAGACGAGCGCGTATATATAATCGCTAGCATCGTAAAATGTTCACATAACCTACTCCCGGGGTTTTTCTATGTGTATGACCTAAGTTTTTACAAAAAAAATTTGGTAGTTAGATTCAATAATTTTCGATGTATTTGGCTGTGTAAAATAAGTCTAGTAGTTAATGAGGAAAAGATTAATAATTTTGAGAAAGCCTTTTACTTATTGTTCTGGGTTCTATGTGGCGTATAATCGATTTATAAAATTTGGATGTTTTGTTTAGATCGAAGCAGAAATTTCTAATGATCGGTGAATAAAGTGACTTTGTCGATGGTGATTTTTTTTTATTTCTAATATTCTCAACTAAGTCCCTATTTTGCGACGCTATCGAAACTCCTTAATCTTTTAAAGCGCTGTCTACCATTTTTCTATGTAACGCACATTATTGTATC
Organism: Brenthis ino; assembly: GCA_921882275.1. Lineage (NCBI taxonomy): Eukaryota > Metazoa > Arthropoda > Insecta > Lepidoptera > Nymphalidae > Brenthis > Brenthis ino. The sequence continues at coordinate 8,651,648 of OV170223.1, read as the reverse complement.
TATATATACATATATATAGTCAATATATAATAAAATTTAGCACATTTTTAAATTTGCACTTTAAATTACTATTTTATAATTATTATATTTTTAGAATAATTTTTTTCTTGTTCAAAAATAAAAGATTTAATAATTATAATTTATATTATATTAAACTAATCACATTTATATTAATTATTTATGTCAAGAATTTAAAATACATAAATTAAAAAATAAGGAGTGCTAAAGAATGGGTAAGTACATTTATATTATATTTAAAAGCAAACTTTTATAACACTTTTTATAACTAATATATATTTTTTATATTTATATAGTAATCAAAGGCACGATAACCAAAAAAACAATAACGATCTCCAAATATCCACTTGGTCATTGAATCTATCCATACCAGATTTCATAAAGCAGTCGGAAACATTAAAAAAGTATATTTTTTAAAATAACGGAATATAAATAATATTTCCAAATGAAAACATTATAGACACGTCGAAGCTCTGCCGAAACACAGACAGGGGCGGGCGGAAGTGCGATAGAAGGTGCGAGAAGTAATCGCAGTCGGGGATCATCACTCCACCTTCAAAGATGGATGACTCAGCTACCAGAAGCTGAGGAACTGGATCCTCCTGAACCTGATATGGAAGTAAGTTTGGTTAAAAAAGACAAATGAACTACACATCTTTATAAATATTCATAGCTTTATTGCTACAAAAACTTACAAAAATTTATTGTAGATGTGGAGCGTCGAAGAGCTTAGAAAGAGGTCAAAAGAGCTGAATCTTTTAGAAGTAGCTGATATTGTAGAAAGCAATGTAGAAAACAAAGAAAGTGCCGTAGTTAATAATGTTGAAAAGAAGGAAAGCGATAGAAGTCCATCAAAAAGCAGCAATTCTGGAAGTCAGGTAAGTGCTTAGTAGAGCAAAATCATCATAAAAAAGTAATAGGACGTAGATAATATTCAATAAAAAACTTTTTCAGATAACAGTTCGGACCAGTCCAGTTGTAGTAGACACTATTCCTGTATGTCGGCAGTGCCATAAAAAGTGTTTATCAAAACCAAATAGTCCATTAGTTTCTCAAAAAGAACCAACAGTACCTCCTAAACCTAAGCCAGAAACCTCGCCTCAAAATTCTGCCTCAGTTAAAAGTACTCCTAGTATTTGTAGAGCAAACTGTGGTAACCGTAAACAAAAACATTTCACTCGCTTAGAACGTAAAGGTGCTATAAGGATACGACCTGAAGATGGTCCAAAAGCTGCCATTAAAGTAATAGATTCTATCGAACAAAGTCAAAGAATGCTCAAATCTAAATCTTATGATCTAAAAACAGACCCCACCGGCTTAAACAGAAGTATAACAAGAAGTAATACTAAGAGTCATTTGGAATTGAGAAAAGAGAATTCAATTAGATCACCTAGCCCCACTTCTAGTAGTAGGAATAGTCCTTTATCCACTAGTCACACAACGTGTAGCTCCATGGTATTTAACTCTAGCTCAAATGATTTAAGAACATCTAGCTCAAATATAGCTAACCAAGTCCAGTGCGTTATAGCTCAAGAGAAGTATTTGAATGAAATAAAATGTGTTGAAAGTATCGTGCTATCGAAACCAAAAACATCGTCGTATCCATCGCCAGCGACTATAAGAAAAGAAGAGCGAACAAGACAAAAGGCTGAAACTGTTTTAAATAAAGTATTAGGTATGAACATAATAACAAAACGAGAAAACGTTGGAACATGTTTGAAAACGTCGTCAGTATTCTTAGATGATGATTCAATACATGAAGATGACAATGACTTTAGGATAGAAAGAGGTATGAGAAGATCACCAAGAATGGGTATATCAGCCGTTAACCAAATGAATGGGGACATTAACAAGAAAAACGAAGGCATAGAAGATGTAAATGCGAATACGAATGATGTGTTATCAGATGAAGATTCTGAGTTGGGTCCACTTATGTTAATGGGGCTATCAGCTATCAATCCTGCAGCCCATCTTATGAGAGTAGAACCTTTTAAAAGAACACATTTTGAACATATAGGTGTCAGCGCTCTTAAAACTAATTCAAGGCCAGGTAGTTTAGGTTCTATCAAATCTGAGTCACCTGTACCAAATATAGCGGTAGTTCCACCGACGCCTGATTATAATACGACAAATAAGACTGTGAGTATACCGAAAATTTCTTGTAAATCTATGGGTATTTAATCGTCTTTACTACTATTCTGGTTTTATTTCAGGATGATCTTGTAGATGAATCTCCAGATTCCCCTGATGTTCCAGATGATTTACCTTATATTTCTTTAAAACGGTAATACTTAATAAATAATGTTATAAATTTTCTATGTTTTTTGGAAGAAAAATAACAACATTTATATAATTTCAGATATGGTACTATGTCAAGTCTAGAAAGGCTACCATCGGATGAGACTGATGATGGTAATATAAGACTGACCACCCAAGAGCCAGACAATTCTAAGACCTATAGTTCAGGTAATTATATAAGTTATTTTATTATAGTTTTTAATATTTGTTGTTAACAATTAATATTTTATAGTAACTAGCGCGGCCGGAGGCATTATGGGTTGGACTGCAAGAGCTGGCTCCTTTGTTGTTGAAAAAATGAATATATTCAGTCACACAGAGAGCGTGCCAAATACTTCTATAGCACATAAACAGCCTTCTTTCTTAGAACGGTATGTATTTGCAACATAATCAAAACCTTAAATCTTTTTATTTAAATTCATATCTATGTATTTACTATTATAATATAATCAATATTTACTTTATCAACTTCAGTATTGCGAACATAATAATTCATGTTTCTCCTTATAAACTAGGTGGAAAACATCACAAAAGGAAAAGAAACGCTGAGTACGTGTATGACTTCGATGGTTCTTTTTTGTTTAGAATACATGCTATATATATATTATTTATTAAAGTAATATCTTTATAGAACATCTAGATGATGCTAGTGTTGGAGATGCTGTTTTAGAAACTGTTAATCTTAAATAAGCAAAATAACGTTACAAGGCATTGTTGTAGATCTGATAACTAACGCTAGATCTTATTTTAATACATTATGAATTATATAGAAGAATATTTCTTTATTATCGTTAATTTTTGTCAATTTTGTTATAGTTTTATTAGATTTACATTCAATATAAATCGATTTTATTTAAACTAGAAAAAAATTATCTTAAATTGTAGTGTCTTTTAAATATAGAATCAATTAAACGTGTTGATAGTTTTATAGTTATTTTAAAATATCTAGAATATATTTCTTACTTTTTAATTTTAATATAATTTGAAGCATGGATATATTATGATGCAATTTATTTTTTAATATAAAATTATATAATTTAGGTGCCTTGGAGTGGGAGATTGGAAGTCTGCGCTGGGTACAGAAGATGGAACAGTAGAAACAGGAGAAGGAAGTGGGGCAAGTGGTGAAGATGCTTGGGGTACACCCTCATCGGGTGACCTTTCAGACAACCTCCCTGATTCTGAACACGGAACCCTTTCTGTAAGATCTATTTTTCTATGACTAGTGTAGAATCATATCAATTAACATCATCAATTATTATATAATACAATAGCGACTTATCCTCGCTTCGCTCGGGTTCGTCCCTAGGTACGTTTTAATTTTTTTGAGCTATCTTCAAGTGAAAGTCCTGTCAAAATGCGTCCAGCCGTTTCAGAGATTATCCGAAACAAACAGACAGACAAAAATTAAAAAAATGTGTTTTCTTATAAGTACCGTATATAATTTCATATGCATTTAGTAAAACGCTGTTATTTTGACATTACAAACAGGCACTTCAATTCTATTTATCTGTATAAATAATAATTATATACTTATAGTACAAATGAGACACCTTGTGACTTAATAAGAGTGAATGTGCATATGTTACTTCTTAATTAAAGTTAAAGTAACTGTTTTATGTTAAATGAACAGAAGCTTACATTTTCAGTCACCAACAAAGTCGTCATCTTCATATGCTGGTGATGACGATACAGAACTCATGATGGATGAACTTCTGATGGCACCTACAATCACTGGACCTACTACCTTAAGACCACTTCTTCCTAGGTACATGAATGTGTAAGAAATATTTTCTAAATAATCTTATTAAGTAAAAAAAGGAGTAGATTAAAAACAATATTTGTTTTTTTACAGGGACGTATTTAGAAGAAGGTTAGAGCCTCTCTTAGAAGAAGATGGTTCTGACAGTGGAAGTGAAGACAACAAACCTACCCCAACTAACTCTGACGACCAGGTGAATACCATACAAGTGAATACGTAGAAAGAATTTTGTTGAAACTGTATTATGACACATTTTTATGAGAATGTCTTAAATGAAATGAACGACTAAAATTGATTGGTGAAATACAAAACAACTTCATACCTACTTCAATGTTTCAGTTTGACAAAATTGTCTAATTAGATGTCAGTAGTTTTGACAATTTTTGCTTGTTTCCATGATATTTTTAATCAAAACCTGATATAAGTTGGATAATTTTGTCAAACTTAAATTAAAAAAAAATAGATGTGTTAAAAATAGATGTGTTAAATGTTCGTTGGTGTATGAAAATAACCAAGCATGAAAGAAACGAACCATAGAATGAGGTGCAAATGATAGCAAGTAGTTTGTTGCATGACCCTAATCCAATTAATGTTTACTTTACTTAGGTTCTGATTGGGGATATTTTGTACACTACCAAGTTGTTGTTTCCTCCCGTAAATTAACCCCATAAATTTTGGAATGTTCATCTTAATTATTTTAATATTTTTTTACTTAACAAAAATAAGACTAATAACATGCTTGAGTCAAACCAAGTTATCAATGATAGAAAATCAATTAAAACCACATTATTTCTCATCTTTTATTGCGAATCTGAAATGAGTAAATCTAAAAGTTAATATATCTTGGGGTTATTGGCAACAGTAGTCGCATAGACCGTAGCTAGGTTGTATCTCACATTGTGACTGGTCCGCTGGTGCGGCGCTTGGCGCAGGGCAGCGAGCGTGGCCTCGATGCTGACGACTGCTGCGGCGCGCACCAGCCGCCCTCTGCTTCAGAGCCAGGTAATCATTCCCAAAGTAAATCTCATCTAGGATTTATCTCTTTCAATGTTTCCTATTTCATGTAGCTTTTTTGTTACACGTTAGAGGTTGTATAGTTTGTGGGAACGGGTTACATGTTTTGAGAATTTTAAAAAATTTATAATTAATGGCATATTACTGACTGTTAGTTTTTTAAAAGTGTATATAAAAGCATTGTCATTTACATGATAATAAAAGAAACAGAAAAGGGAGATGCAGTTTTCAGATTATATAATTAAAATAAAACAATAATTGTAAATACAATTTGATAAATAAGAACACAAAAAAACACTCAACATGTAAATACTAACAAAATACATTTTGACAGCAAAGTGGACTTCTTGACTAAAGGTGAAAGGTGAGAAGAGGAACATGTCATAATTATATTTTCGTATACCAGTATATAAAGCTATGACATACGTACGATAAACAGCACGATGCATGCATGTTTTCCTTATAGGGTCTAAGAATGAAAACAGTTGCCCTAAAATAATTGTCGTACTCAACCCTAGCATGCAATGACAATTGCACTCCATTGACACCAATTATCCAATATGTATCTTATAAAACACAGTAATTCAGTCACGTTTTGCAGCTTATCTCGCTTTTTACGAAAACAATCATCAACACGATAAAACACTAAATACTTGACAAGGCAAATTGGACTTACTGGGTTAGTACTTTAGTGTTACAATTGCACAGAAGCAGAGGACGGTGTGTGCGGCGCGGAACACACGTGGCATGGAGAGGGACGCGCTGGTGGCGCCGCGTGCGAGCTGAGTCCCGACCGGACTCCCACCAACGAGGCACCTTCGATGCCCTTACAATCTGGTATAAATACAATTTGTAACTCTTCTAGGAGAACTAGTTTTTGATGAAACTTCCATAAATTAATATTAATCATTGAGAAATAAAAAGTATTTTTTTCTGATTTTGAATGTTATACTAAATAAAATAACAACTCCATCCAGGTCATATCTTTATCTACCTATGTAGTATACATAAAACTTTATCCAAATCCATCCAGTCGTTACAGCGTGAAAAAGTAACAAACACACAAACATTTAAATTTTCGCATTTATAAGTAGTACGAGTAGTTCGACTAAATTATTTTAGCCATATAATTTAATAATTTAACTTGGAATATGACAGTTTCAAAAGAGTGTGCGGAGCGAGCATCTGTTGGCGGCGGTCGGCGGGGCTCAGCCAGTTCAGCCAGCACGCCCTCCACACTCGAACGCACCACCATCCACAACCCCACACCCCTACATCAGCTGTCACCAGGTATTGGAGCTGGTAGCTTTTAACAGACAAATTAATTTCACCGTCATTGTAACTCGCACTTGAAATTTGAAAAAAGTAGCAGAGATGCTTCCCAGTTTTTCAGATAGTATTTGCTATTACCAATCCCAACACAAGTATCTTCGGATTACTTACTGCGAAGACTCCAACAAAATTATTGTAAAGATTATTAAGAAATAAAACTTTATCTTTAAATATTTTTTTTATTATTATTATTTTTATATGTCAAAGGGTCATTGAGATAAAAATTGTATTTTCACAATAAGCCCAATTTTTATATGTATACGGCCCTCTTTAACATCCCACTGCTGAGCAATCCCTACAATACGAGAGGGATCTCATACATCATAATCTACCACGCTGGCCAAGTGCGGGTTGGCATGTTTTTCCATGTTTACATGACACATTTCCTGGTCATGTACTCTCTCGTGTTGGTGATCAAAGTTGGCCTCGGCAAAGATCACGTGATTTAACACAATTCGATTTCTTTGAATTTAAAGACTTTCTTAACAAGCCTATTTCCACCCGTTCATTAAAAGAGGAGTCAATGCCGCATCAACGAAATTCGGCCACAATTATACAAAATGACAAAACCAATGTCGAAATCATGTAAAATTTCGCCAAAAGAGTATGTCCCAGCAATGTTGAAGAGGCAATTTGCTGGATGTGTCATTCCATTCACAATCTTTTTTTTGAAATGTTGCGATATGCATTTACGGATGCCACCTGTATACATATAGGTATTAATTTAAAACTCACCGGCTAAAAAAACCAGTACTACTCACTAAAACCCAACAAAACCTCCCCCGTCTTAATGGGGCGTCATGGGATTGCTCCAACGGTCCACTCTGCTACCAAAGAAGTACCAGGAGCAACCCGCAAGGTACACCGCCCCCCGAAGAGGGCCACCTCCCACCGCCCACCGAAGTGTGCAACCTCCCTGTGCGTTTCTTAGCTTCGTACTACTACTACTGAGCCCCCCCACCACGACAAGGTGAACGCACGTTGGGGGGGATTCCACACATACCCCTAGTCTATCTACATGCATGCAGAAAACATTATAAAGTATCATCAATTCCAGCTTCGGAGCCACCACCAGTACAAGAGTGTTCACCCGAGGGGAGGTCCCTGGAGCGGCTCAGCCCGCGCGCGGAGATGCGCCTCGCGCTCGACCAGGGGAAGGACATGTTGGCGGAGCAGGAGCAGGTGGCATGGGTGAGTGTATGTTTTTATTTATTAGTGAGTTTTGATAATTTAAAAAATTACCAAATTTTAGTTTTTTACTTTTGAAACACGACTGAAATGGCTATCGTTTGGCTTAAATAACAAAGACAGAGAAGAGCACAAAGAAAGTACTCATTTATTAATCGTTCATTGCTTTCTTTATTATAGTAAATGTTATCTATACATATAATAAAATTCTAACTAGGGCGATTTGTACATTTTATTTGAAAATCTTATTGAAATATTCATTATTATCGATACAGAGTCGAAATTATAGTTTTTAGAGTTTTTGTCTGTTTGTCTTTCTGTCTGGGAATGCATCACGAGAAAACCACTTGGCAGATTTTGATGCAATTTGGTATGATGATAGATGGCTATCCGGGCTATATAATATATAGGATACTTTTTACCGCGGGAAAATATCTTATCTCTAAGGAATCTATCGTAAATGTTAAAACGTAAAAGTACTCAATAACAGCCCGGAATTGGGAAATTGGCGGTGTTTCACCCCCGTGCCGAGGCAGAGCACGTTAAGCCGTCGGTCCTGCGCCGACACTGTCAGCGGCCGTGTCTCGTGTCATCCCACCGGAGTATGAGAGTGACAGGAATATAAAGTGCACGTTGTGACTGAGCGTACACTTGTACACTATAATATCTCCTGCGCATCTGGCTAGTTTCAGTGAGATTGGCCACCGGCTGAGATCTGTTAGGAGGACATTATTGTTATGTGTTTATGGCAAATGAATATACGACGGTCGCAGGGTGGCGCGCGCGACCACTGGTCGTTTCGCGCGGCGTGCCAGCGGTCGCTGGTGCGGCGCGTGGCGAGCGCGGACGCGGTCACGCTGTGTCGCACCGCCCCGCATACTACTTCGCGCAGTTCTGTATATGCTTGGAAAGGTGTGCTTTTATAAATCTATTTTACTGTTGATCATTGTTGTACTAATATTTTGATGTAGTTCTAGCCATTTACCCTCGTTCTAGTAGGGTCTTACCTTAGAAGAGACGGTTTTTCTGACATTACTCACAAATATCAATACTTATAAATTGTAGCCTAAATTATTATAAACTTCCTAGATATATTTATTGTCTTTCACTCTTTATATTGGTAAAAATTGTATGAAAATCCGTAGCCTGAGTTTAGCTCATTTGTTTGGGTTAAACTCGAAACTCATCTTTAATTAATATTGTATAATGATTTAGTTATTTCACGTTCAAAATATATAATTTGAGCTATTCGATTCTAAAGGCAATGTCAAGAGCTCTCGAATATTTTCAACATAACTTATTATTATATGTTTTATATTCCTTACTAGTTATTATGATAAAGCGTTATTTGAATAAATAATTGAACAAAATACACTACAAGATGATTAAACAAATTTCAGCTCCAGAAACAGAAGCGAAACTTATGGAGATGGAGCAACTGGCACGAGCGGAAGCTCAGACGATGCGTTCGCGGACGCGCTCTCAATGCCAGAACGGGAAGATGTAAGTTATTTACAAAACACTTATTTACTTTGAAAATTGAGATTATTAATATTTATTATTGTTATACATATATCGATTATAATAATATATCTAATATCTAAATTGTAAGAACTTCGGCAAATTATTTTCGATTTTTTACATATCTTAGCGTTTTTGACAGAAACAATATTAAGATCAACTTTTGGATCAAGATACTCGATCAGTATACTAGTAAATAAATCCTCTCTATATATAATTTATTTCAAATTTAGTTTAAGCGTTATGCCATTGGTCAGGTTGGCCACAATATCAAACACGCAAAGTTTAAATAATGAAACAAAATAACACAGCTATATAATTATAATATTATTTAAATAATCTTCACGCTACGCCTCTTCCCTTTTTTTAGCTTTTCTGCTACGATAAGATTTCCTGGAAGAGAACAATGACTTAGGACCTATTTATTATTATAACATTTTACTGTTTATATTTTTATATGTTCTGTTCTGTAATGAAGGTACAATAAAGGGTATATTACTTTTACTTTACAACAAATAATAACAGATTGGGGTTCCTTCGTCGTCGAGCGTCGTCCGATAGCCCGCGCCGCGAGCCCTTCGTACTGAACGCGCGGCCCTTCTCTCCGCGCCGTAGCTCTGTGAGCAACCAAAGCTATTACAAGATATGCTTTGTCAATGGCCATATCTAGATACTTGTGTTGGCTATAATTGACTAAATTTGATGACTTTTAAATAAAACTATCTTTTCGGTTTGTTTTGCGGATTTATTTTGATTTTGGAGAGATCGTTAAGCATTCGAAACGTCGGAAACCAAAAATCAAAATATATCCGCGAAATATTCCGAAACGATAGTTTTATTTAAAATGACAAACATTCGCGTAAATCTAATAAAGTATTAAATTTGATAAACTAGACTAATTTTAACTATCATGTTTAGAGAAATTTTAACTTGGTCAGTTGTGGCCATGACAATTTGCTTTGGCCATGTTTGGAATCCATTTTTGTATTTTGGTCGTTGTTGATTGCATTTCAATTTTCTATTTCGTATATTTGATAACGTGTAAAATAAGAATACAAATTCTTGTTAAAATTTATCAATAGCTAGTTTCAAGATCGAAATCTTTACAACTGTTATGAGTCTTTGAAACAAAACTTGTTAGTTATGATAAGGATTTTCAAAATTTGCGATGCTGTTAAACTTTAAACTATAAGTCATATATTCCTGCGGCTTAATGTGCTTTATCTAATATCTGGTTGTTGATTGCATTCTAAATTTAATAATAAAAATAATTATTAATTTCACTTGTAAGTACGATTTGAACTGACTTCAAAATATTGGCCTAACGTAAGTTCTCAATTACCTTTTAAGATTCTCTAATCTTATATATATAAAAGAAAGTCGTGTTAGTTACTTCGCTTATAACTCAAGAACGGCTGAACCGATTTAGCTGAAAATTGGCAGGGAGGTAGTTTAGAGCCAGGAGAAGGACATAGGATACTTTTTATCCCGTTCGACCGCGTTCCAATTTTTATGATATTTTAATTTTTGGATTTCTCTTAGTCCGGAATAGGTAAGTATTAAAACATATAATTAAAGAAAGAAAGATTTTTTCTTTTTATATCTATTTAAAACGTACCTAGCGACGAACCCGAGCGAAGCGAGGGTGAGCCGCTAGTAGACTAATAGTTAGTATAAAATATTAACTTTGTTCCATCCATATAAGTATGCGATCCATACTTTAAGGAGTAGTTTGAATAACTTGAATTAATGCAGTCAATAACAGCCTTAAAATCGGCTGGATTTAAACCGTTTTTACCATTATTGTAGTTGTACGTAATATAAGAATGTTTTGGAAATAACAAGTAATCTCCTACAAATTCAATATATTAATCTAATTAAATGAAATAATATTTAAGCAATTCATCTCAAGTCTGACTAAAGTTTAGACGTTGTAACAATAATTCAATATTAGTTAATCTTAGTCAAAAAAATCTGGTGTGCCAAGAATTCACTGAAGTACATTCTTGATATTGCCAAGATTTTAGTAGTTTTTGTAGATGAATAAACGTTGGTCGGCCAATACAATTATACAATTGCCTTTTACATTTAGACGTTCAAACGTAATTGTTAAATTAATAATATAATCTAGTTAAGTGTGTTTATCGAAATTGACTTCGAACTTAAATTAATTGTTATTGGATCTTGCACTAAAATATTTTGTCAATTGTTCTTGCTTATTATCTAGTGTTTAAATCCAGCTTAAATTTTTAGATGTTTCATTTTTATTTTACTGAACTGATCTGTCCATTTTTATGGGATGTTTTGAAATATATTTCTAATGAAATCCATTTCGCTTTTCATTCACCCCGCTGCTATGCTTTCCTTCCTACTTTATCGGATAGTGTAACTTTATTATTTATATTCTCACAAATTTTCAATTCTTAGAAATAATAAATAGAAGATAGAATTATAGTAATTAATAGATATTAACACACATCAGCACATTGGGAAGATGTTAGAAACAAATCACAAGCACGTTTATAATGGAAATGAATTTTTCAATAAAATTTCTAACAATTTTATTATAAATAAAATCGTATTTAATAAAATATTCTTGCAGGAGAAACATTTCGAGAAACGATTCTGGAAACAAGTGACCAGAAGACGTCAATCACTCGGCTCCATCAGCCAAATATAAGACTAAAAGACTTTAACAAAAGTATAAGTGTTCAACGTCTATACTTATTGGTAACGTAGGCAAGTATACAAGGAATATTAAACGAGTAGATAGTGACAGTGTTGAAATTAAACATGGACCAGACGGTACAGGAGTAGATGTGTAAAGAACTTAAATTTTTAGGGCGACTTTAGAAATGTATGGGTATATGATGCCAAAATTGCCAGATGTGAAAGGATTTGCCAAATCTTAACGAAAGGGACCTGTCAACAACTTCATATCGTAGGTAGAAAACCAAGAAGTTGATCTAACTACCGTAGACACTATAAGGCCTAACTTGTGTAAGAACTGTCGCGGTTAAAAGTTTCTCTTATATAGATGTACATATAGCAGTAGCGGATAAGCTTTTTTTGAAAAGGCTTTATCTTTGTATAATAGTTGTTTTAGCGATTTTCTTGTAACGCTGTTGACTATTGGAAAATTAATGTCTTTCATACACCTCATTGTTGTACAATATTATTATGTGTATATGTAGTTATTATTTTGTATTCTTTGGTTTCAGAATAGTTTTGTTAGATTTCGTTTTTGAGGAAGTTTTAATAATATATAGCGAAATAAGTAACATTTGTGATTCGCTTCTCTTCGGAATCTTAAAGTGATCAATGTTTTTATCTACTAATAATGATTATTATTAGATCATTAGAAATGTATTTGAATGAAACTTCGAATTTATTATTTTTAACAATATTGTACCTAAGGGTGACTTTTAACTTGTCGTTTGTATCTCATTTCCGACGTCACGAATAAAGTTCTTAAATTTCTGCATCTTTTTTTCATTTTTACCTATAGTTAAAATGTTTTTTGAAAATGGGATAATGAAAAACATTCAACAAACAACCATTTTGAAATTCATATAAATTGTTACCCATTTACTTATTACACTATTTATTTTTTATGATTACTATTTTTATTTTACTTTTATCTTTATTTTAACTAGTGACTCACCCTCGATTCTCGACTTCATCCCTAGGTTGATTCCCAATACAAACTTTTGTCCCCATTTTAAAGGGATGAATTCCGAAATAAAAAATTACCTATATCCTTTCCAGGGTCTCAAACTATCTTCTTACCAAATTTCATCTAAATCGGTCCAGTAGTTTTTGAGTTTATTCGTTACAAAAATACAAATCTTTCCTCTTTATAATATCAGTGTAGATTTAAATATTTATCTAATGAATTGTTCAATGTTTGCACTAAATCAGTCGGCGTTGATAGTGTATTTGAAATAAAACAAATAATAATTGTTAAGGCACGTATATTGTTTAAAGTTATCAATACAATATGTATCAGGGTGTAAATATTACAAATATTATTATTTTATTTATATCGCTCATGTTATTTCATTTTACGTAGTTCCTTAGCACCACTATATTATATAATTTGTCATTAATTGTTCCACTTATTATTGTTTAACCTCCGCCTTTTCTCGTGCGATAGACAGAGAGAGAGCATAAATCGTATAGCTCTGTCTCTTTCTATCTCCGTTTTCGAAGTTGTTGTTGTTCGCAGTACGAGAGTAACAAATGTCGTATAAACATGGCGATTAGAGAAGAACGATCCTATAATGAAATGTATTTTAGAAATAAAATTCAATGAAAAATTTAAAAAAAAATCAGATGCAAATTAAATTATTATAAAAAACTTGAAACAGATACTCAAATTTAATCTTATATAATTAATTAAAAATGAAAAATTTTAGTTTTTTTTAATTTAAAAATAGGGAATATAAATATCGTTCTCCTGCTATCTAAACTCCATATTATTAACACAAACATTCTTTAGTGGAATCGAATCCACAGAATCTATTGCAACAGTCGGTACCAGACTGACAAGCTTTATGGTGGAAAATATAAAAATATTTCATTACAGGGTAAATTTTACTTTCCAACTCGTGTTTTTCTTATTTAAAAAAAACGGGATCGATTGGCTTTGAGATATTTTTTTCAAAAAAAAATCCAAAAGGTGTTTTAGATGTCATTTTATTACCATTACATATTATTACCATTTATTTATTTATTTATAGTTTGAATTGGTTGTCAGTGAAAAATTCACCCTGCATATTTGATATACATATCTATAGATAACATATTCTTTCAAAAAGTTACATCATTTTAAGTACATCTTGAGCACTGAAGTTACCATACCCAATAAATCCCACTCACACATAGCAATCAAGGCAAGGGAATTTTTAAATCATAGGCAAACATTTTTTTTAAAAACCACAGATAAATTTGCCTTTATTTAAAAATGTGCAAATAAAAGATACAGATTAAAAATGGTGCACGCCTTGCCTCAGCTGCTAGGTCTTTGCTATTCCTCCTTTTATATATTTACAACTAAATTAGAAACACTGGCAGTTAAAAATATAAGAATATAAGAGATTCAAATGTCTTAAAGTAAAATAGCAAAAATTTGGATTTAAGCATTTTGTTAGGAAGCTACACAATTTTGGCACGTTAGAAAAAAAATTATAATGATAAAAAAATGTAAATAAATTGATGTTTTTTCATTTTGCTATTTTACATACTATACTATTGTAAGATATGAAAATATAAGAATAAAACTTTATATTTTTGAAGTTATACTTCTTTTGGCACGTTTGAAAAAAATTATGCACCGACAGCCAAAAAGCAACATGATGAAGTTAGCTGCATTCCTTTTACAAACCGAGATTTGTGACATACGAGATGAAATCTTTAGCTATTTTTGTTCTGTTACGCCAAAGAAGTATAACTTCTTACGTGCGTACATAAGTACCTACACAGACACGTTTTTTTATATATATTTAAAACATATCTTTATTAACTGTACTAAAGTAGAAGCAAATAATTCCAACTTATTTACTAATATTTACTTATTAAAAAGAAAATACTCTATATAAAAAAGTAATCTATATAACTTGATGGCATTTTCATTCAGAACTATTATATTTATATTTATATTTTTTTTACTTTTTGTAAAAGAATTAATAATAAAACAAAATTATATTGTACTGCTAGGTTTTATACTTTATATATAGAATTTCTATGGAAAAAAAACATTAAAATAAAAACCACCGATTTTCATTATACCTAATGTTAATAAATTGTTAATTTTAGACAAATGTAAATTTTATTATTATTAATTTACTTAAAATAATGGACGGTTTAAAAAAGTGAATTTCTTAAGAAACTTTTCTTTTTAAATTTAATTATTGAGTACAATTTGTACATTTTTTATTTTAATGTATGACTATTTAAAAAAATAATGACTTTTCGAAGTGAAAACTTCTATAGGCAGGTTTGGATGGGGGGAGTAAATTCATGTAAGTCGTCATCGACATGGTCACGTGACGTGTTAACACTCAGAGTGCCGATAGATGTCAAAACCAGATATATGTAAACAGTTTTAATTTACATATTTTAATTTAAAATCAAACAATGAATTTGAATATGAAAAAATAACAACTGTTTGTTTATAGTTTAAAGTTTTCACTTCTGTCGGCAATCCTTATGGATGCTTTTTATAAATTTTATTTTACTATTTTAGTCTAATAATGTCTCAAGACATAAAAAAAGATTGTCATATTGTAAGGCAGTGTGGTTTATCACTTATAATCATTATTCCACATCTACACCGTTAGAGTCAAATACATAATTTTTGTAAAATTTAAATGTGTTTAGTAAACAAATTGCTAAACAATTATAAAAGATTAAAAATAAAAAAATCCTGCAAATGGCCCTGTATATTATATTATATTTTTTTATGTATATATATCGTCAATTACTTCAAACATCCATATACTTTAATTCCAATTTATTTCAAAAATTTAATATGATTCGTTGATTTGTGAGGACTTTGTCAATTTCATTCCTTCCATTCCCTCGACGCTTGGAACGTGCGAACTTCAGATGACGTGAAAGTAGTAACCCCTTGAGCACCTAAAGGTATAAATAAAATTTACCTGTAAGCTGTTAATTTGAAATCTATACATATAATTAAAATTCTGAGTCGAATCTGTACATTAAATATTTTTTGGAATATCTTATTGAAATAGTCATTATTATCGATGCAGAGGCCGAATTTATATATAGTTTTCAGTCTGTCTGTCTGCCTAGGAACGCAAACGAGAAAACCGCAGGACGGATTTTGATGAAAATTGGTATGACCATAGTTGGTTATTCGGGTCAACATATAGGATACTTTTTACTGCGGGAAAATATCTCATCTCTGAGAAACCTTTTTTTTTTTTTTTAACGTTGGGAAATGCATTTACGCACGAGGTGTGGGACTCACCGGCAAAGCCAGTACTACCCACTAAAACCCAACAAAGCCTTCCCCCGTCTTAATGGGGCGTCGCAGGATCGCTTACGCATTCAACTACGACGCCCCGACGGCAGGTCTGCCGAAGCAGACCACCACAACCATGGGGTTACTCCAAGGTCCACTCTGCTATCAGAGAAGTACCAGGAGCAACCCGCATAGTACACCGCCCTCCGAAGAGGGCCACCTCCCACCGCCCACCGAATTGGGTCACCTCCCTGTGCGTTTCTTGGCTTCGCGCCCGGTTGGGTTGCCGGGCACTACTGAGCCCCCCCACCACGACAAGGTGAACGCACGTTGGGGGGGATCTCTGAGAAACCTATACTAACCGTTCAATTTGTCACAGATTTATTAATTAGATAGATGGATATTTAAAAAAGGACAAAAAATCATCGAAATTCCTTGGCTACAATAAAATAAATTACAATAATAAAACCGACTGCGTAAAAAAAACAAAAAAATAAATTATCAAAAAAACCTAAAGGCCCTTTAGGTCATTAACATTAATAATTCTGTCATATCTGTTCAACAATCCTCAAGGACACAGCCAACCTCCTTGTCCTCGTCCTTGTCCCTAAAGACACCAGTACTCACCTCTGATCCTGCGCCCGGGTGTGGGCGTGAGGTCGCCGTCGGGCGCCGCCCACGTCTCCATCAGCTCGCCGGTAGAGCGCGCCAGCGACGGCTGGCTCGCGCTGCGGTGCAGCGAGTGGCGCCACGACCTGCCGTGGTTGAGTTTGGATATTTAATATCTAATCTATATATACATCATACATATATAAAAATCATGTGTATGTAGGTATGTTCCCTATGAACTCCAAAACCGCTGGAGTGATTTTTAAGAAATATTCAGGCAACGCACACGACACGTTTGGCTCAGTTTGTAGTGACTGTACTTGCTGTGCCGCGCATGTTATTTTTTATTTTATTGCAAAATTATTTTATATTTTATGGGCTATCTATATAACTTTGAAAAAGGAACCTCAATATGGGTCAAACTTAATTATGGTTGAATTTCAACCACGGAGCAATCACTAATTTATATACTCGGGGTGCAGGGGGAGGTCGGGGGAGGAAGGGTAGGGGTACACTGACTCTTATTATACTAACGGATTCTGATGGTAGTGGTGTTCAGAGTCGCTGTCGTCGTCGTAGTAGCGTCCCAGCAGCGTGCCGGCGGACACCTCGGAGTGCGTGTCGGCCTGCTCACGCGCGTAGTCCACCATCATCTCAGACATCGACCTGGAATGGACGCCACATTGAATATCTTAATATCTCACTTTTGATATCTAATGCTCTTAGTAAACAATCTAGTGTAGACTAATTAGCCAATTAGTAACTCGTTCAATATCGAACTTAAGCTCTAATATTTTCATTGGAAACGAATTATTACCACTTGCTAAGACGGCAAAGAGCATCATGGGGAAACCTGCAGTAAAGTAAATAAATATAAAGTAAATAAATGTATATGAATGTATCATATGTACCGATGTCCATATATATATATTCTACAGATTTAAATAAATAAATGTATAAAAAGATGTGAAGTTTATCAAACCATATATTTGCTAGTCTGGAGGGCTATAGCTTATTTTCTAAACAAAAAAAAATAGATGTAACACCACTGTCTTCCTTTGTCTGGGCTTCCGCTAGTAAATAATAAAAAAATATCAGTAACTCTTGGGATATGGAACTTAAATTCCTAGAATAGTATTTATTACGCACAGATGATACCAATGAAGTTATTGTCCATTATTACAGGGAAAGGAAGCAGAAATCTGAGTTTTTTTTACCAGGGTAGCATAAACTCTATCAATTGTTTTTTTTTAGAAAAAGGCTTAAAAATTGTAAGGGCTGTATTAAATTCTTTGAGATTCTGGATTTTCTTCAAAAAAATATATCAGAAAAGCTACAAAAGTACCAGGGTAGCATGAACTCAATGTATGTATGAATGTAGTGTGCTCACCGCATGTCGACGTGGTCGCTGCGGTAGGAGGAGCGGCGCGAGCGCGGCGGCTCCCGCAGCGACGCCGCGTCGCTGTCATACTCGTACAGCGTCGGCAGCGACGAGCGCCGCGACCGCGACTCCCACTCGGTCTTCTTGCGGTAGCGATTCTGGGATGTTATTTGTTTGTGTAAATATTATATATCTACACTAATATCATTAAGAGGCTAAGTTTGTGAGTTTGTGAGGTTGTGACGTCGTAGGGGGTAATCTATGGATCTACCGAACCGATTTAGATGAAAGGTAAGAAAATAGTTAAGAAAACAGTTTGAGACCCTGGTAAGGACATAGGATACTTTTTATCAAGGAAATTATCCCTTAAGGAAGTAAAAAGGGGGATGAAAGTTTTTATGGCTGGAATCAAGCTAGGGACGAACCTGAGCAAAGCGAGGGTGAGTCGTTAGTAAATAATAAATGTCTCGTGTCACAGAGTTTATGGTCGCACTCCTCAGAAACGGCTCGACCGATTTTAATGATTTTTTTTTATATATTTGGTAGGTCTGAGAATAGATTGTAAAGTATATTTCACCTACCTACCCCCCTTTATTTCTTTTGTATTTGAAGAATTGTGTATTGTGGGACGTTAAAAAGGGCTGAATATATGTAGGGTGGTACCTTAGGCTTGTCCGGTGGCGGTGCCAGTATCCGTATAATGACCTCCCACTTGGGCGGCTCGTAGAGCGGCGCGAAGCGATGGTCGTGCGCCACGCGCGTGAACTCCTCGCGCGTGCTGGCGCGCGCCAGCTCCCGCCGCAGCGTGCTCTCGTGCGCGATCAGCTCGCGCCAGCGGAGCCGCTCCGACCGGGTGAGACGGTACGCGCGCTCTGTTTCTGATAGCACCTGTGTATTATAATGTTACCAGTTAAACATATATTTTTTTCATTTTTATAACAATCTCGTTTTTAGGGTTCAATTAATAAAAATAATAATCATCCGGCTATATTATGTTCGTATATTACAGCTTATTTTTTCGTTATTTTTTGAATGGAAAGAAATGTACAGATTTGTATTCAATCAAATAAATTTTAATTTTGTTAGCAAATATCAATATATTCAAGGAAAAATTATCAAACGCATCATACAGATAAATTATGAAGTATACAAAAGTAATATATTTTTAATATATTTTTTACAAAAGTATCATTGAAAAGTAAAAAAGAAATATTTTCGACGACCGTCATATCATATTTAAATTAATCAAATAAACAATTTTCACTACAATTAACCATAGTTAATAAACTAGTAACAATATTTATTAACCATTTTAAAATAAATGTTGTCAGATTTGTTCACGAATTTATTTTGTTTTTTTTTGGTTCCCGACGTTTCGAATGCGTTACAGCGCACATGGTCACGGGAAAGATTAAGATTATGGACGTTTCAAAGGTTGATTATATTATTATTTAGTTGTTACAAACATATTTTTAAATTGAATTCAATATTTATTGTCCATTTCACTAATATATTTCACCAATTACCTCATCTTGCGCTTCAGTCTTCAACACCCTGGTGAGAACACTCCAGTTAGCGGGCACGGGTGGAGCGGGGTTGGGTTCGGGAACGTCTTCATCATCCTCCTCCCTGTAGAGGGGGTTGCGCGCGGGGGGGAGCTCGGGGAGCAGGGGGAGGTCGGGGGAGGAAGGGTGGGGGTACACTGCGCCGGTTTGCTTTATTAGTTCCGGAGAGAAAAGGTCTGGACCGCCTTTACCTGGTTAGAATGGTATTAGTGTGAATTGGAGTTTTAGAATAGTAATAATCTAAGATCCGAAATCCGAAACCCATCTGCTTAGTGTATGAAGAGTGTTTCATATTAAACATTATTATTTATAGAAACATATCGTAGAGGAATTAACTAGTGAAATCATGAAAAATCATGTCGCTATATTGCTCTAGAAGCTCGTCGCACAATAGTTCTTGCAGTGATGTCGATTTTAAGTGATGCTGTAAACGTTTGGACCATAAAATTTGTATATAAAAATAAATATAAATATAAATAGCTTTTCAGTTTGTTTCAAGCGCTAATCACTGAAACTTCCAATCTAATTAAGGAAAGTACTAAGCTAACATTACACATATAAAAACTATAAGAGTAAACGGCGAGCAAATATTAGTGTACATAAAAAAATATTTTCCCTAATTATTAAAAACTCACCAATAAACTTCTGAGGCGGCAAAGACAACGGGACCCTTTCCATCTTCGGAGTCAATGTCATGCCAGAAGCACTGCTAATATCTGAGAAGTTCTCCCACTGAGCTTCGGGCATCGTGTGGTTACGGATGGTTACGTCAAACTGCGGTGCTTGAGGAACTTGGCGGTACTCTGTAACCAGACGCTTGTGACGCTCGATGTCTTCTATTGTCTTCTTCTCGGTTATTGTTCTTAGGAACACGTCATCTACCACGTGGGAGGTTATTTCTGGTTTTCTGTAAAATATTGTAGTGTTGTATACTATATCTATACTAATATATTAATATACTCGTAATATTATAAAGAGGTACAGTTTGTTTGTTTGTTTGAACGCGCTAATCTCGGGAACTACAAATCCGGTTTGAAAAATTCTTTTTGCATTAGATAGCCCGTTTATTGAGAAAATCTATAGTATATATAGGCATAGGGAGCGGAACAGTAATCATAAATGTCAACAAATCGGTAGACTTCCATACATTATTACTGATAGCATAAATCAAAAAAGTATTTTTTTGTAATTTAAGCGCGAGCGATGCCACGGGTTTTGCTATAATAAAACAAATCTAACAAAATTATTTTTATTCGATGTCAATTACGAAATCTTCAGTAGTAGATGTTTAGCAAAGTTCTGTCATCTTTATAATAGAAATCACGTGTACGTACGTGTGTTCTCAATTCTCCTCTTCCTAAACGGATTTTTTGTTTAGTTATGTGGTCACTTGGACGGTTCTTAGCTACAGTTGAATTCAATAGACGACTCTGTTATCACAAAGTATTTTTTTTTAATTTTCCAACCAACGAGATCTATGCCAAGACAAAGACAACGTCTGCCTATAGCAAAAGGTCGGCTAGAATAGATATATTTGTAGATTATTCCACTCACCTAGCCGGCATGATGGGTGTTTCAGATATGGGCTCGAGGCTCTCCATCAACATCTCCTGTTCCTCTGTCTGCAGACGCTCGGTCATGACCGGCGGCGGAGGAGGCGGTTTCTACATAATTTAAATTTATTTAATATTTCTTTATAAAAACGCCTACACCATAACAAGCTCTTGTAATACGGCTAACCATAATAAGCAAATTTATTTGTTAAATTTATAATACAGTATTACTGGTACTATTCAAGCATAATTTAGCTTACTTAAGCGTCATCATTTAGCCTGCAAATTCTAATAAGCCTATTGCTACTGCCGATGTTATAATAATAATATATAAAAATTGCTACTTATATAAACCAATAATTTTTTCTTTGTGCAAATACCTACTATTTCAGATGATTCAGTTAGATGGATGAAGGTGATAGATAGACCATGAATAAAACAATTTTTACAGTTTAGAACTCGCGTATGTTTTTAATGTAAAAACTTATATTGTTGATACTATCAGAGATAGAATGGAGATACATTAAAATTGCTTAATTCATAATAAAAACAGCAGTCTACTTATCCATACAGTGGTTCTAAGGAAAAGGTGGCTAGACAGGGTTATATTGCAGGGCGTGCAAGGTAAAACGCTCCCGACTATCATACGTACTCTTATATGATAATCCGGAAACGGTTTTAGGGTTGTCTGCTAAAATTATAACATGCCAGTATATGATTTTGGTATTTTGGACAACTTGCATTTAGCGAGATTTTCGTTAAAATTAAGTACATACTGTATGGATTTTTACACTATGATAATCGTGCCGACTTCACCCTGACCCTGACCCTGATCGTGAATAAAGCGAGCATGCTCTAAAGCCACCAGCAAATTGCACAAATGTCGCAAAGTCACGGTATACCTTGATGTGGAACATTCTCGCGTGCGACCTGTCAGTGACTTCGGTGACGGAGTGCGTGTCCGTCATCTCCGTGTTGAGCGACGCGATGGAGCGGGGGCGGCGCGCCCACTCCTGGTGCTATGTGATGATGTGCGGTCATGTGATTGTTTGTTTGTTCGTTTGTTTGTTTGAATTTGTTACTTATAGTTATGTTAGTATCATTGATATACAAAAACTCAACATGCACAATTAGCGCCTCAAAAGTGTCCTCACAAAGAAGCGCACTATTCGATGATATGCGCTTTTATCAAATCTCTTTTGTTCATTGCTTTTCGAATGACAAAATTAAGACGCATGTTGTTTCGTTTAAAAAAGTACTTTATGTCGTGTGAGTAAGTTCTAATTTGTGTTTACACAAATAGAACTTTCGATTTTTGAATTTAATTCTTTAGTTTAACTTAACGTCAAATGTCAACGCTATTTTTTTGAGAAATATTTGTTAGGAAGTGTGTATCTATGTTTTTATATATCAATGGTTAGTATACAACATGCATGAGCGAATTAGCCACAATTCGTTCATGACAACATGTATATGAAACATTCATTTGAAGTACATGATTTGAACTTCATTACGTCGCCTTAGTGCTTATTTGTTCAAACGACCAATACTTTATGGTAGAGAGTTTCGCTATTTTAAAAACAAAGCTTTATATCTAAGATTTATAATTTATATACATACATATATAGATAACATACACTTTATCGACTTTATTAAAATAAAATGCGTTTATTACCATAAGTCAATAGTTTTGTATTAAAAGCTCTTTCGGCAAATTGGTCGTATGGACAAATAAGAACCAAGACGACAATTGGTTGAAAGTTCTATCCAAATTAAAAAAAACAAAACTAAGTAACTTTTGAAGTAGCATAAAAAGTCTCGATTTGTTTTTAATGATTATAATATGGCTATAATTTCTTTGCCATTATGCTTATTTTAATAATAAAAATAATCTTCTTTAAAAAGTCAGTAAGAAGTAAGACATTATAAGAGAAGTATAGAACAAGGTGATGTCAAAGATGTTGTTAAGACATTGTAAGAACGTATTATCACAAACTATGATAGAGTGCAATTTGATCCCACCTTATTTGTTAATAATAAATGATTGATTGTGATGAGTAAACGAGCAACAGAATTTTGTCGCGGTTTTATTTTATTTCCCGGCCTTTTGAATGCTTTACAGCAAATATGGTCATGAGAGAGACTAAGATGTTTAATTAAATATTTTATTGTTTAAGATATCCTTGCTTAAAAAAAATATTTATCCAAATTCGAAAGCAAAATAAAATTGGTACTAACTATAAAGGTAAGGTAGTAAGTAAACGTAAAGGTATTTCTTCAAATATACCTACATATGTATTATTTCCTTCCTGTTTTTAAAATATTATATCTATTTATAAATGTCATAGAACTATTACGGATGAAATTTTAGATATGACGTCGATTAAATGCTAATTTGCTGCTATGTCCATTGTTTTGTTCCTAATGTCAATAAAATATCTTTATTAATTTAAATATATTTAAACAAAATTGCTCTAGCATCCCAATTTTTTTTTTCATAGTAACAGAAATAATCGAAAGAATAAGAAGCACAAAAAATGTCATAATAATTAATAAATACATGTTAACAAAATTAAAAATTAAATCTAATGTGCATTGCATAGTCCATTTACTCGAAGGAATTTCACCCCGTAACATCAAACATTTTGTAAGACCTAAAACGCCTTAGGTCTCAAATAATATACCTGTGCAAAGAATAAACCAAATATATTATTTAAACTGCTAATATCATACCTGTCTATCGCGACTAACTTCACTGTAGAGCACGGGCGGCCGCGGCGGGCGCTCCGGCGGCGGCGCGTGCGCGGCGCGCGCCGGCAGCGGCAGCGCGCCGGGGGACACCGTGCGGAGCGACTCTTGACGCTCGTGCTCCTCTAGTCCTGTTTGTCTGGGGAGGATGAGGATGGGGCTAGTGTGAGTGTTTGTCTGTCACTCCTAGATATCGCTAAGTGTCATCGACGTTAAATATTTATGTGAGTTTTATCCACGACTTGAGCGAGCATCAATAAAAATAGCCCATATCCAGAATATCGGGGAGCACGGCAGTACCCCCGCCAAGTCGAGCAAAAAAAAAATAAGCTATACTCCGAATAACGAATTTCATTTATTACAGCGTAAAAATATAACCTCACTCACCTATAATATTAGTCTGATGCGTATAGTACATTGAAGATCATGAATTCGATTTTCGATAAGAATATATTGTGTTATATTGAACTTTCGGCATTTTTTTATTAATAGTATCCTATATTTTACTCCAGTCTCCACTTGATCGTTTGGAAAACAAAGTAAAGCATGCACACCGCTTTCGAGTGCAACACAATATAATTACCGATCATCAAGGAAAACATCATGACGTAACCTGTGGGTCTAAGAGAACCTAGCCTGATCCATTTTCTATGAAGCGAGGCTCGTGCTCAGCAGTGGAACGCTTGCCAGAAGTAATACAAAAGCACTATAAGAACGTCTCTTTTGACAGTCGAACTTGTAAACTTGTAAGACCAATGGACCAAAAAATGTTACCGGTATCCTTGTCAAATAGTATATAAGTAGGTATGTACATAAATAATTATGTACGCCTGTGTGTATGTGTATGTATGTCTGTGTGTGTGTGTATTTGTGTGTATATCTCACCTCATGCTGCCGCCGTCCACCTCAGTAGTGGTGATGGTGGAGCCCGGCGAGGGCGGCGCGGGCGGGCGCTGCACGCGCACGCGCACGTCGAAGGCGGGGCCGCCTGCGTGTGCGTGCATACGTGAGTAAGCCTCGTGGGATTCCCCGTAACCTGTTAGTTTGTTAGGTGTTTAGTTTACAGATTTTTTTTCTTTGATAAAACCTTTTTATTTTAGTGTAGTATGTGGTGTGATATAGGCGTTTAATTATTAAAAATTATATTGTAAAATTAATTGACAGCACATGTAATATTATTTGTAAAAATGTATATTATTCAAGTGTTACTAATTCAACAACATTTAATTTCAATTAGCTTCAATCACATTATAATTATTAAAAAAAAGACATTTAAATTAATATAGCACAAATAGCCCCAACTCACCCTCGCTCTGGTACTCATCAACCAGGAACCCTTGGTTGGTGTGCGCGTGCTCCGCCTCGCTGGGCGTCTCCGACGGGTAGTCGGAGGGGAGCGTGTCGGACGCGACAGACGCGCTCTCCGCCGGGTACACGGGGTGGGCGCGGGGGATTTTTACTTCTGTTTTTAATTTAAAATCAATCTTTTTAGCGCTAGCAATTTAATTTAAATTGTTGTTTTTAATTTAAATTTAATTTAGCACTAGCTATTTAGGATTGGATTAGTATCTCTAGAATTAAATGGCTTAGGAACACACAGAGGACAGAAGTACATATAAAATCTTTTTTTAAGCCAGATACCATCGTAGACATACGCAAAGCAGCTCACCAAGTTTTAACACAACCAGATGAGTGGTTTAGGAACGTATTTTATATTGTGGATAGACAAGTGGACCCAGCAGACTTTATTTTGTTTCAATCTTTGTAGACAAAAAATGTAAAAAAATGTATAGAAAAATATACTTTAAGTTTCTCCCGAATTTTCTAATTTTCAAGATTTTCCATATGATTGTTTTTTACTAAAAATATATCATTCGGACTAAAAATAGTAGTAACATAAGGTATCTTTTAAACTTACCCTGTATACTCTCCCTACTAATGATAGAGGCAGACGAATCATCAATCAGTCTTCTTGGAGCCGGTAGAGCTCGTCTTCTCAAACACAAGTATGATACTCCCAGGCCGAGGAGTAGTAGAGTTAGGAATAGTATGGCACAAATTATCATAAGAATATGTGTTCCAGCCAATGGGGCTTTCGCTGGCAATGGTCCTGTTGCTTCTGGCCTGTTAGGAAGAAACGATGGATATGTAAAGAAGTATACAGTATACTCAACGAGTATAAGGAATGTATAGAAGAATAAACTAAATGAAACCAATATCATAAAGAGAATAATATGTTAGACCAACTGTCATTATTATTAATGACTAGCAGAACTCGCGGCTACGCCCGCGTTTAATCTACAAAAAAAATACATATATTATAAGGCTTTATGTTATATAGCTATGTATTTATATAATATTGTTCATACAAAAATACTAAAATCGCGATTAGAAAATGAGCAGTGGGGGTAGTAGGGTGAAAAATACTTTACGACCTATTCTCATACCTACCAAATATAAAAAAAAATATCATTAAAATCGGTCGAGCCGTTTCGGAGAGTGCGACCACAAACACCGTGACATGAAATATTTATATATTAGATTATTAATTATTTCTAATACTTTTTCAATTTTTTTACAATGCAAGTCAATGTAATTGCTTTATTTATTATCCTTTTGTTGCATATACTAAGGGCAAAGCGAGAGAAATGGTATTATAATATCGCTATTATCTACGAAATATTTCGCTTAAAAATTAAAGTACCTAGACCAAATTCTAAAATCACTTAATTGGTAGTATCCCACCCTTGGGATTGAACTTTTCTAAATAAATATAAAACCAGCTCTATTCATAAAAAAAATAATTATAAAAATAGATATCCCCAAAAATACAGACGAATCGAGTTTCTATTATTTTTTATAGTTGGTCGAAAAGCTTATACGTAATTATAATTTACTCATTATTAAAAAAAAGTAAATAATTCCACGTTCGGATGCTTTGAAGGATGTTGAGAACAATATAATTTACAATAGCGAAGTAGCGAGTGGCGTCCAATCAGATAACGTTTGACATACTGATGGTATCGATATTGAGCCTTGCAAAATAGTTATTAAGGTATCCATTTTCATTCTACTGGAAACTTTTATACAGTATTTACCTAAATATGAAGTAGTATTATATTTAATTAATCTATGTCCAAGTGGAACAGTGGCAAGAATGCTAGCCGCATTCCCCCGTTGAATGGCAATGCCGATTCTTTGGGCGAAAAATGCGCCAACCCTCCTGTCACTAGTAGATTTAAAAATTAAAAATTAAAACTCACGTAAGAATAAACGGATGGAAAACTGGCACAATTGGAGGCGGATAGCGGCATACGATTGTGATCACTTCATCCCCATCCATCTCTAGACCGGGATGGAAGCGCACCACTATGTTGTTAGTGAATACTCGTAAAGGATCCTGGAAAAAAATACATAGACGTATGAATGTATTTTTATAAAAAAGAAGAAATAAATAATTAATTGCTTTTTTTTGAAAAAGTCCATTTTTTAATTTTCTTTGAAATTTTCAAATTTTCGAATAATTTTCTTTAAATTTATGCATTAATTTAATAATTTCAAACAAGTGTACTAAAGCGTTCAACAGTGTAAAAGATTCTTTTTTCTTACTAATACGAATATTTGTATGTAATTTTAACACGAATTTATTCTGAAACGTCGAAAATAAAAAAAAATATTTCTTAGTAAAATACCAATAAATATATTTTACAATTCTTCTTATACTATTCAAATAAAAAGATATTTGCTATTATATAATATTATAATCACCTGTTTTGTACCGCATCCTTTCAATGGTAGCTCTAGTTTGTACGAAGTGGCGCCTTTACCCGCGACTTGACACGCGGAATGACGATCAAAGTCGGCGTACGCGATGCCGTAGAACTTCTCATTGAATTTTAGTTCGATCTAAATGGAAATAAAGCTTTTATAACCATCGATCAAAAAAGTACTAGATACGTAATCCCATACAAAAATTCTCTTAAAACTGTCATCAATTGAAAATAAATATTAAAAAACGTAAACTGAACCTTAAATGCGAATTCGAATCCCGCTGGAGGCATTCGTGTGATGAGCACGAATGTTTGTACTCCAGTCATGGGTTTATATTTATAATATCTATGTTTTTAAGTTATATATGTGTATCAACTATCTGGTATCCATAACACAAGCCTCATAGCACCATGGAACTAGATGGTACTGTGTGTTAATATCCCAACATATTTATTTATGTTTATATATTTATTTTCCACCAAGATAACTGAGGAATGTCATTTTTTTTACATTTAATTAATTAAATTCGTAGTTACTGCCTTATATAAATAAGCTCAAACATAGTTTATGGCATAAAGTTGAGCTTATTGAAGTTAATCTTAGTGTTGTATTTTATCATTAAGTTCCAGAGATTAATGCATTTAAACAAACAAAAATCTTTAATATTAATATCAATGTATAATTATATTATTATTGTATGACAGATTTATATATACATTGAAACGACTTTACTAAAGTGATTTGCTGTGTAAGTTTTGCTTATAATTTCAAACCACGTTCCTGCATATTGTCGACTAACCTGCATAGAACCTGCAGCACAATTAAGAGTCGCTCTCGTTCTATTCAAAAAGATGACTGGACTCAAGTCATCTAATTTTGTTACCTGCAAGAAAAAGAAAAAAAATACGTACGAAATAATAAAAAATAGTCTTAATAATGTGTATTAAAAAAAAATAAAAAATGTATTAAAATTCCGTAAATTCTTAGGTATGCTATAAAAGAAAAAGCTAAGAAAACATACATACATACAATAAAATTCTAACGGAGTCGAATCTGTACATTAAATATTTTTTGGAAAATCTTGTTGAAATAGTCATTAGGTATTACTGATACAGAGGCCGAACCTGTAGTTTTTAGGATTTTTGTCTGTCTATCTGTCTGGGAACGCATCACGAGAAAAGCACTGGATATATTTTAATGAAATTTGGTATGATGATAGCTGGTTATCCGGGTCAATATATAGGATACTTCTTACTGCGGGAAAATATGTCATCTCTGAAAAATCTATACTAACCGTAAAAACGAACCTGAACGGAGCACGAGTGACTCGCTAGTAATAATATAAAAAAGTGTATGGCCTAACTGGCATATAACGAGGTTTTTCCTTACTTAATGTTCAAAAGTGTCTGTCATAAGTCTACAAAAACTATAATTATAAAAAAAAACAAATCAAATAAAATAATAATAAAATTTGGCATAACTAGCGATATGTCTAGTTTATTTTTTAGATAATCTTTGAGAGTAAAACTTAACTAAGGCAAAAACTCGTTTTATTACGCCGTCATCCATTTCTCGCCTATTATGACAATGCAGGCTTGCTCTTAGTTTTTCACTTTTTAAATCACTAATTGTGGGAGAACTCGTGATCCTCACAAAATACAGCCGCTCACCCCATCATTACGTATAATCACTATTCTACAATATTCGACAAGTATTTTTGCATGCACTAGGTATTTATTATACATATGAGTATGTGTCCTGGAGGTTAACTAGTAGTTGTGAAGAAAAATGGCAACATGTACTTGCACAAACACACAAACAAAGAAACAAAAAAACAAACAAACAAACAAACAAACAAACAAACAAACAAACAAACATCCTCTCTTAGCCTAAACGCATATACTGTCTCCGTTCCGTCGTGGGTAAAAAAGTATGAAATTCAATTGAATGGGTATTTAAAGATATAATAAGAAAATTAAATAGCTTTGCTAGACCGTTTTAAGATTTTACAGAAAACCAATAAATCTCGTATACCCTTGAGCCAAATATTTTACTCCTTTAGTAAATTGCAGCGCTCACTATAAATCTATCTAGCTAATTATATCGGCCCATGGCGGTTTTCATCCTGACCATGTACCTGTGAAACATGGCAGAATAAATAAAAATATACGTACTTGCTCTTACGCGTGGTTTTGCTTGCTTTTTAACTTGCACATTTTATTATATATTGATAGGATGCGTACAGACCAAAATTTTATCAATTATTTTACTATATAACTTGATATAAAAAAATATTGTTTACACTTAATTTGATGCTTTATCTTACCTAACCTACTTAATTTGATATCTATGTCTTTCTCTTTATTCTATTATTATCTTCTAATCTATATAGAGATAATGAGAGTGTAACTGATACAGGAATCGAACCCTCGACCTCTGACAATCGAATGTATCGACTAGCATTGAGACGTTATTGCAAGATGGCAATTCAATAAAAATGCTTTAAATTTACCTTTATACCGTAGACATAAAGGAATATATTATTATTTTTTATTATTGTACCATGTTACTTCTCCTCATATGGAATACGTACATCGTTTTACAATGGAACCGCGTTTCAGATATTATCTATAATAGCCGTATCCATCACCTCGTTTACAATATGCTATAAACTTACTTTCTTTTGTGCTATTTATTAATTATGTGCAAGTGAAGCACGTTTATTTAAGATTTATCTCCCTATAGTCTAGGGTTGAGGCCAATTTTAGGTCCATTTTGCATTAGGATGCAATTAGGTGGGATTTAACTATGGATGTTAACAGCTCTACTTGATAACGAACAGAGTTTAGGTACACAAATAAAATAATTAAAGCAAAATTATAAAGCTTCATTTTTCTTTTTAATTACCCGCAGCCCAAAAATGCTTATCTCATTTTCCTGAAAATCCTTATAATTTTTTTTTTACTTAGTTAATTGTATTTTTTCGTATAAAAATATATTTCAAACCATCCATCCTAAAAAGTAAAAGAAATACATTATCTAACTTACTTTTCCATCAAGAATAGTTTGTTCAGGAAGCCCATCCCCCTGATACTCGATATTGTTCGCTTGCGATCCATAGTTGGACTGCGCGTGCGCAGCCGACAGCGCACACGCCAAAACACACCAAAGCATCGCCATCATTTATCTGGAAAAAAAATAAATACAACAATAAAGCGTTTTATTTTTTTATTTATTGTGTAGGCACTAGGTGGCTTGGCTTTTATATTTCTAATATAATCTAATGTTCAGGATACGCCACATTGTGAAAATTATTACTCACAATAGTCTGTGAGTAATTCTAGGTCATAGTCTATGTACTAAATTTAATCCATGTTGGTTCAGTCGTTTCAACACACACACGCGCGCACACAAACACGCACGCACACACACGCACACATAATTACAATAGTAGTGTAATTAAGCCTTTATATACATAGTTGTTTATTATTATCTATGAACTGTATTACCGGCATTAACGTTAATGGCATAACATATGACAATTGCTGCTATGCCTTAAATAAAAAATGGTGAAGCCAATAAATTTATATATTTTAGCCACAGCACATATATTTTACATGACATTGAGAAAAAAAATAGCAAAAAATAATAAAAAGCCTCCTCTATCACAAATAAAATAATAAATAAAAAAGCAAATTTAAAGATAAAAAAGTTAGAATAAGTTATGTTATTACTGACACTGATTTGTTTATCAAAGCTTTTCATACAACATGGCTTATGTCATAAGTAACGGATTATAATGCTTTGAGTTTCTTAGAGCTCTTAAGATAAAATCGCAATGCGTCAAAAGCGTAAGTGCGATATCGCGTTATATACAATGTGAAAAATATTATTAACATTCTTCGAATTTTTCGCGTAACCTAGGAGACCTACCAGAAAAACAAAAAAACAAAAAAAAAACAGAAAAACAAAACAAATTAAATTTGACACAAAAAATTCTATCCAATCCCATTAATATTAAAAATGTGAAAGTTTGGATGGTTGGATGTTTGTTACTCTTTCACGCCAGAATGGCTGAACGGATCTGGATGAAATTTGCCACAGAGATAGTCTGATAGATTATAATCTGGAATAGCACACAGGTCACTCTTTATCCCGGAAAATTGTACGGTTCCCGTAGGATCGATTTGTTTTTCACTAGAGACAAACTGGAGCGTAACGAGGGTGAGTTGCTAGTAAAGTAATATGAAAGAGAGAGACTTTTTGAAGTATCCTTTTTAGCATTTTTCTATATATACCATTATTTATTTATTCTCACATATCACATAATAAATATATGTTGGGACATTAACACACATCACCATCTACATAGTTCCATGGTAAGCTACGAGGCCTGTGTTATGAATACGAGATAGTTAATATACTACACATAAATTACTTTATATAAATACATATTATACATATAAACACCCATGACCGGAGTGCAAACATTCGTGCTCATTAGACAAATGGATGCCCCCAGCGGGACTCGAACCCGCCACCGCTGACATAGCAAGTAGGGTCACTACAAACTGAGCCAAACGTGTCGTCAAATCTTTATATATTTTTCCTCATATTTAAAGTATAATTCATATTAGAATATGTCTGATTATAACTATAATTATAATAATACAACGTTATTTTCATATCCGCTCGTCCTTGCAATATATCGTAATCGTATGGTATGTCATCTTATTATCTGTACAGCGAGAATCGATTAATAGCTTTAGAATTTTCTTTGTTTTATAAGACATAAGCTTGTTCTAGAAAATAAAACCTATGCGTGTTTATTCTTTTAAACTTACAAATTACAATAACTTTAAATCTGATAAAAAAAAATTAAACTTATGCGAATCTAAGGCCCAAAATCCTAAACAAATCACTTAAAAACAGATTTACATAGTAATAAAAGGTTTAGAACAATATAAAACGTGTAATCTTCTTGTGTAGCGCGATAAGACTTTTAAAAATATACAGTCGCTTTGAAGTTTTATTCTAGCTTAAAACACAATAACCAAGTTTTCCTGTGAAGGAAAGAACTCGTAACCACGTCAGTAGACAGAAGCATTTATAAAGCTACTACTGCGCTACTACGATAGCTTTCTATTCTTATAACTTTAATATTTTAAATAATAATTGAATATCTAAAGGGGTTAATCGTTCACGCCTATAAAGAAAAAGCAAGTTGTAATGAAATATGACATTTGGATGGGATAATCTCGACAAGGACGTCGAGCGGAGCGCCGACAGTCGCCCACTGCGCTAACCTTTCACTGTACCCACACTAGCTTCGATACTAGGTAGACTACTATTTTAAGTATATGGAGACTACTTAATATTGGAAAATTACAAGTTTTTATTTTCATTTAAAGTGATATAGATCACTGTTTGAAATTCCATATCCTTTCACACCCATCTACATTTTTTTATTGATTCTCCATACAAACTCTCATCCCCATTTACACCCCCTTGAGGGATGATTTCCGGGATAAAAACTATCCTATATGCTTCTTAGGGTTTCAAAATATATTTTTACCAAATTTCATCTAAATCGGTCCATTAGTTTCGGAGCTTATTCGGTACAAACAAACAAAGAAATCTTTCCTGTTTATAATATTAATATTAAATTATTTTTAATAATGTTAATATTAGTATTACATTTTCAGTTGTTATCTAATTGCAAATTTTCAATATTATTTTCAATATTCTTTTAATTTAATTTTTTTACAAATATTGTTATTATATATTAAAACATACGATAAAACAAGTTTCGACTGATATTTCATGTTATAAACAGCCATAAAAATATTTTTACTTTTGTTATTTTAAATTATAATTAATATCTAAATTTATTGATCAAAAAATTATAAGCATTGACGTTTTTAAATAATTTTCCGAATCGTATAATATTAAGAGAGCGTGTATCCATCCTACAATAAGAAGTAATTTTATAATAAGCTGCTAAGCGCCCCGCCCAAGCTATGTGGAGTCTTTGTACGCTTGCTTAATGCATTAAGTGAAGAAATATTTTTAAAGTTCCGTAAACAGACAATTGTTTATTTTTCTATATGCTTCGCAGAGCTTTTGGAGTGCCGCAGTCGGTATTGTACAAAAAAATTAAGTTTTTATAGTTTTAAAATGTTTAAAAACAGTCAAATAGGTTTGATCCTTACTTTAAACTAATATTTTATTAACTTTATATATTCACAATGAAACCTTTATTATTAGAATCTTTGAAGGATAGAAAGTGAAAGTGTGAAAGATATACGAGTATATTGCTCGGGTTAAGACACATGCACTGACCATACAAGTGCAGTACCTACATATATATATTATATATACACAAGTGAAGAAAATTAAGCAAATGAAAGCTTCAATAAAAGTTTCATGAATTTTCAAGTTTCGATATAATTAAAGTTTCAAGGGATAATGTTAAAATATGACAAATTAACGTCCGTTCATCTGTCTATTTCTTTGTTTGTTTTTTTTTTGAACGCGGTAATCTCAGGAACTACTAATCTGATTTTAAAAATTCTTTTTGGATTAGATAGCCCGTTTATGAAGGAAGACTATAGACTATCGTCATATCACTATCCAAGGGAGTGGAGCAGTAATCATAAATGTCAAGAAATCGGACAGACTTCAATACATTATTATAAAACTGGTGTTTACATCGGAAGATTGAATGCGAGCGAAGCCGCGAGTAATACTAGTTATAAATAAACAAGTTAATAAGTATACGAGCGAAGCTATTTTCACGGTCTATTATACGTAAGATTTCTGAACTGCATTTATTTAACAAAGAATCTTTATTATAGTGAAACTAAAAATTTACTCTAATTATTTTTTTACTCACCGTGGGATAACACTTCACTCAGTAATCAGCAATAATGTACGTTACGATGTCGATGTAGAAGCATCGGTGTGTCATTATGTTTTTACTTTATAGCCATTATACACGTTATCTGTGTTTCTGCAGATGAAGAGGCGTTGTTACACTGGATTGTAACTCACTTTAAAATTAATGAAATTTTAAATTTTCTCTGCAGTCACTAATGAAGAAATTAAAATAAAAAAATAAGACTTTCTTAGATTTACGCGAATATTTGACATTTTAAATAAAACGTATCTTTTCAGATTTTTTGGCGGTTTTATAGTCTCTCCCGGAGACCATAATTGCTGTAAAGCATTCGGAACTTTAATTCGGAAACCAAAATAATCCGAAAAAATAGCTTTTAAAAAAAAATGATATTGTTTATTTACGCAATCAAGCATATAATATTCTCAATTTGTAAGTTGTAGTTTAAAATGTTTGTGTCCTTCTTTAGATTTTAATTGCAAAAAAATACCATAGTCGAAAATAATAGCGAGTTTTGCTGTTTATGCTACTATTCTCGATTTTTACATACATATCGTTCATTTTTTTCATGTTAATATACAGGTAATGTACAGCTATCGATAATGTTCAGTTTTAAAAGAAAATATGAATAGTAAAAATAAAATAATATTATCATATTAGCTTATTTATTAACATTTATTTATTTATCACAGCAATGAATATTCTATTAATATGCATTTATTTATTAAGTATTCTGTTTTAAAACATTAAATAATTATTTTAAAGCTTCATGTTTCATTCGGTGACACTCTGTCTAAGTATATTATTATTCTTTAGTCTGAGACATTAAATTAACACTATTATTATTCACTTTCATTATATTTATTGCATTTTTTTAATAAATAAAAAACTATTTTAACTTTAAAATTAAATTAAGAAGGTACGTACTTATTTTATATCAATATCAAATAAAATAAAAATTAAATAACACATTAATTTTACAAATGGCGGTCATTTTTAACCTCAGAAGTTTAAGGAATATCTCGAATTTAAGCAATTCTCGAGTTGTCATTTGGGCACCATTGACCGCCAAAATTTATAGCCAAGACCGCCATTTTGCGATATGGAGGACGTTGAACCAGACAACCAAAGAGTTTTTAATAAAAGCTTTTTATGTTTTCATTTAGTTTTTCTTAATTATGAAGTTATGAATAACCATCCTTATATGTAAGGCAATTAGTTTTTTATAGCCATAGTGCTATAAAATGTTGAGAAAGTTCATATTAATAGTAACAATAGTTATGTTTTATGGCATTTTTAAATAAATAATAAAAATAATAATTGTGAACAGTTTTCTAAAATAAATAATTCGAAACTAAATTTAAAAAAATACCAGTTTTAATTATATTAAATAATGACTGGAGGAGTAAGTACAAATATAAAGATGCGTGTGTGGATAAAAACAGTGGAATTTCAAACAGTGGTCTTTGTCACTTTAAATGAAAATAAAAACTTGTACTATTGTACAACTACCTGGCCATTTTATTACAAAGATACCACTAAGTAGGTAGGTACTAAAAAGCTTTGTTCACATCGACTAAAGCTAGTCTGTAGCATCTCTAATTTTATTATTTTTACTATTTTATTATTATAATATATTGTAACATACATATTTATTCTTATCTATAATAATTAATAATTTATTAATTCAAGGTAAACTACTTTTTTACATATAAACGTAATTTAAACGGATGGAAGCAGGTTCAACTGGTGTTTCATTTGTTTTAAACAGCCATAAAAATATTCGTTTAATATTTTATAAGCACACTGGCATATTCTTAAAGAATTCACTATTTAAAATTTGAATTTGATATCTAGAAATTAGCAAATAACCGCCGCTGACTAATAATTTAAAATATTTTTGATAAAATATATCTTTTAGGAAATATTATATTTATGTTAAAGTACACTGTGGCGTCGTTGTATTCAAGTCAACCCGCAAGTTTTACTCGCACTGATTAAATTAACACTTATGCTATGAGCTTGAATCCACGGTCCAGAACTTATGTGCTAATAGGATACTCTCGGATGCTAAATATGGAGTCTCTCAAAGAAAAAATGTCAATACTACATTTTAACATAAGAACTGTAAGAATAAAAAGAAAATTCTCTTTGCAACATGTCGAACACTATATACGAAATCTATACTTATAATAAAATTCTGAATCGAATCTGTACATTAAATATTTTTTGGAAAACTTATCGAAATAGTCATTATTATCGATACAGAATCTATAGTTTTTAGAATTTTTGTCTGTCTATCTGTCTGTGACCACATCACGAGAAAACCCCTGGACAGATTTTAATGAAATTTGGTATGATGATAACTGGTTATCCGGGTTAATATATAGGACACTTTTTACTGGGGTAAAATATCTCATCTCTGAGAAACCTATACTTAACGTTAAACCGTAATGTAACTTTTTAATAAATACTGAAGTTCTGGATATCTTATTTTACCGATCAATCTCCTTCGTGTCTTCTCCATTCTACTTGAAATTGGCGAAGTAATAAGCTCAACTGGCACGCTTTGAACCCATTAACAAAACAATTAAATTAAATAATAATAAATTAAAAATCTAATATCTTTATCACAAATTTATGTAAGTTGAAAACAGACAAAACTAGATACTTAATGCGTCATACATATTTTATATCATACATATTATGGCAATTAAAACAAAAATAGAATATTGCTTATTGAATGTATACAAGTATTTTTTGTAAACGTTTAACGAGTCTCGATCAAGCTCAAACATTTTATTAATGTGACAGGTGCTTGACGGCTTCACTGTTACATGACAATAGTACATAATGGAATAAAAGTTTGTGATTGAAGGTCGGGATAAATATCATTCTATATTTATTAGTTCATTTATTCAAGGTGAGCAAGAACATGGTGTGAGTTCAAAATTAATTGGGTATCAAGTTAATACTTTCTTAGATTTACGCGAATATTTGATATTTTAAATAAAACAATCTTTTTGGATTTTTTGGCGGTTTTATAAACTCTCCCGTGACCCTCCCGTGACCTCCCGTGTAAATCATTCGAAACTTCAATTCGGAAACCAAAAATCCAAATATCCGCGAAAAAATCCAAAAGGATAGTTATATAAATGTTGTGGTGGTATATATTTTTTGTTTATTTTGATTTTTTTAATACTTTTTGTTGGTCTTTTTTTATTATATGGTGTTATTTTAATGGTCCCTAAAATAATGCTGTATACCTATTAATAACCTGTATGTAAATGTGCAATTAGCATAATATATAGCGAAATATATTTTGTTAATGTTTAACTATTATTAATTTTATTAAATAATTTTCTTTTTGTAGGGGGACCATGCATTACAAACGCCCTTTCCCCTCATTGTGCTAAATGAAATATATTTCTGATAGTCTTTTTTTTATCATTTAACCTCTATCTTTTCTAAAATAAAATTCTTGTTTGCCATCTTGTATCTAGATGTTAGGCGTGAGTGTGAAATGCAAAGGTTAACATATTATTAATATGTCCATGGCTTCCTTAAGTTTACATAGTGTATTATAATTTATACACGTGTCATAGTGACAGGTGGGCGATTTTGCTCCTACGCAGACGTTGCTTGCCTCAATTTAACCAATTGAAACGACGAAGGCTGTTAAGTGATTTTTAAAATAAAAAAATTAAGCAATGGCGATCCAATATCAATAATAATTCCCATCAAATTATACACCGAACAGTGAAAAGGTCAAACAATGATAGGTAACTAAATATTACTATAAACATGTTTTACCACATATTTCGCAAATGTTTTTGTAGACTCGATTATAAATTCAAAATAATGTAAAAAAAAATTTAAAATAAACTGGTCACAGACCAACCAGAATTATTAATAATTTATTATCAAAAAATCCTTTTTATTGTTTATTGGTCACTAAAAAATAGGTTGTATATATTTTGCGACAAGGATCTTATAATCTATATAATTAAAGAAAGAACTTGTTATAAAAATTTCAATCTTACGTAACATATTTTAAAGGTCATAGTAAATATAAGTAGGAGTAATACGAGTATATGACGTAACTTTGGCCTCCTCAGTACTTTTTTGGGTGTAACAACTTTCACTTTTCGTGTTGTATGACAGGTTGCCTGCATTGTTTAATGATGTTAACACATCTTAAAAGCTTCTGGTTGTTGGTACCTTTTAATTCAAAACCGGATGTAAGTGATTGAAACATAATTGAAAATCACTATAAATCCATAATGTCTTTGCCCTTTTATTAATTTCATCAACTCTTGACCTGACATCCCCCCCCCCTTCTGCCCCCTTGATTTGATTACCAAAATAGTATTGTCGGCTGGTACCGACTTGGAAAATATCTGATGGGGTATCTATTCTAAATGAAAATTGCCGTTTAGTTATTTTTTACATTTTTAGTGCCTGGAAGTCGGATTTTTTTTAGTTTTTATTTAACTCAACTCATTCAACTCACTCAAAAAGTAATTATCCATCTTTTAGGCATAAGTTTAATTATGAACTTTTTAGAGATAAGTTATTTGTTAAAAAAAGA